>LAZJ01000081.1:40080-173138 GCA_006503525.1 Cryphonectria nitschkei | reverse complement strand
CCTCCCCCTCCTCCCCTCCTCCCCTCCTCCCCTCTCGTCTCCTCCCCCCTCCCCCCCACCGCATCGATCGTACAGGTTTGTCACGCACGTTTGATTTCCCGCAAAAGAAGAAGAAGCAGAGAGAAATAAAGGTACCAACCATCACAGATTTGGCGTAAACACGCTAAAAGTTTCTTTTTTCATACTAGGGAACCCCATCGACCATCATCGTCATCGCATCATGCGTCTCAGATCGGGGGCGCCATCAACTCATCACATGTCACCACTGCTACTGACAACTGAGCAACGAGGGAAAAGAGAAAAGAAACCCAGCCACATTCCCTCCCCTACCGCGGGAATCGCGCCCAAGGTCTTATCCAAAGGAGGGGTTAGGAGAAGAAGACGAGTGTAAACAACGCAAAGGAGAATAATCAGCTTGTCAGGCCGTTCGGACTCCAGGGTTAACCATCGCCCGGCCTACGCATGTTCTTCTTTTTTGTTTCATCTTCTACCCCGCGGTGGACCCTCTCATCAATTGATATCGATTCTCTTGTTGTCTGCTGTGTCTATCTCTTTCTTTACCCCTCTTTGAACGTTTCTGCTGGCACTCTAACTCTCTCTTCCTGCCAACTGCAGAGAGAAGAGGGAAGACCTTTGTTTTGGGGGAGGGGGGGGGAGATGGGGCCGCTCATCTACGGTGGTGCCATTTCTGCCCACTTCCCCTCACTCGCTTGGACGATTAGATTAGCTCGCTGAATCTCACTCATCAGGAACGACAATGGTTTTTTCTTTTCTTTTCTTCTTTTTTCTTTTTTTTCTTTTTTTTTTTTTTTGGAAAAGAAGAATAGGAGGGGCTATTAGCAATAGCTACCTCGATCATGCTACATAGTAGATCAAAGAAAGAGACAAGTGATGAGAAAGAGGGGAGTGGGCGGGCCCCCATAAGGACGATCAACTCCTCAAACCCACAAGAAGTAAAAGTCCGAAAAAAGAGGCCCCTCCCCCCTCTCTTCCTGCCGGTCCCTGAGGCGATTAGGAGAGAAAAAGAGAAACGCGCAGACAAAAAAAGATAGACCGATCCAGCCCCCATGCCCCATCCATGACAGTCTACCTGTAAAGAAAGAGAACCTCACAATGCGATAGAACGGAGCAGTTATCGCGGATGTAACAAGAGAAAAAGTGAAGGGGATTAGAGAGAAAGAAAAAAGGGGAGAGGGGGGGGGGGTGTTCAAGGGCCACAAGGCGGTCAGGGCCAAAAACCGTCCCATCTAGGCCGAAGCAGAAAGAGAAAAAAAGAGGTGCCCAGCCCGAGTTCCCCAGTCAGTGTTCTGCAGGTTGAAATGAGATGTGGATCATGAACCGAACGTTTTGTGAGGAACCTTTCTTTTTTCTTCCTCTTTTCGAAGTTTCGAGAATCTCACTTGTCATGGCGTGTGGTTAAGTGCATACTACTATGGCAGACACTAGAATAGGAGTTGAGTAGTAGGCAAGCGAGTACTTACTTAGATTTCAAGAGGTTTGGGGTTTTGTCGTGTCACAGGCCATCATCAGCTCAGTGCAGGTGGAAAAGGAGAGTCTGTTGTGCAACCAATTGTTTTCAATATCCATGTGTAAAGCTGCGGTAGTCTGGCCGCTCAATTCATCTAGGAATAGGATACATCACCTAGAGCTTCCTCTACTCAAGGAGAGAAGGGGAAAAAAAAGTGCAGTACATTAGTCGGAAGTGCCGCTGATCAGCTATGCGATCTCGCCCCCTCGCTTATGCTCGCTCCCTCATGGATTTCCCATACCTTCCTACTGTGGCGATAACCCAACCACCACATTTTTTTTTACCAGGTCAGTCTCCTCCGTATGCTTACATTAGCCGGGCAACACTTTTTTTGGCATAGACCAGAGCACCGCGGTAATAGTATGTAAGCATCCCTGCCTGCTGCAGTAGTGTGTGCATGCGTGTGTTCCTTTGGTGGCACGGGGGTTTTTTTATTTGTATTGTTATTTTGGTACGACCATGCTCTTCCTCGGCCGTGACCGCGCCGGACACACGGAGGCGCGCCATTGTGCTCTGTTGGCCGGGTGCGCGTGCCTCCGCGTCCATGTCCCGCTATCGCGCGGCTGACACGGAGCGCGTCCCAGTGATTCCGTCAAGCCCGCCGCGACGGCGTAGTCTTGCCCACCACCACACCATCTTTCCCGTGTGCCGATCACCTGCATGCAGCTCAGCCGCCCACCCCCTCCCCCCTCCTTTCCTCCAACGCCGGCGCTTTTCCAATCAATCAACCAGCTATGTTAGCGCTGGTGAAACCCCAAACAAATTAAGACAGTAGGATAAATGTGAATAAATGAGTCACAACCAGTAACAACCACCACCATGATCGTCATCATCACCCCATGACGTTGGCCAGCTGCGAATCACACAGCCTTGGCTTGCTTCCTTCCTTTTTCCGGCGGTTCCTCGAGAGTGGCGAGGAGGGCCTCATTCTGCATCCGCAAGCTGCATGATCAGCCTGGCCGCCAGGTCTAGGAAGGGAAACGGGCTGGTAACCTGCTTCTCCTCCAGGATTTTACCGTCGGGGGTCTCATACCCGTCGCACTTGAAATCGACGAGGTACGATCCTGCCTCGGCCATCTCGTAGATCTGAATGTCCAGGCGCATCGCCACCACCTGGTACTCATCCTCACCACTCTTGACCGTGTTGGACAGGTGGTTCGGGTGGTCCTCTGGCAGGTGTGCCCCCATGCGCAGCCTTTCCGTCTCCCACCGCACCTGGATGTGCCATGGATCTGCGGGGAGCTTGTAGATTTTGGTGGGATCATTATTCGTCCTGCTGCTTGCTGAGCGCCGGTGCCGAGCCTGCTGCTGCTCATCTTCTCCGCCGTGCTCCTTGTCGTAGTCCTCATCTGGGACCCAACTGCAACCGAGCTTAGACAGGGACCGATAGATGACGCCCAGAGCCTCCCACGGCGCGTTCCGTGAGCGGATGCCAAACTGCCACCGGGTCGCCTTTGGTTTCTTGGGAGGATTGACGGGCGTGAGTCCTTGTGGTCTCTTGTTGGATTCGTCCAGCCGGACCGGGTTGCGCGTGTGCGGTTTCAGGCGGCGCATGCTCTCCTGTCGCTCGTCTTCTGAGCGTGGCTGCGAGGAGGGTTCGGGTGCCATGGGCTGCACGGGCGGCTCGTCGAACCCGTTCCTCTCTCGTTCCATAAAGTCCTTGTGGAAGGCCGGCAGGCTGCTCGGCATGACGCTGACCTTGGACACGTACGGACGTGGGGATGCTGATGTGCTGGTGGAAGTGATGGAGCGCGCAGAGCTGGCCAGAGGGCTGGACCCGGTGTCGGGCACCTCTGCCTGCGGTTCTGTCTTGAGGGACTCCCCTGGACGTACGTCGTTAACACTGGGTGGGGAGGAGGGGAAGTAAGGGTTGTTTTCTCCAAGTAATGCTAGGAGCTGTCAGTCGCATGAGGACACGGGGCCATGGTAGGTCCCCTTAGACAGTAAAGGAAAAGGCTCGCCAGAAAACAGGGTTTCTTTCAAGTACACGCGCGCCGGCCGCGAATATACACACTATAGCAGGACAGAGGTTGTTGCCTGGCTGCCTGGCGGGGGAGGTTTGTCTTGTAGGGAACTTACGATTGACCTGCATCAGCTTGTTCTCGCGCACGATCATGTAGGCGTCCTTGATGGCGGAGGGCTCCTCAGCCTCGAGGGCCTCCTGGACATCCTGCTTGCCGTAGCCCATGGTCTTGGAGATCTTCTCCGTGACCTCGTTGTGCAGCTTCTCCTGCACCCTGGCCGGGGCGTTGGGAGCAATGTCGGACGGCTTGATGGCCTTGTCCGGGTCGATACCGGTGTTGTAGAAGGGCTCGATGGGCGGTTGCAGGTACTCGGGCAGGTTCTTCATGAACCAAGGGTCCAGGCGGATCTCGGGGATGGTGGCGCGCTGTACGGGGTTGACCTTGAGCATCTTCTCGATCAGGTGGGCGGCGCCTGGGCTCATCCACTTTGGTACGGCATAGGTGCCGCGGGCGATCTTAGCGAACAGGCTCGGGATGTGCTCGTCGTCAAACGGCAGCCTGCCGACGAGCAGGACGTACAGGATGACACCGCAGCTCCACACGTCGACCTCGGGCCCGGCATACAGCTTGCCGCCGATAACCTCGGGAGCGGCGTAGTTGGGGCTGCCGCAGCTCGTCTTGAGGAAGTTGCCGTCGGTCATGATGTTGCTCAGGCCAAAGTCGGCGATCTTGACGTTGAGCTTCTCGTCGAGGAGCAGGTTCTCAGGCTTGAGATCCCGGTGTACAATCTTGTGCCTGTGGCAGTACTCGACGGCACAGAGCATCTGCTGGAAGAATCGACGGGCCTCGTCCTCCTCCATGCGGCCGTGCTGGACGATGTAGTCGAAGAGCTCGCCACCGGCGTACTCGAGGACCATGATGATCTCGGTCGGCGTCTTGATGACGGTGTACCTGCAAGTTTGTGTATTGCGAATGGTCAGTCTCCCCTGTATACACTCATCATAGTCTCGCCTGGGAGCCTGGCTGCCTGCCAGTCACACTTACAGCTTGATAATGTGCGGGTGCCGCAGCAGCTGCAGATACTCAATCTCGCGCTCCACCCGCCCAGCCATATCGCGGCTGATAAGCTTCTTCCTCGAGATGATCTTGAGAGCGACTTGTTGCCCCGTGCTCCTGTGAACGGCCAATTTAACCTTGCCAAAGGACCCCTCGCCCAGGGTCTTGATGATGTTGTACTGGCCGATGCGCTGATCCGTCTTCATCTTGCTGTCGGGCTGCGACCGAGGCGGCGGCGGCGGGTGTGCGGCGTGCTCGCCCTCGACGAGGATCTCGGGGGTCTTGAGGGCCGAGGGGTTGTGGACGTTGATGCGTGACCTGCGCATCTGGGAGCTGCTGAGGGAGATGGAGAGCTCGCCCGTGTCTTCGCCATAGGCGGCTACTTGCCGAGGTCGTGACATGGTGTACGTGAAGATGTGTGTGTGCGTGTGTGTGTTTTGAAGAGGAGGGGGTTGGCTGGTCACAGGTGACCGCTGGTCGATGGGGGGGGACCGTCACAGCAGGTTTTAATGGTAGTTCGTTCGTGTCGTCGGTGGGAACGCTTGCTTAGGTGTAGCTTTGCTGAGAGGACGACGACGAGGAAGGTGGGATCGCTGGCAGGGATGAATGATCCTTCAGGTGAAATGGAGGAGATGCTCCACCGAATAGAGTGTGTGCGTGTGTATTTTCCGGCGATCTGGGGGTTTTGGGATCTCTTCGATCGCCTGTTATATGTGTCAGCGGCTGTGTCATTACTCCATGGTCTGAGAGGAAGAGAGTAGTGACAGATTGGTCTAGTCGATGGATGCTGATAGTTGGCGATGGGATGAAGAAGAGGAGGCAGAGGAGAGGGGGGGGGGGGGTAGAATGGGACGGCGTGGAGGTTAGGCTGATGAACCAACGAATCATGCATATGTCCGGCTTGGCTGGCCGCTGCTGGAGGAAATAGAGAAGGGGCTGGGAAATCCGATATATCAACGCACCTTGGGCAGTATCTTGTGCTACGTCCTCAGCCTCTTGACGATGTATGACACCTTTCTTCAAGAAAAATACAACAAAAGTCGAGGTTGAACGAGGCACGTAACACAGAACAGACACACGTTGCTGTCACAAACAGGTTGCACGAGGGCGACTGAATCCGGTTGCGGGTCGTCTTTTAGAGGAGGGTCCCTGGTTGACGGCCTACCTAGAGTGACGTCTGGTAGCTGCTGCTGTTCTTCTTGGGCGGGAGGTTCCGCTGGTTCAAACAGCCTAACGGCAATCTCCTAACCTACACAACCTTGACAACGAAAGTTGAGTCTTTATCGAAAATTAAGTCTGAGGTTTTGAGGTCTCAGAAGTAAGACGAGAGAAAGGTGAATTATCATCACCATCAGGGAAGCAAGAAGAAATAATGACAGACACACACCCTTTTAAGATATATCTTATTTTTCTCCAACCAGCAACGACAAAACCTTGTGTACCGAAAATATGTAGACAAAGACGCACGCAATAATTTTTCCTTTGCTTTCCGTTCTTTTCTCAGGTGGTCGGACTCTGATCACGGCCGTCTCACCGCACCCTCCGCCGCCTCGCAAGCATACTATAGAATTGCATCATCCGAGGCTGAGTTCTTACTTACTGCCCCCTCTCTTTCTCTGTCTCGCCTCCTCAGATCGATCGTTACCTGTTCGCGTCAATTACGCCATTTAACCCAAACAGCACCCCCTGCATGTGACAGGTTTTGGACTCGATTCCAATACTCCGTGCCCCTATAGCAGCCCTCTCTGACCAATGAGCTTACCACGTATCAGAATGATCACTGCAAGTTGTTGCCGCCGCCGCCGCCGCCAACCACCACCATCATCTCTTCCTCGTCCTCCTCCCCCGCAATCACGGGATCACTTCAAGACGAATCTATTGTACCATCTGCATGCGTCCGTGATCTGTATGTACTGTAGAATACTACTGTAGCAGTACGTATGCGACGACAACTACCCCCAAATGAGGACACCCAGTACGCGCGGGCTGGCGGGGTAAAGAGAGGGGGTTTCTCTCTCCTCCTCCTAGGTGAAAAGGAACGCACCAATCAGCTAATCAAACACAGACCCAAGCAAGATCTTGATCGATTTCTATGTACACATCACACACCACCGCCGCCACCACCAAGCCCCTTTCTCGGTCTCATGTTCATACCGTTCCCCTAATATGCTGGCACGATCTACACCGTGAGCCATATGCAGTTTAAGGGCAACGCTTCTCCAACTATGTCATTCAGTGTTACGACGCACGCCATCCGGGCTCCAAGTCCATTCCGTCCCCCGACATTCCCGACCTGTCCCAGTCTATACACAGTAACTCGGCCCGTTCCGACACCCCTTCCTGTGAGCCACAATAAAAAAAGAAAAAAAAGAAAAGAATCACTGCCCCCAGGCAAAACCAGTCAGCAATGTGTGAGGAAAGCACGCAAGCAAGGGCGGAGGCTCAAGACCAGGGCCATCCCATCCGCCCCCGGGCCCGATCTGGAAATGAATCTGCGGCAAGACCTCTGAAAAAAGAATAGAAAAAGGGACGCCACCCCAATAAGTCGGATCGTTGGACCCCGCCACTACACTTTTCGATGGGGTCGGCGTTTGAAGGTCCCGATGGCAACCAACTTCTTGGTCGGCCGTTTGTGTCCGGGCGACGCGCGGTGTAAGCTGTTACCTAGCATGACAACATTTGTCTCGGTCGAGTCGTCAGTCAGCTCTTGGGAGCTTGTTTAAGATGGGCTGGTTCATGGGGATCATGCCTGGTCTTGGGTTTTTCTTTCTGGGTTTCGGTTTCTAACGTGCTCGTTGTGTTGCCTGACGAATCTCTCTCAAAACCACCCTTGGTTGCTACGACGTGAGAAAGACGCTTTCTTGGATGATGCCGAGTGTAGCCGTTCATTGTTGGTTCACTGACTACTGCCTCCCATGTGCGCCATTACCAAGGCAGAAAACCTCGCCTCATGCCTGTGAATGTACTTCGTGTTGTCCCGTTGTATATGTCGTCCACCCTTGCACCTCGGGAAAGAAGAAGGGAGGGGCAAAGAAAGAAGAAGGAAATAAAGCAACCAAAAACTACCCGCCCTTGAGCCGCTTTGCAATTTGTTAGGGCCCCGTCTGAACACCCCCTTTTCTGATTTGGAGATGTTTGCAGCCCGTCGTTTTCTTTTGTTTCACCGGTTGAGACTGAGTAGGCCCTCGATGTACTTCCTCGTATCGACGCCGATGCCCTGCGCCAGCCTGCTCGCCCCATCTGCCCACCCTGTCCCGCTCGTAGCCCCAGCCAGGCTGATGCTCCTGCCGTGACCGCTGTGGTCGCTGGCCTTGCGGAGTAGGAAGATCTCCTTGCTGACCTCATCTCCTGCGCCTTGCGGTGTCGACGACATCCTGGACATCGTAGAAGGCAGTGAGACATCACTCTTCGCTCTGAAATGGCTCTGGTCCTCCACGGCACCCCTACCGGTCGAGGACGGTCGCCCGATTGCTGTAAAGGAGGAGGACGATGATGATGTGTCGTCTTTTCGCTCCAGGATGCGACTCCAGACAATCCACCACCCGCGGCTTGTCTTACATGTGCGCTCCAGCTCGGTGGCACTGGCCCGGGTCGTCTTCCACAGGTTGAGAATCTGCATGTGCGTATTGATGGCATCCACTCGGGACCAGGATGGCTGCTCGTGGATGTTGTACAGCTCTGCTGGGTCGGGGATGCTGGGTATGGTCGAGTGCACGGTGATGGCCTTGGGGTCCCACACCAGATCATAGATCGCCGCCGCCGACCTGCCCACATCAGGCCTGTCAGGTCGGTAGGCCGTCGAATTGGCGAGCGACTTGCGCAGCGGCGCCAGTTGGTGGTGGAGGGAACGGTAGAAACCTTCAAAGGACACAGACTCGGTCCGCAGCTCAAACAGAAAGGTGAACATGAACGGCTTGATCACGTAGACAACCACGCGGAGCCTCTGTGTCTTGTTCCGGTCCTGGCTGTCAAAGGACCCGCGCCGGCTCATTCGCCTCCTGGCGGATAGGTCTGTGTCGTGGCTCCCTAGCACCCGCGAGAACATGGCCTCGGGCTTGTCGGCTGTCGGGGTCTCTAGTTCGACAGTCACGGTCCTGACCATGGTGCGCGCGTTGAGTTCTTCGTGTTCGACCGCAAAGCGCCTCTCTTCGGGGTCCTCGACCCAGCCCTCCTCGACTTCTCCCGTGAGCCCGATAAGGAAATGACCCGTTATGTCATCGCCCTTGGACGGAGTTCTCTCGAGTTCTGGCCGATCAGGTTGGGTCTTGTCGACGTCGGCTGGCTCGGGATCCTTAGATGTTGCGTCACGCCCGAGGCTCCAGTACTTGCCATACCCCAGCTTGAGGTAGTCTATATACTTCTCAAGCCCAGGTGCCACCTCGTCAGCCACAGCCTCTGAGTGTCCAAGGTCTGCGGCAGGAGTTTCACTCTGGTCGGGATGAGGAGGAGCAGGAGGAGCAGGAGGTGTGTTGCTGGCAGGTCTGGAGCCCCGTTTGGGGTCGAAGAGGCTGGGCGGGATTTGTATGGAGGTGGGAGCGTTCTTCCTCCTCGTCGTTTCCGTCGCCTTGGATGTCCTGGGCAGTCGGCGGCGCATGGCCTTGGGGCTCTCCGAGACGCCGTAGGCATTATCCCCCCACCTGTACATGTCTTCCATCCAGTACGTGATGTCCCGTACAGATTTCCTGGATAAGGTGCCCACGCCTAGGAAGATAGCGCCGTCCTCCGCACCGGGCTCCCTGCCAGTGCCCAGCCATTCCGCTTGAGGGTCCGCCTTGGCTTGTTGTTTTCGGTCCTCTCCAGGCTTGTCCAGGTCTTCCGGGTCGCCATCGCCGAATTTTGACACAACAAGGTCGACCAGACCGTCTATCCGCCCCTTTAGGCTTTCGAGCACCTCGCGCTCGCCGCTCCCGCGGTCCTCCTCCCCGACGCCTATCCCGAGCTCACCGCTCGCCGCGACCTTGACACCACCAAAGACATCCCGGACAGGATTCCCATGTAGTAGGACGTCCCATGTGGACAGATACAGGTCCCAGTATCGGCTTAGGGTGCTTGTGAACTTTGCCTGTTTGATCCTGACGAACAGTGCGCTCAATGAGGAGTCGTGGTGCATCAGGAAGGTGGAGTGTGCCCGCAACAGGTCTTGCAGGAGGAGAGCAGCCGGCTTGACCTCCCGGGACGAGTACTCGAAGTTGGCATCCGGGGTTCCTCCGGCATCGCCAGGCTGCTGCCTCTTTGCAGTTGAAGGGACGGGCAGGCGTGTCAGGTCGATACACTGTAGGACGCCGCATTGAGGTCAGTACAGCCACCAGAGAGTAACAACAAGGTGCTGAATGAACACATACAGCTAGAATCCACCAGCCAGGCTCCAGCTCGTGGAGCACCACCCTCGTCTTCTCCGTCTCGATGGTGTCGACAGCCTGGTCGCCCGAGAAGTTCCTGCCAAAATTGACGATGCCCTGGGCCAGGCCGATCTGCCTCAGCCTCTCGTTCCGCTCTGCCTGAGACACATTCTCGGTGGGTCTCCCGGCTGGCCCTCGCTTGCTGGTGTGGCGGCGGCGCTTCTGGGTGGTCACGTCAACGGACGAATAGTAGACGATCTGGTCGTCGAGGGTCTCGTCTGTGTTGCCCAGGCTGGGATTAAAGATGGCGAGAAAGCCGACATGGGCAGGGACTATGGCGTCTGCAGACGCTGCGACTGAGGATGAGGTTGTCGCCATACCATAATGAGAGGCAGGGGAAGCTGGACAACCACAAGTCGACCGCGAGGCTGGTCTGCAGGAGAGAAGAGAGAGAAAGAGAGAATAAGGAAAAAGAGAACTGAGACCTATAGTGAGGAAGAAGAGCTTCAGAAGACAACGACAACGCCAGGCAGAGCCTTGAAACACCTGCCAACCAAAGTTGCAGCTACCGGCCCGGAGTTGGTCTTACCACAGGTACATTGGTAAGGAAAGCTCCAAGGTCACGATGCGATCGCCAGAACCGATCGAGTATGTGAGTGAATGCTCATTATTCGTGGACCAGCCAATAACGTCATGCCCAGATTAGGTACGGACGATCAAGTCGGCGATCTGCCCTATACTGTGGTACCATGGTAATGCTTTTTGGTCGCACAGGGGAGTCTTGGGGGGAGGCGAGGGGATTTTTAGAAGGGAGGCCCCTGGAGTCCAGGGGGTGCTTTGGTGGGGCCTGGTTTTTCATTGGATCCCCAAGTTCTTGCCAGCCATCCCACCAAAAACACCATACTTACTGTGGCAGTAATTACCACCGTACTTTGTACCACTGAATGGAGGCAGAGAGAATCATTCCTATGGGCCTTATCATGCATACATACAGCATGCAAATCATGATGGACAAATCATCTATTGATCACCACCATTGTTTTTTTCTATCTGCCTTCAACAACAAGGCACCCTCCGTCCTGTCCCACAAGAGTACTATCAAAGTGAGTGGCTGACGCTCAGATCGACGGCTGGACACGCATGCTCAAGCTACACGAGACTGTCTCGGTAGAAGATGACTCTTAGGAGTCGGTGATGAGGTTTAGTACTATTCATGTTGCACTGCTGCGGTAGCTCTTCGAACGTCAAAGACAAGGGCAAACTGCCATGCTGGGTAAGGAAAAAGTCTTGCCACAAGAACGGGTCTCAATTGTCACCTGGTGTGCATTTGCCCTCTCTTCTATTCCAGGCCGTAACCAACGACCTAATGACAAAGTGCTTGATGCCTCAGCTAACATGTATGAAATAGGAAGAGACAGAGACTGAGAAGGACAGAGAGGCAGAGGAAAGAGGAAAGAGAGGCAAAGGACGAAAGAGAAAGAGAAAAGAAGAAGAAAAGCACACGCTCCAGCACCTCTTCTTTACTCTCTCCGACTATGCTGACAGTAACAGTTACAGTCACTAATGGAACTGATCCTCAGTCACGCCTTTACCCATGGCTGCCGTGCTGCTGATGCCGCCGGTGACCATCTTCTGCAGCTCGTCGACATAGGTGGCACCGCTCCACTTCTGGTGCTTGACCACGTCGACGCCGTGCTCCATCTCGGGCTCCTGCACCAGCTCGCCGTACGCGCGCATGCCGACCTGCCCGTACGCCTTGGCGAACTGGTCGCTGATCAGCGCCGTCGTGTGCAGGCCCGCCAGCGTGATGAACTGCCAGCAGTAGCCCAGCGACGCCAGACGCCGGATGTACGTCTCCTGCTCTGCGCGGGGCATCGCCGTCTTCCAGTTGAACGAGGGCGAGAGGTTGTAGGCCAGCCTGAAGATTGAGAAGTTCCTCGGTCAGCAACATGTATGGCCGGTTGTCGTCTCAAAAAAAAACCAAAAAAAAGGCGCGGTTGAGAAGAGAAAAACTCACTTTTGCTCAGGCCAGACGGCATGCACGCCCTTGGCAAACTCCTCGGCCTGCTTATAGTCAGGCAGCTTACTCTCCATCCAGATGGCATCCGCATAGGGCGCATACGCGATGGCGCGGTTGATGGCACAGTCGCAGCCGCCCTTGAGGCGGTAGTACCCCTCGCGGGTCCTGGGCGCGTCCCAGTCGAAAAAGACCTCGACGCCCAGCAGGCCTCTGGCGAGTGCCCGCGCCTCCGTGAGCGACTTGCCCTTGGCCTGCTTCAGGTACTCGGCCGCCAGCCCCTTCTTGTCCACATGCGTGCCCTTCTGGACAGCCTCCACCACGGCCTCGTCGAACCGCTTCAGCCCCGCCTGCGACAGCCACTGGTCCTCGATCGCCTGCAGCTGGTCGCCTGTCTTACCTGCTGCCTCGGCGGCCATCATGAGGTCGTTGAGAGGCTGGAGGTTTGGGTTCGTGGTGCCGAGGATGAAGGCGTGATCGCGCGGGTCGATCGTCGTGCTGATGAGCGTGGCAGCCTCAGCGTCTGTACGGGCGACAGCGAGAAGGTTCGAGCCTGAGCAGATGAGTTGTAAAAAATCTTGTCAGTTTCTTTTCATAGTCCTCTTCTCGACCGCCAAATAGCAGATTTGATGGAGCACAACTCAAGACCTGTGTGACTCACCCATGATATCGGCTTGCGCCCGGATCGCGACCAGACGGTTGATGTGTTCGCTGATGGGGACCAGCACCTTGCCCGCCATGTGTCCGCACTTCTTGGTGCCGGGGGCCTGGTCCTCAATGTGAATGCCGGCGGCGCCCTTCTCGATGAACAGCTTCGTGAGCTTCATCACGGCGGTCAGGCCGCCATGGCCCGTGTCTGCATCCGCGATGATGGGCCGCAGGTAGTCGATGTTGGCCAGGCTAGCCCGTTGTGCCTTGGGCGTCGTCAGGCGCTCCTGGCGCTGCTTGCGGTCGTGGAAGAGCTGTGCCATGAAGAGGTGGGCTACCTTGTTGGGAACGGTGGTCTATATTGCGCGGCAGGGCGGGTCATGTGTGTGTCAGCCATGCATGTTCTCTATCTTTCTCGCCCTGGATGGACGCCACGCACACAAGAGGTGCTTCCTCCAGGGGAGGGGGGATGTGGATGGTAGTTCGCCAAGTAAACTCACATAAGGGTAGTCAGCCAGATCTGGGCCGGGCTCGTCTGAGGCAGAGGCAGTCGAGGAGGACTGCCATCCAGATACGTAGACGGTGTCGAGGTATTTAGCCATCTGGGTGAGCATGGTGGGTTCCAAGCAGCCGTAGGTGTAACTAGCATCTCCGTTCTGCTCGCAAAAATACAAAGAAAATAACCCGTGGTCAGCCATCTTGCCTCTTTTCTTGCTCATCTTTGACTGACGGCAGAGGGGGGAGGAGGGAAGACGACATACCTTGAACCTCCCCTCGAGGATAGCCCACAGCTTCTTGGCCTGCGTGTTGCTCGGGTACTCAATCTTGAGGTTGCCCCTCTTGGAGACGATCTGCTCAGCAGTGAAGGGGCGCTTGGTATGCCTCCATCTCGAGTCGCTCCACCACTTCTTGACCTCCTCGACTTCCCTGGCAAACACCTCGTCCTCGGTGTTGGGGTCCACCGCCGGGTTGTTCATGTTGTTGGCCGCCATGACTGTTGATGTATTTTCTCTTGTCTGTCTGACTGACTGACTGACTTCTGCCTCTCTCCTGGGCTGGAATGGTTTTTTTTTTTTTGTATCCCCTTGTCTCTGTTTCCCTTTTTAAGGTAGGCAGGCAGGTAGGTAGGTAGGGAAATAAGTATGAGATAGTACAACTACTACTGCTGGTACTGTAGACACTAGTCTGACGGTACGAGTGTAAATAGAGAGAGAAGGGGAAATAGAAAATAAAAATAATGGATGAGGAACTTCTCAAGACCTCACAATCACGAGCTAAAAGAGTCAACAGAAGATGGCGAAACAACAATGGCACCTCGCGGTCCGGGTCATCAGATACAATTATATTCACAACTCATACCTCCCACAACCTTGTCTGCCCAGGAACTGCCTGCTGGGTCGGCCGTCGGGAGCGTTCGGCCAACCGGCTACTACGAACAAGGTACTTACTGACTATAGTGTTAGGAGGAAGAAGAGAACAAAAAAGAACAGGAAATCTAGTCCAGACCCCTCCCCCTCCAAATAGAAGGGGGCCCCATCACACAGGGTTCGGATTTCCCTTCTATCTAGACCAAAGAGGAAAAAAAGAAGAAAAAAAAGGTACTTCTGATTTGTAGGACCACCCGGCACATCACACATGTATCTTTGTTTCTCCCTGGGTATCCTTTGGCGGGTGCGGCTCCCAAGGATGATTCTATTTTATGGCCCCCTTTTTCGGCTGAATGGGAGTGAATTGGCTTGTGATCATTGGCCGAGTTACCGAAGACGGTTCTGCTTGAGCCGTGTGTGTCGTGTCGGATGGATGGTGCTGGGCTGGGACCCACCCACCCTCTCTTACAGTAAGGTACTCCCCGCATTTTCGCTAGATAATCGTACTATGTAGTATGCTCTGGATGTCTGGGGAACTATAGATCCCTCCTAAACCGTCGCGGCTGGTTGATGGGAGCGCAAGGAATTGGAGAGAGAGAGAGTGCTTGGCTTTAAATCTTTTATTCGTTGATAGAGTCGAGCCTCAAGAAGGCAACACTCTTCTCAATTCCCTCAAATAGCACTCAACCCTCACATTGACACTACACATAACTCAAAACAAAATAGATCTGGCAAAACAACAGTTCGAAAGCAAGTGACATGTGAAAGGGCCCTTGTCGTCATTCCGCCGCAGCGGGCCAACCTACCCCGGTCACGGCGAGGCTCCTGGAACAAGCCTTATCGCGCGCTCTCTCTCTCTCTCTGGAGCCTCGGCTCTCCAGCGGCTGGTTAGTCTTCCACCTCAAAGCACGCCTTGGCTCTGCCTTTTGTTTTTGCTCCCGCGCTGCCCTGTCTGCACTGCCTGCTTTTCCGTTTCCGTGTATGTGTGTGTGACTCCTCGACCTTGACTAGGAAGGGAAAAGGAAGAACTGACTTTCACATGCGGGAAGTTTAGGAAGAGAACCAAGGGCGCAAACCTTCCCGGCCCTCGGTCAACTTCCGAAACTTGTCCAGGATGTAAAGGGTGTTATTCAGATAGGCGGGCAAGCGGGCTAGCCTCCCTCATCATATCATCACTTCATCACCAGGGGGTCCTCCTCGTGCAGTATTTTGCCTTCCGAGGTTATGCGCATGGTCGATCGTTTGTGGACTGGTCAGCACATCTTTGGTTTCCTTTTTCTTATTCCTTTGGTCTTTTGTGTGTTGTCATGAAATGGAATCCGTTCCTCTACGTCCTGGCTGGGTGGCAAAGTCATGAACAACATGTTCCTGTTTTGTATGAGACCAAGATCAAAGTTGTTTGCAGGTCGACCTGTGCTAAACATTGCCACCACCTTTATACGTGCCGACCTTACGAGTCACGATAGTTACACAACCACGCACCCTCCACGTCCTTGTCGTCCAACCCCTTCAGCCTACTTACTCATAAAAGTCACGTTAATCGTAATCGTGGCTAACCCTCGCAAGGGAACCCTTGATCAATGGGACAGCCCTATGCCCACGTCAACGGCAGGAGAGAGAGTAAGAGAAGGTAATAAGGGATACCTACTTTTCCCTCGCAACGCAAGTAGGTCCGCACTTCATGGGATGCGACCATGGGCAGCATGTGACCATCAAGAAAATAGTATCAGTCTTTAAGTATATGTGCCAGTGCCACAATAACAAATATGCTCCTCTAGGCCGCCCGTGTGCCTACTGATCCAAGTTGTTCACAGCAATACGATGAAGAGCAGGGCTTCGTGCAACAAGCTCTCAAACCACATACAAAAAGCTGGCCCTGACGCATGGATGCTGCCGGAATTCTTCTCTTGAATCTGTCTAGGTTTTTGTTTCGTGTTTGCATGGTCTAGGATGGATGTTCTTCCTCTTCCGCCCAATGTCTCGTTCTGGTTGCGCTTTTGACCATGATTTGCGGGTTTTTTTTTTTTTTTTTTTGAAAAGAAAAGAGAGGTAAACAAAAAAAGAAAGGCAGAGCCAAGCAGTGAAACGCAATACTTTAAGAGATCTAATCCATCTCGGAGAGTGCCTTGGCGCGATTCTCTTCGAGGGCCTTGACAAAGGTATCGTACGGCGTCAGGGTGCCCAGAGCGCGGCGCATGTGGGCGTTGACAATCTGCAGGCCATAGACGTAGCTGGCATTGACCCACCCGAAACTGTTCACGACGGCATGTCAGCACGTATAATTCTGTCATCAGAAGACCCTGCTGCATCCAGCACTGGCCACTGGAGGAGGGAGGTGGGAGCAGCTTACCCTTCCTTGGCAACACCTTTGAAGTTGAGGCCTTGGTTACCGTATTCGGCATCGACCCTGTGCGGATCGATTGGCCTCGTCACGTCGTACTTCTCGACGACCACGCCGTTGAAGTCCACAAACGCCTTAGTCATCATATACAGCCACTTGTACGCGAGCCGCTCCGCCTCCTCTGTGAAGCTATAGCGGTAGAGGCCCGTCCACGCTAGGATCTGCTGTGGTGCCCACCCGTACGGGTAATCCCACTGCCGGTTGGGCCGCTGGAGGCTGATCTCTCCGCGGCTCTTCAGCGTGCCAGCCAGCAGACCACCGTACGCCTCAAATTTGGGCAGGGCCTTGGTGACCATGGCCGCTGCCTGCCTGGGTGCGGCGACGCCCGCCCAGAGGGCCCAGAAGGTGGTGCAGGATTCGTAGTTGGACTGCTCGCGCGTGGCGGTGTTGTAGTCAAAGTACATGCCCTCCTCCTCGTTCCAGAGGTACTTGTCGATCGCCAGCTTGCGCCTCCTGGAGCGCCGGTCCCAGATGGCGGACGTCTCGACCTGGCCCGGCTTGAGCGGTCCCACACAGTACTCGGCAGGAATCGCCAGCTTGTCACCGAAGATGCCGCGGATGGTACGTGCGATATCTGTCTCGTACTTGTACAGCAGCGAGTTGAGATCAATAGTCGCCATGTTCCCGCAATTCCTCTCCAGGCGGTACGATGTGTCGTGTCCCGACTCACGCACAGCCCGGTCGTGCATGAAGTACTCATCCAGCTCTGGCTCGTCGACCTCGCGGTGGTTATAGGCGCGGACAAACTCCTTGAACTCCATGTTGTACTTCTTACAGTACGGCTCGAGCACGTGGACGAAGTGAGTGGCCTCTGTCTCCGGCGGCACGCCCATACCGATGGGACGGTATCGAGACAGGCCCGTCACCGGGTCCAGTCGAGGCTCAGACACCCAGACGCTGTGGTACTCCTTGATGGCAGCTAGGATAGCTGTCCGCAGGAAATCAAGGGCGCCGGGCTCGTGCTTGATCTTCTCGTACACGCGAAGGGCCATGTCTGTGAGGAAGGGCGGCTGTGACCGACCTAGGTAGTAGGATCTCGTGGCGTTGAGAATCTTGCCGTAGTGCTTGATGCAGAAACAGAAGTTCAGGACCATGGACTTGGCGAGGTGGACCTTGTTGTCGACCAGGAGGCCCAGGGACTCCATGTAGCTGTCCCAGCCGTAGAACTCGTTGAAGCGGCCGCCGGGCACGACAAAAGGCAGACCACGCAAGGTCTCCTCGCCCGTCTTTGGGTCGATGATCTTCTCCATTTCGATGGCCAGGAGACCAGGGGCATCGTTCATATCCCGGATGAGCTCGGGGGTGATCTTGTCAGACTCGGGCAGCCGACAGACATCCAGCCTGAGCTCCGGGCGCTCCTTAGCGATCTTGGTGTAGAAGTCAAACTGCTCGGGCTCGCCCCAGGGAACATAGATGCGCGGTCGTGGGTCGTCCGTCCAGTCCTTGGGGTCTTTGGCACAGACCTCGATGGTCGAGGCGTCGATCCGGCGGGTCAGACCCTCCCAGAAATGGTCGCGAATCAGGCGGGACAGTCTATTGACGGGGTTCTCGTTGAGGCGGGCCTCGTCAAGGATGATCTGCTTGCGGCCGTACTCCTTGGCCAGGGAGAGCTCCTGTAGCAGGTTGGACAGCATGTAGGTTCCGCGGATATCGAACCTGTGGTGGCCATCGGACGCGGCCGTCCGCAGAGACAGCACCTATCGCAAGCAAGCAGGTCAGCTTCGAGCTAGCTAGGAAGATATACTACGACAGCCTCTCTATATGGGGAAGGGATTTGAGTCTACCTTGGGCCCGTTGTCCTCAATGGTGATCTGCATGTTGCCATCTGTGTCCTCCTGCGACTGAAGGCTCTCGAGGGTCGGGTCGACCTGGATCAGGAATCGCCGGCTCGTCTGGAGAGTACTCTCGTCTGCGCAGGCGGAGGAGAGCAGCAGGTTAGCCAAAGATCTCCTCTCAAGAGGGGCGGAAACGGTCTGCTGAAGATCTGAGACACGACATACCATGACTACCTCGCCGGAAAGGCTCCTTCAAGCCCAGTCTCTCCATCTGCTGCAGGAGACTATTCTGTGCGACCCGTCATGGTGAGCATTGATTCATCTATCTGGCTCGAGTCCGAGCGACCCGAAACAGCCTTTTATGTGCGTATGTGTGCATACCTGGGAGAAGGTGCGAGTCCGGGCAGTGGCCCTGTTGATCTTGTGTCGGGAGTCGGTGTAGTATGTTTTGGCATCGTCGAAAACATTGAATTCGTCGATGGAATCACTTCTGGTGGGAGGATCGCCACCGGCGCCCTGGTGGGCGTCCATCACCGAGTCCGCCATGGAGGAATTGGTCGTTTTGAGGGGCTTGAGATGCGAGAAACCAAGATTCAGCGGTCAGGGATGTTGCGAAGGAGGTTGACAAGTTGGAGAGGAGATCGAGGAGCGAGTGGGAGGCGGTATTTGAGGCGCGACCGGGAGGAGGACAGATGTAGGACCAGGGCGATCGGAGCAAACAAGGAGGACGGTTAGAGAACAGGGCGGTGTCGGGTCGATCTCGAGGTTGCGTAGCCTGGGAAGGAGAAGTATCGATGCTGGTGCAGGTGCAAGTTGTACTATTCGCCTGGTTCAGCTTAGCGGCAGCCAACGATCAGGATATAGGGACGGTGATCGATTGATGGCCAATGACCATAGGAGCAGACAACAGAGATGTTGGTGTTGGTGTTGGTGTTGCAGGGGCCAAGCAAGCAAAGCTCGGAAATGCTCTCGTGACACAGGCAGGAACAAACAAAGGAGTCCTGCTGGAGAAGGTACAGGAGCCGCCCGAGTACTTAATAAGAAGAGACAAGGTCGGATGAAGAAAAAGAGGTGTGCTCCTTGATTCGATCTGATTTTTAAGGGTCCAACTAGACTAACCTATCGATGCAGGTGTACACACCACCTTTTTTCCCTTCGCTGGTTTTGGACAATCAATGTCGTTTAGTGTGGACAAAGAATGAGGCAAAACAATGTCCAGCTTGACACAAGTGTCTTTGATGACAGCTTACCCTTTCTACTGCATACGAGGATGCTGAGAGAAGGATTTCTATTATTGCTTCTTAAAAACAAACGGAGCGGTCGTGTAACTGTGCAAGTGACGGCACACGGCAGCCTCTGAGTCTGACGCAAGCGGAGCCAACTGGCACAGCTTGAGTAGTACTGCACCAAAGTATGTGACGTTGAGGCTCCACCCCACTACCACCTCTTCTATCCATCACCGCCTTATCGCGCTCAACTGGGGGGCTCTAACATGGTACCATAGTTGTAGGGTATAGTCGAGGTTGAGTCTCCCCCCCACTGAGGTTGTGTGTCCCCCCCACATTCCCTGTCTCGAAACCAAAACATTTCAGTCAACGTCGACGCTTTAAAGGACACCGATTTTTAAGACCAGAAAGTCTAGATCTTTCAAATGAGATAAGGATACGGTGGAAGACAAAACCATCATGGTTACTGCGATGCGCTCTGGAACACTCTTGAACCTGCAATGCTAATGGTGGCACCAAGAGAAGCTCGCTAGGCGATCCGAAGCCCATCCATCACCTCGTTACAGGTGAAAGTCCCATGGTCTTTGTGGATGGTCTACCCGGAACGACATTCAAGACAATTCTGATTTGATCTTGTGATGTTTCGTAAGATCCGTGTGGCTCCCTTGCCGATTGTGTATCACTTTCTCACTCTGACAGTCTCATGCCTTACTATGGTGTTGCGTGCCAAGATGGGACTGTCAGCACACCGCCTGTGAGGGACTCAAGGGTTGGGAGGCATGGTCCATGGCATTGTATTTCTGCTTGATCTTTCAGCTCATTCTGGACGCTGGCTCCTGGGCTGGGCCGACGCCTGTTGAGTGCGAGTATAGAAGAGTTGCACGAGAACACAAAGTCAAGTCTGCATCCGCAATATCACAAGGAAAGGGGTCCATAGAGATTGGTCGTCGTGGCCGGAGATGGCTCCGGTGTCGAACTAGATAAAAAATAGACTGCAGAATTATGGAGACGCCCTGTGTTCGCTGTGTCTTTTTTTGGCACTAGTGTATTGAGGTGCAGAGAGACGTGGGCACAGGGCTTGAAAGGCGTCAGGGAGTTGAACGCCATCTACTTACCATAGTACGTGGTAAATGACCAGCTGCCTAGTGGCCGAGAATCATGGACACACTCTTGGCTACTATAGTAGAGGGTCGAGCTTTACTGTGGATGTCTTTTCAGCGGTGTCGGAGGACTGTTTCGTGGCAGACCGGGCGTTGTCATGGGCCACCTCATCAAGACTCGACGAGGGCCGTCCAAGTTCTCTCCTTCCCATTCTCCGCCTTTCAACCAGGACGCATATTTTACCTAATGGCATGTCACTTCGTGATCGGGGTTTGTAACAGAAGCTGCAGCTAAGACAATAGAGCTAGCCGATCGTGAACCTCCTGGCCGTTCTGATTCCCGACACGATTTCCCGCAGGCCACTACGATCTTGTGGCTACCACAGACAGTATAGGGTACATGGTGGTACAATAGTACTGCTATTTAAGTACGGAGCACGAACTGCGTGTCAGTGCGGGGGGAGGGGCGTTCTATTGATGACCACAGCATGACAAGTATGCTGTGTCACTGACTCTCATGTGTAACATACCTGTCAAGAAAGGAGGCTCCGTGGTGATTCGTACAAGATAAACTCGGCGCTTTTTCTGTGTGTGTGTGTGTGCAGGGGCCCAAGTCATGGAAAGACTCGAAGACGAAGAAGAAAGGGATGCAGCGGAAGAAGTGAAAATGATCTTGCGGGTTTCCGTTTCCAGCAGCTGCAGCCGCAGCCGCAGGGCGGTCTGCAGCGGGGTCCACAATCGGTTTACGGGCGGCAGTACCCCTCCTGTAGGTAGTATGGCAGGTCACTGTACGAAAGATCTCTCCGAAGATCTACTAGGTAAATGCTACAGTAGGTACTATAGTAGACTCGGGAGCCCTGTACCATAATACAGGTGCACGCATCCACCCCTGGACTCGACGACCTGTTGATCGTCTTCACCTCCTTGTTCTCTTTCCATCTTTATATATAATCTTTCCTTCCCGCCCTACGCACCTCCTTCTTGTGTCTCTTTTTCCTGGTTATTTCTGTGTGATTCCTTTTTCGTCTCCCATCTCCTACCTCTTTTTCCAATTGTGCACTCCTCAGACAAGCGCCATGGCGGTGTTTGTAGATCTCGACGACGATGACGTCGATCTTCCTCAGCAGGGCCTGAACGGGATGAAGCCCGTGTGGAACGGCTCACTACCCCCAGAGCCCTCGACAAGAAGCCCCTTGAAGGACAGTGGGCACATCCCTCAAGGCCCGGGCCCCTCAGACAGTGTCCATCGCGAGGAGGCCGCTCACGAGCGCGCTGTCCAAGAGATTTATCCAAACTCCATGACAGTGGCCCTGGGATGCTATCCGTAGGCGAGCACCAGCACCTTTGTTTGGACCACCACCTCGGTCCTCGTCTTTTTAACTCCGATCCTTCCTGCTGGGTTGTCAGCAACCCGGGGGGAAGGCACACTGACTGGAGATCCAGTATCGTCATAGCCATAGCCTCGCAGCTTGACCTCAACGACCTCGACAGTCTCTCCCACGTCTGCCGCGGCGTGCACAACAGCCTGCTCCAGAACTGGTCTATCCTGGTCAAGTCGAGCCTCCACTGTTCCAATGACGACCTGCCGGTCGACCCTGAATCTACGCTACGGTATCGAGCGAGAGCAGGCAACTGGTTCTACATGGAAGACACAACCCGCAGTGCACAATACAGCGGCAAGGCCGGGAGCTGTGCGCGAGATCTGGTCTCCGAGTGTCGCAGGTGCACTACGGTGGTATGCAGAGTGAGTCTCTCGTTCCAGCCGTCACTGTCAAGAAGAGAAGACTGCCTTCCTTTGGAGCAAGGAAGAGTACTATTAACACGCCCTTTCCCCTTCTCAACAGAACTGTGCGATTAAACCACCAGCCCCGGCCGTCCTCCGCGACAGACACCGCCGGCTCTGCCTTCCCTGCCAGAAGGCACCCATTGATCGCCTTATGAAGCCAGCCATCCAGGGCAGAGACATGCCTTTGACCTCGCACACGATGCAGCAGGCAGTATGTACCTGCGCGACGAATGCGGGCGTCTGGCTCTGCCAGCCTTGCGGTCGCGGCATCAGGGGTTCAGATCAGACCTACCACGGGTATGTTCTCCACCTTGTCCTAGAATAACCCTATATCCAAGAAGAATCACATCCATGTCGTGACTGTCATAAAACCCCACCAATACAAAACTGATCATCCTTTTCTTACTCCCCTGCAGGATCTGGAAATGGCGGACCCAGTATGGTGAGGTCCTCGGTGGCCTGGGCACCGGTATCGGCGACGCTGATCGCGGTGTCGAATGCGCCAGGGCCAAGGATTGCATCAGTGGGAAGTTTAAGGAGCACGAGACAGACTGCGACGCCGATGACGCGCGCGAGGCTGAGGATCTCGCTGCGGGATATTCGTCGGGCGGGACGCCGCCAGTGAGCCTGTACAGCGGGTCGCACTCATGGTCGAGCAGCCATAGCAGCCTGCACAGCAGCTCCCCAACGCCGGGGGGCCTTTTAGACCCCAGCCTGGCACTCGGTGCTACTACCTCGAGGACGCCATCGCCAGCCGTCGGGCCAGGGTATGCCAGGCATGAGGTGGAGGGAATCGGTAACAAGATCAAGACCGTGAAAGTGTCCATGGTCCGCGTGGGAGGGGGTGTACCCGAGTGGAAGGACGAGAAAGCCTCTGGCCAGACCCTGCGCCGAGAGATCTCGGGCGAGGTCAGGAGCTGGTGCGGCTGGTGCAACCGGGTGATTCCAGGGAGGAAGGATTTCGACGCTGAAAAGGCCCGCCGGGATCTTATAACGGCTACAGATTCGTCATGAGGCGTAGGATATGTTTTATGCACACATACGGAGAAGGCGTAACGGCAATGAGCTCACCTAGGCCACACACAGGCCTGGCTCGTAGGATACGACGGAGGGATTCATGGGAGAAACTGGCATCGATGAACGGGTCCTATGATGCAGCTAATTCAGCGAATACTTGAGATTCCAAGTTTCCCCTGTTCTGAACTTTGAACAACAACAATATCTATTTGAGATTGATGGAGTGTGTCTCCAAATATACATGAGAACAGATGAATGCCTCTCCAAGACGTGGCAAACGAGCCATGCCATCGATTTGACGCCGGCCAGTCTTATTCTGGCATTTGCTTTCTCTGTCTTGTTGTAACAGTCCGCCTGCTTGAGCATATCTCTCCCCCATGGTGAATAGATAGCCTCCTTAATCACCCAGACGCGTGTCTTAATATGATGAGATTGAGGTCGAGCAAGCTCTCTCGATCGCCGTCTAGCCCGGACTGGACGACACGGCGGTGTTCAACCGAGCGTCCTAGGTGCCCATGTCATGAGCCCGTCTCATAGAAGCTAGACTAGAGCAGAACCTCTTCTTCTTCCTCCCCTCCTCTCCTTTTCTCTCTTTCCCATCCATCCTCATATATCTCCACGCAGCAACATCTCGTTCCTCCTTTGCCTGTCCTCCATGGCCTTCCTCTTGGTGGGACCCCACCGCTGCTGTGACAGCTCATACTTCCGCCTCTCAAAGTCGATCTTCTCCCGGGGCGCCTGGCAGCACGCGACCACAAACCTGTTGGGGATCTGGTACTTCTCGCTCAGGGCCTTGACGGACCACTTGTACGGGTCCGTGGACCGCAGCATCCGCATCTCCTCGACTTCTTCCTTCGTGATGGGGCCGCGGTTGAACATGGCTTTGGGGGCGGCCAGCTGGGGGAGGTCGTGGATGTCGGTTCTCTGCGGTGACGACGACGAAGACGACGACGACAAAGAGGAGGAGAGGCTGCTGCTGGTAGTGGTGGTGGTAGAGCTAAAGTGCGACTCGAACAGCGATGCCAGGTTCGCCCGCCGCCGCGGGTCGTTCTTGGGCAGGAACTTGAAGGGGGTGTGGTAGACCGAGGGCGCGGCCGAGGGCGGGTTGAAGATGATGGTGTCCTGCTCGAGGCTTGCTTGGGCGGCGCCGAGGAAGGATGAGTGGGGGGGGATGTTGAGGGCGCGCTTCGTGCGGCTGGCTGTCGCCTTTGTGCGGACTTGGGGTTTGAGGGGGATGTTGAAGCAGCGCCGGGCTGCTGGGCGCAGGAGCGTGCTGGCTGTGGCCTCCATCCTTGGGTCTGTGGGTTTTCAACGCTGTGGATGGAGAGAGAGAGCAATAGGAATGGAGAGAGGGGTTCGTGTGGTTGACCTCTGGTGAGGAGGTCTGTTGTGGTGGTGTTGGTGGGCCACACGCGATCTGGGAGGAAGAGTGATTATTCAATCGATGGTTGGGATTGTAAAAGTGTTCCCTTTTTTTCCTCGAATTTTTGTCCTTCCTTTTCTTTTTCGGATCGCAGTGGTTGTTTGTTCGCGGTGTTGAGCTCGTTGGGGTCTGCGTGGTGGTGAAAAAGCTCTGGCGATGTTTGGCTGCAAGGGAAAAAAAGTTCGTGACGGGGGAAGAAACCGACAGCCGTTTGGGAGCTTTGACCAATCAGGAGCGTCTGGTCAAAACGTTAGTATTTAGTCTGCGCACCCACGCTTACGCCTACGTCCCTAAGGCCCGCCCACCTTCAAACTTAAAGGGCTTCTCTTTCACTCATAACACCTCGACAAGACAGAAAGAAAGAAAGAAACAAGCACTGTACAATTCACAATTTATCCAAGTCATTTCCATTTCATCTAACATCTCCTCTGTTATGTACTAGGCCAAATGTGTCAATTACAGCTCATTGTTTCCTGATACGCACTCGTTACGATGGCGGAGGGTTTGGTGGGCGTGTCAGAACCTGATCAAGCCCAAATGCGAGATTCGGTTCATCGACTGACTACAATAATCACCAGTCCTGTTGGTGATGGTTATCCTCTAATCCTCTAGTGTCCCTATTCACCCCATCTTCTGGCATCTTCATCCACAACTCCATTGGTGTTCTATTTCAAGAATTCGGCCATAACGACTCCGGCATGTCTGTTCTAAATCTTGGATGCGAGCGGCTCCCTATCTCCCACCTCTTCTTTGGCTCTGTCTCTGAGGATCTTGCGCAGGATCTTTCCTGACTGTTGGCCGTGGGACAGGCTTGGTCAGCAACCTGAGGCGTACATTGCTTGGGGAGGATCTGGACTGGTGTCGACTTACCGGATTCTTGGGGACGGCATCAACAAATACAACGCCTCCTTGCAGCCGCTTGTATCTCGTCACCTTGTCTTCCATCCAGGACGCAATCTCCTTCTCCTTCACCTTTGATCCAGGGCTGACCTGGACATAGGCCCTCGGGTACTCTTCCCCCTTGATGGTAACGCCCACCACTGCGGCGTCGACAATGTCCGGGTGGTCCAGGAGAACGCCCTCCAGCTCAGCAGGGGCGACCTGGTTGCCCTTGACCTTGATGAGCTCCTTTATCCTGTCGACGATGTGCCAGATGCTCCCGTCCTTGTACTCCTCGAGGTAGGCGATATCCCCAGTCCTCAGCCAGCGCGTCCCGTCTCTGTCGGTGACCACTGTGCTGCTGGTGGCCTCTGGCTTGTTCCAGTAGCCCTGGAGCAGGTTGGGCCCGGTGACCCAGAGCTCGCCTCTCTGGTTGGCCTCCTGGATCTCAGTCGTGCCGTCGAGGTCCATGAGCTTGCCGGCGCAGTTCGGCATCAGCTCTCCCACCCCACCGCTGGGCTTCAGCCTCGATGGCTCCCACGCCATGCAGGTGCACGTCACCTCGGTCATGCCCCAGCCCTGGCTGAGAGTGACGCCGTTGCCCTTGAACAAGCTCTCACACTCCCTCGCAGTCTCCGCCGCCAGGGGTGCCGCTCCTGAGCCGATGGTTTCCACGCTGCTCAGGTCGGCCTTGCGCGCGGCAGGGTGCTTTGCGAGGGCCACAATCACGGGCGGCACACAGGCCAAGGCCGTGATGCGGTACTTTTCGATATGCCCTAGGAACCTGAGGAAGTCGAACTTGGGCATGATGTATACCGGGATGCGCTGGGAGGGATAGTTTGCGATAAAGTACGTCTGGCCGTAGGCGTGGTAGAAGGGAAGGAAGGCCAAGGCGCGGGCCCGAGCCATCTTGGCCTCGTGCTCCGGGTCGAGCTCGCTCAGGAACACGACCTGTGTGCAGTTGGCCACATAGGCGTGGTGCGAGATGTCCACGCCCTTCGGCACACCAGTCGTCCCGCTGCTGTAGTTCAGACAGCATGTCGTGCTCTTGGGATCGCTGGGCTCGACCCAGTCCCAGGCTGCCGCCTCGGCGATGTCCGCCTGGATCAGCTCGGTCCAGTGCTTCACCCCTCGCTGCCGGCCTCTGGCGCCCGGAGCCGGCTTGTTGGGGCGTGGGTCCTCCTTGGCATCGAAGGTGTATAGGCGGTCTTTTGGCAGGCCGGCCTCCTCGATGGCCTTCAGGGCCACGTCGAGGCTGTCCCCTGCGGCGATCAGGAAGGAGGCGCCGCTGTCGCGCAGCTGGTAGGCAAGCTCGCGGGCGACGAAGGAGGGGTTGGCGCCCGAGAAGATGCCGCCAGCCATGAGGACGCCACAAAAGAGGGAAGGGAAATAGACATTATTTCCAGAAAAGACCAGCACCCGGTCGCCGGGTCTCAGCCCTGCCTGCTGCAGCCCGAGGCCAATTCGCTTGGACAGCAGGCGGTAGTCCTCAAAGGTGAGGAAATGGGTGTCTGGGCGGTCGGCATCGATGAGGGCCTTTGCATCGCCCCCCTGGAGAGGAGCCTTGGAGGAGCCAAAAATCCACTGGTGAATGGACACATCCGGAATGGGGATGGACCACCGAGATCTGATGACCATCTTTCTGAAAGCTCGTCCTGTAGGAACTTTCCGAGACAACAGAAAGAACTGTTAGGAAGTGTTTATAGATGAAAGCTGAAGTGAAACTATCTGTGTGCCTGTAAATATATATGTTTAAGTGTGTGCATATACAAAAATATACACACTTAAAAAAACACAACGACGAGCCAAAAAAGATGCACCACAGGAGGGAGAATGCAGTGTGTAACTTTGAAATTCTGGTGTCACTTCCGAGACGGGTTCGGATTTCCCTGAAGAGGTTCAAAGAAACCAACACAGATGCAGGACTGAACAAAAAGCAAGGAGGATGCGTCAATGCTATAAAACAAGACACGGCAACATACCGAGGCAAAAACGAACAGAGAGAGATCGGCTACTTAGCAGCGCACCGCAGACTCAAAACCCACCCCCGGCCTTTGCATATTCCCCAGACGGACGTTTCCTCCAACCGGTAGTTTCTAGGGGGCTCTGCGGCGGAGGGGCGGCCACCGGTGCGTAGAATTGTGGGCAGGTGACGAAAAGACCCCCCGGCCCTCTTCTTCCCCGCCGCTGGAGATGCGTTGGTGTGCTCCACAATGCAGAAACGCAGATGGAGGGTGGGGGGCGCACAAACATTCCTCCCAGGGCCATTCTTTGCTGCACTGGGGGCTTCAGCTCACGTTCACGCCTCTTCCTCCTCCAAGAACGAAGGATTTCAGCAGGGCGACGGTGGCCGCTTACTGAGGGATGGATTCCTTTCTACGTAGGAAACGAGACAAGGGACTGGTTCGCCGGGCCAAGTTCTTGCTTGCCTTTCCTCCTTCTCCTTCCTCCTCTTCCTTCTTCTTGCTCTCTCTCACAGACACCCCCACCCCGCATTTAGTGACCAAGAGGGGGGAATCTATCTGTACTAAGTATCTAGTGGCGTGGAAGAAAGGATTGGCCCGAGGATAGTGGAGTCTCCTTCCCCGCGATCCAGAACTGCGCGAGCCGGTTCGTGTGGCAGCAGGGATTTGGGGGGGGGGGGCGTCTGTGTCCCCCCCCTTCCACTCCCTCACTCACTCTCTCTCACTCTCAGAATAACAGCCGAGGTTCTAGAGCGCCCCACACACTCATACACAGGAATCAATGTGTGTAGGTAGGTGTGTTTGTGTGTCTGTGTGTGTATGGACACCAGCGCTTAACTTGCTGTTATGTTCCTATTGTCGCCAACGGCGTCCTCTCTTGTCCTTCAACTGTGTCACTGTTGCTGAACATGTTACGAGCGAAACAGCGAGCGACTCAGGCTTGTCTTTCCTTTTTAATGAAGACGGATAAGCGAACAAGGAGGGAGAGAAGGAAGATAAAGAACTACCACAGGGAGATCTGCCATGAAAGAGAGAGAGAGAGAGAGGCCTTGGTAGTATTGGGAGAACGGCAAGGCTCACAAACAAGGGTGATGCAAGCAGTGAGCGGCGACCATTTTGTTCGTGTGCTCAATATGTTAGCCACAACAGAACAAGGAAGGACCCCCAGTTCGGCTGATTGCGACAGTTGGCTGATCTCTCTCTTCCTCTCCCTCTCTCTTTCCTTCCTTCGTTTCGGAAGGAACAACCAAACCCCCCCCCCTCCTACTTTATTTGCACCTATATTGCGCTAGGGGCTTTAGGGTGCACGCGGCTCGGGGTGACGCTGCACAAAAGGAATATCGCTCGGAGAGAAAGAAAAGAAAAGAAGAAAGGAAAAAAAGAATACGTAAAGAAAAGGCTACGTGATACAGGATCTTACAGTTCTGTCCTTAAAGTCTTGTCTCTCGGTTCCGGCACAAGCGAGGAAGTCTTCAAGTCTGCTTGCACTGGTTGACAGATTGTTGGGTTCGCCTGTGAAGAATTGGAATTGTCTTTAGCCAAACTTCTCCTTCAATGCCGTATCCCTTCCCACAACGCGACGGTGAGACGAGGCCTCAGAGGGAAGCGCGGGAAGAGGGAGGGGAGGAGAGAGGGTAGAATGAACGGTCACCGCTCAGCAAGGTCTTGTCCTTATTCCTTCTTAATTTTCTTACAAGGTCCGACTCGTCCGGCCGAGGGGTATCCCTGGACCAGATGCGGCTTACTGGGCGGGTTGGTACCGCCATGCTGGGACCGGGGCGGCCATTGTACTGGTGAACTCTTCTGGTACGAACGGTTATTGAACAACTCTGGGCCATCAAGATTTGGGACAAAGTCGCTCCAGAAAACGTCTCACTAGCCTCCCTCTGATTTCTTGCCTTCTCGCTGTCGACGACGCTGGACGAGTACCCCATTGGACCGCCTACCAAACAGCGTCCAATCCAGCCAGTTCCTAGTGGACCCAGGGCGACGGTGCGACGGAAAGAACCCCCGGCCTTTGGAGGTAGACGGAGGGTAACCTGCCCGATTAGGCAATTCTGTGCGCCGTCTCGTCCGCACGCGGAGATATCACAAGAGGCGTTTCGTTTGCAGAGCCTGGCGGAAATGAGTTCTTTCCTCCTTCCTAGTTTTTCCTTGGTTTGTCTCTCTCTCACACCTGGGTGAAGGGACGCTACTTGTGCCCACCAGCGCGTTTAGACGATAATATATGACGAGATGCATCTCGTAAATCCGGCAAAGGCCCATGGTGTGGATTTATGACCTGCCTTCGCACATTAAATTGCCCAGTTGGGCAAAGAGTAATACGGACGAAGAAAGCTGGGAGCGGCGATAACTGTTTGCTCAGTTAGCCTTTATGGACAGGTGCTGCGGAATTAGAAACAGGCGGACGTGTTGTCCGGAGTTGTCATGACAATTGGACGAATGCAGTTGCCTTGGTGGCTTGGACGCGGACTATAAAAGATGGCCATTGTCCACGTCTTTATTTCAGATACTATGGGCAGATCATCATCACAACACTCCCTTCTTGAGAATCAATCATCCTTCCCTTGACCGAAACCACTGAAACAACAACAGCAATAATAATAACAGACCACAATGTCTACCCTCAACTACGCCAAGGCTCAGGCGGCCGGCTTCATCAACCGCATCGAAAAGGTTGCCATTGTGGGCGTACGTGTTCATTCCCAATCCAACCTTCTTCGACTTGAACTCAGGAAAAAGAAGTCTCCAACACCAAATCCCTCACTAACACTATAGCCAGGCTGGCGGCAGGATCGGCACATACCTGACCAAGCACCTCCTCGCCACGGGTAAACACACAGTCACAGCCCTGACCCGCGCCGGCAGCACAAGCACCCTGCCCCCAGGCGTCCGCCGCGTAGAGATCAACTACGCCGACGAGTCGACCCTCGTCGAGGCCCTCCGCGGCCAGGACTTCCTCGTCATCACGCTCGCCGCGGCCACCGGCATGGACCCCGTCAACCCGTCCAGCAAGCTCATCGCCGCCGCGGCACAGGCGGGCGTCCCCTACGTGATGCCCAACGCCTACGGCCCGGACCCGCTCAACGACGTCATGGGGGCAGACGCGCACCTCAACAAGGGCTTCCTCGCCGACAAGGCGCAGATCGAGCAGCTGGGCGTGAGCAAGTGGGTCGTGCTGGCGACGGGGTTCTGGTACGAGTGGTCGCTGGTCATCGACACGCAGGACCGGTTCGGGTGCGACGTGGTGCACAAGAAGATGACGTTCTTCGACGACGGGAACGAGAAGATCACCACCACCACGTGGGACCAGTGCGGCCGAGCGCTGGCGGCGTATCTGAGCCTGAAGAGACTGCCCCAGGACGAGGGCGAGAAGGACGTGCCGACGGTCGAGAGGTGGGCGAACAAGGCGCTGTATCTGGCGAGTTTCCGCGTCAGCCAGAGGGACATGTTTGAGAGCGTCAAGCGCGTGACGGGCACGACGGACGCGGACTGGACGATTCATCATGAGAAATCGGAGCCTCGGTGGAAGGAGGCCGTGGAGGGCATGATGAAGGGGGACCACAGTGCCTTTACGCGGCAGTTGTATACGCGGATCTTCTTCCCCACGGGCGAGGCCGATCATTCGCGGCTCGGGCTGGCGAACGAGGAGCTGGGTTTGCCGGTGGAGGATATGGATGAGTCTACCAAGGAGGGATTCCGGCTGTTGGAGACGGGGGTGTTGTTTATGTAGATGTATAGAGAGCAGAAAAGAGAGAGGATGAGAGAATGAGGAGGAGCAGGCATATCTTTGGCACATTGATGCATAAGGGCAGGAAGGATAGAATCTCATCTCTTTGAACCTTGGGTTTTATAGATTATCTTTTTTGTCAATATCACTTCTTATACCTTTTTATCTTCTCTTCTTCTTCTTCTTCTTCATCATCATCAGCATCATAATGTCATCCCATCGAGGCTGGAAGTTATAGATGCCTGACCTCAGTCACTATTGTTGAGCAGTGAGTGTGTTGAATGAGAATCGACCTTCTACAAGGGTCTGCGTAGAGCAAGTAGTACATAGTACAGCACTTCAGCACCCCTGCTCTCTAAGCATGGCCCACCAAATCCCCCCACACACCACTAACGATCATTTACAACCCTTCTGAATCTGCCTGGGTCATAACCTACTAATATCAAACCTCACCACCAAAACAAACAAACCCGTCTCATTCTCATCAAGTACAAAAACTCACCAAAGACAACAGCAAATCAACAACCTCAACACCCCTATTCATTCATCCAATCCTCTCGCCACCCTCTCTCCTTACACACTTCATCAGACACACAACCCCTCCCCCAGAATGGCCCCACCAAGCGCCCTCCCTCCCCCAACGCCAACCATCCTCACCCTCAAACAAGACTTCCTAACCGCCCAGACCCGCCTCCTCGCCCAACCCCTCCAGCCCAGCCGAGCATGGCGACGCGCCAACAACGAGTCTGCAGGCGGCGGCGACGAGGACGAGAGACTCACAGAGAGGGCTGTGGACGACGCGCTGCAGAGGCTCAACCACACCCTGCAGCAGCACGCGCGCCGCGTCTACCCGCCCCAGGCAACGCGGCACGTCGCGGAGCAGATCGACAGGTTGTATCTGGCGGCTGGCGACGCTCGCCACCGCGCTGAGGGCGAGGCTGAGGGTGAGAATGGAGAGGGTGACGAGGATGCGTGGAGGATGCAGGGTGCTGATTATGGTTGGTTCTTTCTCTTGGTTTTTTTGTCGTCTCTCTCACTCATCACTGTTCTAAACCAATCCATTTCATTTTCATTTTCATCTCATTTCATCCTCCCCCCCCCCTCCCTTCCTCCTCATTTTACATTCAGAGACCATTACACTTGTTTTAGAAAACAGAAATTCCCACTCATATCCATTCATCCATTCATTCATCTACTAACCCTCACATAAAAAAAAAATATAAAAAAAAAAAGCAAACCCCGAAATAATATCCTCCCTCCCGCCAACCTGGGAACCAACCCAGCAAGCCCCCGAGGCCCGCCGCTACGCCGACCTCGTCACCCGCCTACAGGACCTCTCCTCCCACCGCGCCGAGGCCGAGGCCCGCGTCCACCGCCTGCGCAAGGTCAGGGCACTCCTCCGGCCCTTCGACACCCCAGAAATGGAGCGAGGGGAAGAAGAGTCGAGCGCAGGAGGCGGCGGCGGCATCCAGGGCAACCTGGTCACGCGAGGCGGCGAGGTCGAGAGGGAGCTGGAGCGCATGCGGATGCTGCTTGCCCGTGTCGGGGACAAGGTGGCGAGGTTGAAGGGGCAAAAGGGGGTGGGGGCTTCTTCTGAGGATGATGAGGATGATCTCTTTGGCGATGGCGACGCGATGGTTGTGGATGATGTGGAGGTGGTGGAGAGGAGGAAGGTGGAGGGGTTGCTGCATGGTTTGACGTGAGAAGTGTTCGTTTCGGAACTGCCATACGTTGTCGAGACATGCGTGGCTGTGCAAAGGAAGGAGAAGAAGTCACACCTGAGCCAAATAAGAGTGAGATGCGTCTCGATTCCATGCGTGTGCTGTAACTATGCCCTGGACCCAGCTCTGGTACCTCAAGAAGCATTCTGAGCCGTTGGTTCCTTTCCCTTCTTCTCCTCTCTATCTGCCTCGCTCGACTGCTCTAGACTGTCTTTCTCGACAGTGGAGATCTCAATCTTTGTATCCACATTGTCAGATCCATGAGCACTGTTGCCCTTGTTCTCCTCGCCAGTCTTATCTTCTTCCCCGTTGCCCACACCATCCTCACTAGGCGTCGGAGTCTGCTCCCCAACGGCATCCTTGGCGCTATCATCGACATCCAGCACCTTCTGCTCTTCCTTGTTGTCTCCCTTTCCCTCGTCCTCCTTCTCGTCGTCCGCCTCGTCATCGCTGCTCTCATCCCACACGTACGGGTTCGGCCTCTCCACCCGCAGCCTCACCCTTTCCTGTTCCCCTTCCGCGGCGCTCGCGCCCTCTGGGATCTTGTAGTACACCCGCAGGCCAAATACCCCCACCGCGTTCCAGGGATCCTTCTCAAACTCGTCCATGGGCTCCTCCTCCACGCTGCTACCAGAATGCCCCGTCGGCGTCTTGGCCGTGACAACCTTGGAGGTGGCAGCCCGCGCGTTGGCCACGCAGATGTCGATGTCTTGCTCGCTCACCTCGGAGACGTCGTCCACATCGGACTCGAACTCAGACTCTGAGGTTCCGCTTGAGGACCCGCTGTAGTACTGTGCTGTGTAGGGGCCTGGCGCTGGCCCTTCTGCGCCGTAGCCCGCGCGCATACGTGGTGGCGGATGGTTGTAGCCGTGAGGCGGACCGTGTGGGGGTCCATAGTGGGCTCCTGGCGGAGGCGGCCCAGACGAGTACATGCCGTGTAGGTGCCCTGGTGGTGGCCCACGGCGCATAGAAGGAGGAAGCGGAGGGGGGAAAGGCAGGCCTGGGCCGGTCTGCACGCCGACAGACTTGTTCTCGGGGATGCCCACCGTAGTCTTGGTTGGTTTGGGTGTGGGCGATTCAACTCGGGCGGAGGAGGGCGTCTTGTCTTCGGCGTCTGTCTCGGCGGCCGTGACGTAGTCTTCTTCCTCCAGAGGCTCAGCGCCCTCGACTGGTGTATCGACAGAGACGTCGCTTGAGGCAGGCGTGTTCTCGCCACCCTCTGTGCTGCCATCCAAACTCTGTTCTTGATCTTCTGTGCTTGCTGGGATCTCGATCTTGATCTGCTTCTCCTTGGTAGGGGTCTGCGTTGCCGCGTCTTCGGCCTGCGACTTCTCCAAGTGATCCTTCTTGGCAATTCTCTGCGTCTCCTCGGGCTTGTTCTCTTGCTTGTTCGCCGAAGGATTCGAAGACTGATGGTCCTCGTCGTTGACAGCGCCTTCCTTAACCTCGGCGCCTCTAGTCCCAGTCTGCTGCTCATTCGTCTTGCCAGGGACACTCTCCTTGCCCTTGACATTCTCATCCTGGCGAGCCTCGTCGTCAGAAGACGTCTGGCTGCCGTCCTTTCCGGTCTCGGTTGCTGCTTCGTCAGTCATAGCTTTCTCCTTCTTCGCCTTCTCCTTCTCGGCACGCTTCTCAGCCTCAGCCTTCAGCCTTGCCTCTCGTCTCGCTGCTCGTCTCTCAGCCCTCGCCCTCGCCTTGGCTTCTAGCTTGTCTCTGGCCTTCTTCTCCTTCATCTTCTCCCGCAGGATCGCCTTCTTCTGGTTCTTCTTGTCCTCTGATAGCCACTTCGCCCACTGCCTCCTCTCCCTGTCCCTCTTCCGCTTCTCGAACGCCTCGCGCGCCTCCTTCTCCTCGGGTGTCTCAATGATCTTGCCCTTGGAGTGCGCGACGTCGTAGGCCCGGCCGATGCGTCGGAGCTTTTCCCGCCGGTCCTTGGCATACGCGCGCACGACCTCCTCGACGGGCATGACGTCCTCCCTGCGCTGGGCGTCGATCTTGACCACGACGACGTACTCGCCTGCCTCGAGCTCAAGCTCGACGTTCACGCTACGGTTCATGCGATACGCGTTCTGGCTGCGGACGACATAGTCCTCCTCGCCAGCCTTGTGCACCCTGAACCCCAGCTCGAAGCGGTATTGGCCCTGAAGGCCCCTGAAGTACCGCTCATCGAGCTGAGAGAACACAATCACCACAGGCCCGGACCTGGCAAGCGAGAAGGCGAACTTGGTGTCGTGGTAGTCGATGGTCCATGGGACGTCCAGGGTGGTCCAGATCGAGGCGACCCTCCATTCCCCGGGGCTAAAGAGCCGGGTCCTGTCGAAGGCCTGGTACTTCTTGAGCAGATCCGAGTAGCTGATCCAGAAGGAGCCGTCGTCACCAAACTTGTGATCGAGCTTCTGTAGCCATTCGGCTGTCCATTCCTCTGTGCCACCTCGATGTCAGCGTTTCAAGATTGCGTTCATTTGTCATGAGAATAACAGGTTGAGGAGGAAAACGTACTGGATCCGTCGGACCAAGGGCCCTTCCACTCGTGTTTGCCCCACGGATTCTTGAGCAAGACGAGTCGCACGCCATCAATCTCACATGCCTTGAGAACCGAGTACGCGTGTAGCTCGACAATTCCCCTCCGTTCACCCCACCCTAGTCCCCAGACACCGGTGGAGCATCCGAACAGGAAGTCCTGGTTGACTTTCATGAGCTCTTCGTTCCAGAAGTACTCCTTATCGAGAATGTCGCTTGTGTAGACCTCTGAGGTGACGCCCCCCGTCAGGTCCTCAATGCCCTCACCGCCGAAGCCTCCTTCGATGGCGGAATAATCCCCGTGGGCTTTGGCGTAGGCTTTCTCAAGGAGAGGCAGCCAGGTCTCGTTGGGGTTGACGCACTGCGCAAAGTACTATTTTTGGGGTGTCAGCTGGTTGTATGCGCGCCTCAGCGGGGATTTCATTGAATAGAACTTACCAAGGCACCACTATTCGACTGATACGCCTTGCGATAGGCCTCTTCAGAGTTCACACGCTCACGATCCTCCCAGAGAATGCGTTCATAATGCGACTCATCATAATCCGGTTTGGTGAGGTAAAGCTGCGTAAAAAGAGAAAAAGTAACTCATGTGAGCCCCCCCCCCTTCCTCATAGGGTCTGACCAGGCGGGTGGGGTGCTATGATACTCACCTTGTCATCGATAATCTCACTGAACCACTCGCCATCCCGATGAAACACAAAGCCATACACACCCACGTCTTGATCGTGCGCGACACAGCACCGCTCGATCAGACCGGGCTTGTTGCTTAGTGTACACAGGGCGGCCATCAGCCAGCAGTCTCCGTCACGGCCTTGACGAACATCATTCGCCGTCGGGCCATCGATAAAAAACTGCGGGTTGTCAAATATATCGACAACCCTCTTGACCGCTTTGGGCCGGAACGTATGATTTGTATCGCCGTCGGGCTGGGCGGCTTCCTGCTCGAGAGCGCCCAAAAGGCCGAGCACACTCGTGGATCCTGGCCCGGCCGCAGTCTTCGGCACCTTGGAAGAAGGCGCCTGTGGTGCCGTTGCGGGCTGGTCTCGCTGCTTGGACGGCAGCTCTCGCCCGCGCGACCTTGGAGTCTGGTAGTAAACTCGGTAGTTGTCACGCACGTTGTCTAGAGAGTCCAGGCAGTCACGGCGGTTGAACACCTGGTCTAGCTCAAGGTCGAAATGTGGATCACGGTACTTCTGGTTTACACGCCGGCATTCCTTTACGATCTGGGCAACTTTTCGTTTGCACTGTTCCGCCGCCGCTTCATAGGATTGTTCCGTCGTCTTGGCCGGCGCCTTGGACCTGGCGGAGGCGCGGCGGGCGGCGCGTTCAGCAAATTCATTCTGGGGGATGATAGTTGTTGCTACAGCATTTGTAAGCACATGGGTGTGTGCGATAGTTTGTGGGTGTGTGAAGGAGAGGAGGAGGAGGAGGAGGAGGAGGAGAAGGAGTCGAGGACTAAGGATACGGTCTACACTCACCTTTCCCAGGCGCTTTGGACTTATACTTGTCCCAAAATTCATCAATCTTCTGCTGCGGTGTCTGAGGATCCTTCTTCCTTGTACTGCGTGGCCTGGAGCGTCGCACGGGCGATGCGCTCCGAGACGAACTCATGCTACTAGACATGATCAAGTAGTTGAGCCAGGCTCAAGAGGTTGAGCTTAAAAGAAGGCCCCTTCTTGTGCGTTGCTTCAGTTTTTTGGGTGGTCACGGTAATTCGTAGTCCAGAGAGATTTCGAGGACCACCCCTCTCAGCAGGTTCTATGAGGTTCTCCGCAAGGAGCACACAGCAGCGTGCTCTCTCAAGAGCGCCTGAACGAAGGGGAGGGGTTTTTATGACTCGAAACGAGTGGTGAAATAGAAAACATGAAGCTTGAAGGAACAGAGCTAGTAGTCGTAAGATCGAGGCAGCGAACCTCGAGGGCGAAAAAGATAGTCTGAGTCAACAGACCCTATAATGAACGAGGTCAAGTGTTTGCAACTAGATCGCGTATGCCAAGGGCAGCCCAGTGCAGCCTCTTCATATCAGTCCCTCGGCCCTGCTTGGACTGGTTGGGAACTGGTTGACTCAAATATTAGGCTCACAAGGTCACTACTCAGGCCTGATTAGGGGGGAGTACGAGGGCGGTCTAACGGACGGACGAAATCAGAGGGCCAACGAGGGTGGGGACAGGAAAAAAGAGATGGAGGCAAGGAAGATGAGCGAGGAGAGTCGAGATCAGTCGAGGAGAAGGAAAACTAGGTACCCAGGGGAAGTAAAGATTCGGGGGCTAGGATGATCAGGTCAGCCCGCAGGTTGCATCGACAAGGCTGCAGTGCAGAGTGGCGGCGTCCCCTCCGAGCGCCGTCATACCTGTGCTTCTGAGCATCCCGTTTCGGTCCTCTGCAGGATGACGGAGCCTCAAGTTGTGCACCACAACGGCCAGCGGAGCTCTAGCTCTATGAGCTTGCATGCACATCCGGGTGGCAGGACGCACGACAGCGTGCGATCAGAACCAGCCATGGCCAACGAGGCTGGTTCAGAGTAGGCAAGGAAGCACAGGACGATACGGTATAGAAAGGTCTAGACAGATGCACATGAGATCATGTCCTTCCACCCACGACAGTGCAAACATGTGGTGGGGAAGCGAGGATTGGGCGGCAGAGCAAGAAGAGCAAGATGGAAGATGGACAGAGGCTTAAGCCATGGCCACAAGCGGAATAGGACTGATAGACCGCCGACCCAGCGGTCGACGAGCCAAAAACGAGAAGAGCAAGTATCGGCGCAAGCCGTGCACTTGACACATCTGCAGCAAGGCACTCGCCGTCCAACCTCCTTCTCGAGATTCTACAGGCTGACTACTGAGGCCGGAAAAGGTGTTGGGAGGAGGGGGGGGGGGTGGAAGGGATTCTTGTCATCTTACCTCGTTCTCCGCTCTGCCTCCCTCCATTTCAACGCTGGGTAGCGCGGAGGGGGGCACTGCATAAGACGCCACATCGAATAGCCCTCGTCCCTCCCCTCCATGGACTTTGTGCCGCCCACCGCCGGCACACATAGCGCGGCCCGGCGTTCTCGTGAGAAGTGATGCCGTCCTCCGACAAGTCACAAAGGGTGCTTGGGTGTGACGGAACACGGGCGCAGTGTCCGGATCAGGTAGAATATGGTGAGAGGGCGTGGTCGTGCAAATACCACGTCGTAGCAGGCAGCGAGGCGAGGCGGAGCGAACCGGAGCGATCGCCAGAACCAGAACAGACTGAACACGGCACAGGATGACAAGAGAGACAGACAAAGACAAAACAGCAAAGCTGGTCAGCCAGTCAGCCAGCGGTTGAAACCTCCCATGATCGTCTTGTCTTTTCTCTCCTTCTTCTTGAGCCCTCAGCCCTCTTCCCTCTCCACCCCCCCCCCCCAACAGATAGTATGGCGCGCCGACGAATCGCATCGCAAAGCAGCGGAATACATGTGAAGTGCAGGAAATAAGGCTGAGGGTGGATCGACTGATCGACTGGTGCTGGACCCCGGATTCTGCGGTCTGGGAGACGGGAAGCGACGTGGGGGCCCCAAATGCTGAGCCATACGCTGGATCATTGGCATGGGGACTTATCCTTGCTGGCTAGTACCTATCTCTCTACCTCTCTGGTGGGTGAAAGGCGTCTGTTTCTTTCCTCTTTTCTCCTTTTTTTTCTTCTTTCTTTTCTCTCCTGGTGTGGCCACGCGAGGTGATGATGATGAAGCGATGATGGCACTGTAGATACTGAGACTTGGGAAAGAAGGAAGAAGAGGAGAAGGAGAAGGGCAAGGTGGAGGAGGACAAGAAGCTGTCGTGGTTCAATGGGCAGAAGGTGCAACCACGGCCGGTCCAGGGCATTGTTTGACTGGTTGAACACCAGGCCGACGTCCTTAGGTAGTAAATACGGACAACGGCGCTGGGGTGGGCTCACTGGGTTAGGTTTTAGGCTTCGCTAAACTACATGACAGTCCACTGACTGCACGACCATACACTGCACTGGAGGATCACACAGCACTATCCCACCTGCCTGGAAACCATCAAGCAAAGACAATAAAAATAAGAAGAAAAAATTCAAAAGTCACACGTGAACAGAAGCACAGCCCATCTACTACCACCTCCCGTGTCAAAATCTGACCAGAGGTACTAGTACAACACAAAAAGTTTAAGCTGTAAGACCCAGAGACGAAGCGCCGGCAAAACAAGGACGACAACCGGAGAGAAGCTTCGAGACCCAGCAGATACACACACAGAGACACACAAGAACACAAGCGGCCTAATATCTGACACGCATAAAAAGCTTACTTTACGGCTGTGGTAGTACAGGGTTCCGTTTGCTCAATGGCAAATGCAGTCATCTGTCGGTGAAGCTACTGTCCTACCCACCCCATCCCACAAAGCCGGTCTGTCATCTTGCAGGGCCAAGAGCCGCAGGTTTCCGGGATTTGGAAGAAGGGGGGGGGGGGTTGGACAAGAAAGAGACTAATCAGGAAAATCGTAAGAAGGGGATGACCTAGAATAGAGAAGGGGGTTGGCGAGGAAGAGACCTGAAGAAAGAGAGAAACCATCCTGCTCTTGTCTGGTTCATAATTCCAGAACACTCTCCATCTTGGGGGCGAGCCTAGTCGATCTTGATCCGCTCAGTCTCATATCGCAGAGCCGCAGTTCATGAATCAATGTACATCAACACACGTCAGGCTGCCTCTTGGACCGCCCCCTTCCCTTTCGGCCTCTCTACTCACAAAGTCTGGTACGAAACTTATAAGTCAGTTGCAACGGTGACTACAATACTTAGTCAGTCCACCAGTTACTGCGTCGTACGGGACTATGTAGCACCATCACCACCCACCCTGTCCGATCAGGTAGGGCTGGCTGGCTCTTCTGTCGATCTCGTCATCCTGTGGTCCAGCCTGGAACCGAAGTCTCGTACCTCGTACACGTCGCCTCGGGAGTACCGCACCTCCATCCCCCACCTCCTGTTGGCCATATGGATGCACCATGGTACAGTGCAACTCTGCACGAAATTCAAGGTGGTGTACTATAGTACCAGGAGTACATATGATTCGAGGGGGGGGGGGGCATCAGGACCCCTTCCCCTGGCACGGCAGAGCCTCATTGGACCCCACCCTGACGTTCAAATTTGCAGGCATGATGTATGATGGTTCTGCACTGCAGTAGCTGCTCGTACGGCGCACTCGCTGCACATTTGCTTTAGGACGCCATCGGCGTGATCTGCTCCTCTCAGGAGCCTGTCATTACACGGAATATGCAGCAGGCACGCTCATTGCCTGCCCATGTTCTGAAGATATCGTACACGAAAAAAAATAATCGGACCCCACATCCTCCTCCCCTTTGCCCGTCAACTATCCTCGACGGTGACGAGACACAGCGTCTATACGTAAATGCCGAGGCGCTATGCAATGACGACCGCACCGGTTTCTCCGATGCTTCTCCCTCCTCCTAGTTAATCCTGTCATCAACGATAGACTGAAATATAGGCCGAGTGCTTTTTTTATGACTTCCTTTGAATTACTCCTCCACACATCACCGCAGAGATCTCGCGCTGAGACTGGCAAACGCATCCGGGCTGTGGCGCCCATTCGACCACTCCATTCCTAACGCCATCATACTGTCCCGGCTTCTGTTGCCCACCATCCCGTCCATATTGGCCACCTGAGCCGCCGGCGCCTTTGGAGACCCTCCGCTATTGAGGAAGGGATTTCTATTGCCGGATATCGTCATGGGCCCGGGAGAAGTTTGTGTCTCCATGGCTGCCAGCGCACTAGGAGGGCCCTGCAATACCTGATTGATGGTTGCCGGGCCTTGTGGCTGCTCGGGCTGCTGCATAGGCTGCTGCTGTTGGTCCGGGTTCTGCTGGGGATGGGGGACGAGTTGTGGATAGTTGTACAGAGCTAGAATTGAGGCCTTGTCGGGCCTCTGTGGTGCCTGCTGGTGTGTGGGCTGTCCGTACGGGTTGTACTGTGCTTGCGGTGGCATGTACGAACCCGAGGCTTGCTGTGTGAAGAACGGGTTGTTCGCCTGCGGCGCTTGTTGTGATTGTAGCTGTTGTAGCTGCTGCTGCTGCTGCTGTTGTTGTTGGTGGTGTTGTTGTTGCTGCTGTTGCTGTTGCTGTTGCACCGGTACGCTGTAGAAGTTCTGCTGTGTCTGCTCCGGAATCTGTCCGAGGGGTGTCGGTGATGCCACTCGCGTCGGCGACCGGGCAAAAGGGTTATTAGCATACGCCCCACCAGCCTGGTTCGCCACCAGGCCTGTATTGAGAGCCGGCGCTTGCGAGAATTGCTGGGCTTGTGGCTGCTGGGTGGCTGAGGAGTTGTTGAAGAACGGGTTGTAACCAGTATGCACAGGCTGGAGCGGTTGCGCCGGCTGGAGCGTGGGCTGCTGTCCCTGCTGCTGGGGATATGCCTGATTACTGTTAAAAGCCGTGGCTGCATAGTTCTGCGGCATTGTGGGCACGGGCGGGGTCATTGACTGCTGGTACACCACCTGCTGAGCCTGCTGATTAGGCACGCCGCCAGTATGGTGAGGAAAGAGCGGCTGCGAGGAAGAGCCGCTCAGCGACATGTTATTGAACGCCTGGTTCAGAGCATTGTTGGACTGTGTGGTCGTCAGGCCAAAAGGATTAGTACTAGCGGCGGCGGTGGTGTTGAAAAAGGGGTTTCGGTTCGTGAGGTTACCAGTCGACTGGCTGGATATTGGTTGGACGGGTGATATATCAAAGGGATTTGTTGATGCTGACATGGGCCGTGCTATCTCAGCCCGGGCGACAGTCAGCCCTGTCTGGCCGCTGCTAGACACAGACGGCCTGCTCACTGAGGGGAACTCGTCGCCAGGGCTCGCCACAGGGGAGCGGCCCTCAATCCGCACCAAGGCCTCGATGGTCCTTTCCAGGTTGCCATTGACGCCCTTGAGTATCGCCTCGTTCTTGCGGTCGTTGGTAAACCCCAGCTCACGCAACTTCAGCAGCTTCTTTTGCGTATCCTCCTCACTGTCGTAGCCCAGGCTTGCACCAAAGACCTTGGAGGCCTTGGGCCGGTGGCCTGACGCCGAATCGGGGCTGTCAGGTGGCAGGCGAGGGCTCGACTGCGCAGACCGAGACCCGTGGTCTTTCTTTCTCGAAAATAGCGGAAAGGTCGAGGAGCTAGACCGGAAGCTGAACTTGCCCGTGTTCTTGGGAGGTAAGGGGGGTGGCGTCTCGTCGGATCCTGTGCTGCCAGTATGGTTTCTAGGCATTGCCGACAGCCCTTGATTCATGTATTTTGATCGTATAAAGCGTTCCATCGCAGAGTCAACCTCGTCGGCGTCGATTGGCATCGCAGGCTTCTTGTTCTGTGGGTTGTAGAGCTTGTTGGACGTGATGTTGCCCACCTTCTTCATATTCTGTGTCTCCCGTCAGCATCGTCTGTGCCGTATCCTCCTGTGCCGGGTGTTGCTCCTTACCTCGACCTGCTCGTTTGACCACCCGTCCATGGTGAGCGACTTGACTTTGGATATGTGGGTGCCGAGCTTTCGGTGGATCGAGGCGCACCTCATGCAGAGGAAGATGCCCAGCTATCCTTCAAATTAGCATCTCGCAGTCAACGGCAATATGGGGAGCGGAGGATCTCGATCGCAGCGAAGACAGAGTTGGGATCGTAGGGTGCGGGAGGGTAGACATACGCTCCATGAGGCCCAGCCTGTACCACAAGATGTCAGCAAGTCGAATTGTTGAACACGAGACCATGAGACGTGCTCGCTGTTCAAGGCTGGTGTTGGGACTCACCTGGATTGCGGGCTTGGCAATCAGCGCACATGTTGTTGCCAGCAACATTGTGAACAAGGTCCTGGAGGATCTTCTCGTTGCGCGCCTGCTGGCGCTTGTTCAAAGGACCGTTCATGATTATTGCGCGGGGGCCAAGAGTGGCAGAGGCAAGGCGACGCAAAGAAACGCAACGCAACCAACGCAACGCAGCACAATGCAATTGTTCGCCAGGGGGCCAGCTTCAATTGCGGATGGTCGCACGTTGACGAAGGCTGCTAAGGCTGTCAAGCCTTTTGGTTGCCGTCAAAGTTTCCCAAGGTCTTGGAAGGATATTTCGATCCGCGGGGGTTGTAATAGTCGGAACTAAAGACGTCTTCTCTGGGATTTTTAGTTTTTGCAAAGACTCCTGTCTGGATTGGAGTCTAGTCTCTGGAGGTTGGGAGTCGTCGGAGAGAGAGGTTTGTCTGGCCGTGCCGCGCCGCGGGATTTGCCTGGACGGTTCGCGACTGGGGTGCTGGTTGGGTTGTTGGTTACTTAGTCAGTAGTGGTCACTCGCTGGCCTGCAGGGCCTGGACCTGAATTTGGGCCTGGATTTGAGCCTGGGGTACGCACCCGCGACCCTCAGTGCCTCCCTCTCTCCAAGGGTGCCTGCCCTCTGCCTCTAGCTGTGCCTCTCTACCTCTGCTTAAAAGGGATGAATCCGAATGTAGGCGCACGGGCACTGGGGCACGACAAGAGGGAGGCTCCAGTGCTAAAATGACGCCAATCCAATCGGCCCCAGATGCGAATCGTGAACGGAATTAGGTCCCGATATCAAGAACCAGGGGCGGCAAGGAGGACGGCAACAGGGAGGGAACAAAAATAAATATTACACATCGTATCAAAACGAGAGAAGGAATGGGTGGTGACAAACAGGAAATTCGAGTAGGGAAAGTGATACTGTGCGAGAAAGACCACATGCAAAACATACACACACACACACACTCCCCCATAGAGAGTGATAGAGAGAGTGTGTGAGTGAGTGAGAGTAAGCGGAGCAAAATGAGGAACTGGTTGCAGGCGTGTATAGTCCGCAGATGGGAAATGAGCAAGACAGAATCAGGTAAGAGGGTGTGAAGGATGATGGAAGGAGCGCCAAGTGTGAGCCTGATGCCCTGGAGAGCAGGTACTATAGTTTGCGTGGCCCGCTGTAGAAGCTGCAAAGAAGAGTTGGTCTTCCTAACATGATGTACTGTGTAGTACGCAGTAGTATTATGTCATAGTATAGAGTCTCTCCTTTGGCGAGAGATTGGAGCAGCACACAAGCAGCAGCAGCAGCATCAAACTACTGGAAAACGCCGAGAGGGTCCCACTGGACCTCGCTAGAACACAACCCCTGACCTCCCCCCGCACCCACTGACTGGAACGGTACCAAGTAGCCACAGGAGAAGGGATCCAGTGCCTTGAGTGCTCACACGCGTGTTGCGCTACAAAAAGGGGGCTTGCTAACTCGCACCCATTCTAACTTCATCTCACCCATATTACATTTTGCCTCGCCCAGATCACAATTTTGAAGCTGATCCTTTCAAGGAACCACAATCGTTACGAGAAGAATGGAGGTGCACCTGAGCCTGTCCTGGCCTTTCTCTCGCGTAAGAGGGAGAGACAAAAGTATAAAGTGATTATCATACTTTTAATATCCGATTCACCCGGACCTGCAGCCCCATATCGGCATCGTCGCCGCCCGACTACGGAATGTTGGGCAAATCTTAGCTGAGCCTGACACAGCACACCGTAAAAGGAGGGAGCATCGGGTATCTGAACATGGACGACACATTCCAAGGTTGTTAATCAGCTCATCCTTAGTGGAAATATTAGAACATGTACGTAAGCTTAAGGAGCCTATTCTTGCACACATCAGTGTGAGTATTGCACGGTCAAATACTAAAGTGTGTGTGTGTATAAGTATTTTGAAGAGTCACGGCAGAGCCTTTCTACTAAGTACTTATATGGTATACACGACCAACGACGATCAAGTCTTGACTGAGATCGTGGAGCTAGACATAACGATTCGAAGCGCCCCCCCCCCTTTGTCCTGCACTAGAGACTGTCATGAGCCATTGTGTAAATAGACTGAAGCACGACCTCGTGTACAGGTACCGACCCCTGCATCTTGTCTTTTTATGATGGGAGGGGGTCCATACCTCGTAAGTGTATTGATACCCGAAGGGTTTGAAAATGGAGACTGGTGAGAGTGACAGGCTCAAACCTTCCAATTGTCCGCAATATAAAAAAAGAGGTGCTCTCTGAACATTGAAGTTTTCCAATTATGATCAAATCATGGGGATCCATCGAACGTTTTCTCTTGAACAGATAGATTACTAGAGAAAACTACTCAAGTATGCAGCATACCGTGGGTAAGATGAGGAGCCAGCAGGTCTTTCAAGTGGGCAAAGACGACAAACCCAGCGGCCTTGATTAAGTGAAATACAAGTACCCTCTTCACAATCAGTCACCAAATGAGTATCAGAAACTATTTCCTGCTTGTAACATGTTGAGAAATATCATGTTGTCTCAATATTAACGATAACCATGGTATGAGAATCTCGAAAGCAAAGCAAAAAGAAGAAGAAGAAAACTCAAGAAAAAATCAAATACGAGATTCAAAGCTTTTAGAGACTAATTAGGACCGTTGCTACTGTTGCCCATGGTCATTGAAGAGCCCAGGAGATTGTATCTCGCGCACAGCACTTGATTCAAATTATTGACAGTCCAAATACTGAATGGACCTAACTAAGTAAGCACTGTGGCTCAAAGGTGGTGGAGATCTTTCCAATCACTTGCTTGTCCACTGTCTAAGTGATATGGCAGCCTGCTTACATACGATGTCCTTGCCTATGTCTCTGCTAAATTGAAAGTGTTGGAAGAACAGTCACCAGTGCGGTCGCAATGGCTTGTACTTCTGCTGAGAGGGCTTCCATGGAACGGTAAATGAAGCGATACCGTTGCACTTGTGGCCTGTCATATCATGTGTTCTTTCGAGTGTCGAAGAACAGACTACAATGATGAAAGCAATGCAAAATTCGGTATTCAAAGGAATCATTTTTATGGTTAAGGATTCTAGATTATGAACACTTGCATAGCCAGCTATCTTTATTTTGTCTGTGAACCATCTTCATGTCCGCCCACTGTTGCGAGCTGCCTAGCGGATGACGTGTAAAGTGAACACAAGGTAAGCTTGAGATATGGGCACTGGCCTGTGTCAGCCTATTGGAACAATGCTGTGATGGACAGGATAATGGCCACGTAGGAAAATCCGAATTAATAATCTCCAGTCTCACTTGAGGGCCCGCAACGGGATCACCTCAGATAAGGAATTTCAACTTGAGCTGGACCGCTCAACTCAGGCAGTCAGATTTCCAACTGCTGCATCACAACCTTCCGACCAACAAAAAGGAATTTTGGTGTTTTGGAGCGACCACGACATCATCATCCGAATCACACACCTATTTCTCGTCCAACTAGGCCTCATCCAAGGACTGGCAGAAATGGCTGCCGTAGAAATCAAGCCTTTCTTCGAAGTGGCGGCTGGTCCGGCCGTTCCCGAGCCCAGCTGCGTCGCCTCCATCATAGCCAGCCTCAACATGCTCCCGCATATCGAGGGAGGCTACTTCGTCGAGACGGACCGCGACCCCCTGCTCATCCCGTCGCCGTTCCCCCTCGACCCGGCCTCAGAGAAGACCTTATCGCTCGTGCCCCAGCGCCCGGGCTTCGATCCCAAAGTCCGGAACGCCAGCACCAGCATCTTCTACCTGCTGACGCCCCGCTCGCCGCAGGGGAATTTCCACCGCAACCGGGCCCGGACGGTCCATACACTGCACAAGGGCCGAGGCCGGTACGTGCTCATCCACGAGGGTGGCAGGATCGAGACCTTTGTGGTGGGGCAGGATGTAGCCGGTGGGGAGCGGCTGCAGTGGATCGTGGAGGGGGACATCTACAAGGCTAGCTTCCTGCTGCCGGATGTGGAGGGGTCTCAGGGGAGCGAGGAGGGCTTGTTGATCTCCGAGACGGTGGTGCCGGGGTTTGAGTACTGTGATCATGACTTTCTGACGAGGGCTGGGTTGACGGAGCTGTTGGGAGAGAACAGGGCCAAGACGTTGGAGTGGGCTGTCAGGACGGAGACATGATTTAGGTGTTGGGACAAAGTGATGGGCGAATCATTCAATGTCTTGCCCAAGTCGTGGATAGATACGTCTTCCAGACTGGAGCGGGCATATACACAGCCATAGAGAATCTACTGGAGGACGCGAACGTGTATGTGCTTCGCAGTAGTCCATATACTAAATTAATACCGTGAATAAAAGAAGCACGCGTATTGATGTTTCTCATTTCGGCTCTCGTTTCTTTCCCCTTTACCCACCAATTTGTTCCTGTGTCAGTGTATATAGTCCTCTTTTGCCTGGACTCCATGCCGAACCTCAGACGCCAAAGAAATGTACAAGTATACGTCAGCTACTTGAGTATGCACGATTACCAAGGCTTCCAGTCCTGACTGGCGTATCAGAGCTCCACCGCTAGATATGTGAATTTGTCGAATGCAAATTTGTTCGAGGCGGCACACCAGTGCTGAAAGATCTCCGATCCAAAGCGGAGGTTTTCGTTTATCTCGACCACTCGCGGTGTCATGTGCAAGGATTTTTTTTTGAATTCCGTTTTCTGATTTTCCTTCTTTTTTTCTCGCTCTTCTTTCTTTTCGATTTCATGTTTCCTCTGGCCCTGGTATGTTAAGTCTGTATCGGTCGTTGTTGTTAAGACCCGGCTTTCGACCCGTTACGACGTGAAGACGCATGTAAGTATGTGCATTTCTGTTCTTGATCGCTGTCCGGACAGGAATCAACGACAGCTAGGGGCAACATCGAAAATTAGAATCATTAGAACTCAGAACCAACAAGAAGGACACAAGTACAGGTGGAGGAGGGTGTGAAGGGGGGGGGGGGGCAAGGTCTCTGGTGTGCGCAGAGGTAATAGAGGACTTCAAGAAGAAGATGGCAAAGAGACAGCGGTGACTTACCTCGTGCTCTTCGACAGAAACACCATTCACCCGCGACTGGTACGCCCTGCTGATGCCCGAGACATGACTGGAGAGCATCTCTTCCATCCAGAAGCCGAGCTCCCTCTGGCTCCTCTCCTCCGGCCAGGCGCACGTGGGAACTTTGAAGACCCTCTCCTGGACATTCTCGAAGCCAGCCTCCTCGAACCAGCCCTTCAGCCGCCGTGCGTTGTCAATGGGCTTGCCCGCTATGCGGCTCAGGCGGTACAGCTCTTCCACCCACTGCTGGAGGGCGTGGTTCTCGGGCATGGTCCCGTCGTCGCAGTGCAGCTCCATATCAGGCTCCTGGCACTCGAGCCAGCCGCCGGGGTTCAGCTTGTCAAAGGCCTGCTGGATGATCTGGCTGAGGATGTCCTCCCAGCACCCGTTGGTGCAACGCGTGTGCACGTAGTCGAGGTCGGTGTCAAGCCACTCCTGGGAGGAGTCGTCGATGCAGAAGACGACATTGGGCGGCGTCTCTGGCGGTTGGATCTGGGACAGGTCGGTGCCGATGATGAGTTCTGTCTGCGGGAACTCTTCGGCAAAATCGAAGCACCAGTCTCCCGTCCCGGTGCCCACGTCGAGGACACGCCGCGGATAGTTTGTCTGGGTCCAGGGAGCGTGTCCGTTCACGTCGCCCATTGCTCTTCTTATAATCTCGTGCATGATGCGCAGTCGTTCTACCTCTTCTTCGTCGTTGGGGAACCAGTATGCTGGATTTTGTTACAGGTCGGTCAGCAAGAGGAGGCAAGGGGATATCTAGGTCTGGGCCGATGGTAGAGCTGGAACGTTAGGCTAACCTCCTTCTCTGTAGGCATGGTAGGTTCGTCCATTCTCTTCACGGGAGAGGAGAACACTTTCTGTCACTGATTGTGTGTCCCTAGAACAAATTCGGTCAATACAGGATTGCAAGCATTGTACGGATACCAAGATGGCCAACTCACGGCAGTGCCTCGGCCTGCAGGGAGGTCCAACAGTCAGTAAGAATACGTGGGAACTGCAACGAGGAGGACAGATGGAGAGCTTACAGGCTCGTTGCTTGTCAGAGTCTCGGTGAAGGTGAAGTCGAAGTTGGCCAGAGAGGCCTCATCGGTGTTGAAGACCCCAAGGCTGCGCCTGTTTGGATTGTTCGCCATGGCTGCTCCAGTGGAAGCCTGATCACCGCCTGTGTCCGTCGGCGGTCCAGTCTTGGGAGAGGATGGGCGGGTTGCAAGTGACACCTCAAAGCGATGAGCGAGGGAAAGAGACCAAAGAAAGTCCAATGGTCCGCATGATACAGCAATTTCAGGCACCGGGGTCCAGTGATCATCGAGAAGACCCAATGAGGCGCCCTGGAAGAGGATCACCCTACCATCAAACTTCCTGACTCTCTACGAAAGTACCAAGGGAACCCAAAGAGCTGGGTCGAGCGGAGCCTGCCGCTGTGGCCCCGCGGTTCCGCCGGGGTGCTCTGCCCACGTATTCGGTGGTATTTTGTAAGCTGCAGAATCAGATCGCAGTTCACAGAGATCTATGTTACCACTACAAACGATCTCGATCTGCTCAAAGAAGGGAATATCCACTTCCGTTGGCGGGCGGACACCAGACCTTGACTGTAGCAACAACAAGGTATTGATTTCACTGGTCCGAAACTGGACAACGGCAGGTTGCCCAGTCTTGGCTGGAGCACACCACTGTACAAAGGTGCCGCCCGCAAAAGTCCCGGCGAGAACTCTGAGTTGGCTCCTGGCTGGAGGAAGCCTAGGTCGATGACAAGGGAGCGAATAGCCTCGGGTCGATCTTATCGTGTGCTTACGAAGTATGCATTAGCGGTGAGCGCTTCCATAGTGTATCCTGGCAAGAAGACTATGAGCGAGTCGATATACGTTGTCAGCGAAGCTTTGAATGTTTCAGGTCACTTAGGACAAAAAGAGCGACTGCCGAAGGTGCGTGACAAGGGGGTTTGCTGGGCGGTCAAAAGGTGGTCCCTGGCAGTCAAAGCAGTATCGGCGTTTTCGGCCATACGCAGCCACTTGGACGTTCAATTGTGAAACTTGAAAAATTCAAGTCTTTGCTCAAAGTACTTCTCCGAGTTGAATACGAGTGCCCTCAAAGTAAGTAGTGGCAAGTCGTCTGCGATTCTCCATCTAGAATTCTGAGGGCCGAATTAGGCCAGACGAGGTCTTAACCACCCCCCCCCCCTCTTCTCCCGCCCCAACCAACCAAGCAAAGCCGTACCGAATTCTCGGGGCGGTCGTCAGCGACCCAGCTCTGCGGTTAGGTTTGTTTGTGGACGGCACGTAATCTCGGATATGCAAGGCGGACCCGACATTCTGGGTCCAACATGGCCCCTGGAGCCCTGTAGCCAACGGGCGTTGGATGCAGTCGCCCTTGATTCATGATGGCCTTGGTAAAAACTCAGTGTTGGTATTGGCGCGCAAAGATTTCGCTTGTTGCCATGCCAAGCTTGGATCATCGCTTTGCAGAGGGCGGCACGAGACAATCAGGAGGGGAATCGAGTTTCATTCTTCATTTCACATCTGGTGATGTCTTCGGTCGTTCTGAAAAGGTGTACCCACCACATAAGTCTCCGCAGATTTCTAGAAACCCCTTGCCCTGAATGGCATTATAATTCACTCGTTAGAAGCATAGACCTGAGGCTTTCTGCGTTGTTGCCTGAACAGGGGGTCGACTGCTTCCGCTGAGTTACCGTCATGCGAGCGTGATCCTGCCCCCGCTCACTTCACACGGTCCCTCTTGGCTTCGTCGGTACATTATCCCCTTCGAAGAATTGTCCTTGTTCATCCAGACGCGCGTTCCAATGCCTGACGGAGATGTCAAAGAGCGTCCCTCGGGATCCGAAGGATTTGTCAGGAGCAGTGATCCAAGCTTCTGAGCTGCTACCACGTTCCTGATCCATCTCCAGAGTATGAGCTTAGTTGTCGAAGCTCTCGAAATGTTCATTCGGCTGGTCATGCTAATATGCGAGTCGGACCGCTAGCGGCGTCCAGACATCCCACAGCAGACCGGCCCTTTGAGGATCCTGCGCCAGCCCGCGATGCAATCCATCTCAGCCGAATTTCCTCGTGCCGCCCTTGTGTTTCTCGTCTTTCTTGGCCTTCTTTCCCTTTCCGATCAGCTCGAGGTGCCCGGCGCGCTCGCCTAACAGCTTTTCTGTCTGGGCGACCATTCCCGATGTGTACTTCTTCTGCAGCTTGTCGGCCTTGGATGACTTTTGTTTCTTGACCTTCGAGCCCTTGTTCTGCTTGGCCCGCGCAATCGGTGCGGGCTTCGCTTTCTGTTTAATCGCGCCTTGGGCCATGCTTGTGGCGTTCGATCGAGGTAGGATGAGTTTTCGTTTTGATGTAAAACCGCCGATGAAAGGAGACTTCGTGCGAGGTAGTTGGTTGTTGATTGTTTAGAAGCTGCGGGCGACAGCACAAAGAAAGAAAGGAAAACAGAAGACCGCCGCAAAATTGCACCGTAGCATTGGACTGATAAGATAAGGCGTTTAGTCAGCATGGTAATTGGAGCATGTACGACGCTTTAAGCAGAAGTCGCTTTCTTTCTCCGGTTTTTTTTTTGTTTTTGGTTTTGCTCAATAGCTTCTCATGGTAATTTCATGTTGAGAAATATATTTCTTCATGATGGAGCATACCCAGATAGACTCTCTAGGTATATGGTCATCATTTTGAGATACTGACACCCCTGCAGCGTTCAGGTTGGCTGGAAACCCGCTGCCATACTGTATTCAATGCATGTTTTGCCCTGCGCAGACGGGCAAACGACTGTTAATTACTGTAGGCCCGGGGATTTCGGTACTACACTACGAATACTAGGGTTAATAAGTGCGGGAAAGCATCGACTATTTGCTTTCGTGCATTCTTGGACCTCGATACTTAGTGATGATAGCTCTCTGCTCAGAGGCCTCTTAGCATGTACTGTACAGTGTGCAAGAATGTAACTACTTACTTGTCAACGGCCTTCTGCTAATGCGTGTGGTTGGGTTGACGAGTCTGGCTCTGACGTTGACATCCAAAACTGCTACAATGTCAGGTCAGCGGATTCCTAGCAGTTGTACCCAAAAGCTGTCTTTCTTCATCACAGGACACGATATGGTGCGATGTTCTGTTGAATTTGAGTTATTGTATTAGGTTTTCATTGAAGCAGATTAATGAGCACCGTCCGTCAGGTCTCGCACGAGAGAAACCTAGTGACGCGAGCTGCCCAAGAATCGCTCTGTCCGCCCGAGTCACTGCTCCTCAGAGACATATCCTGACTGCTCCTGTCTTGCAAGAACTTTGGCCAGGTGTTTGTAAGGACCAGATATTTGACGCTTTTCTCTGCCCGGTCGAAAATTGTTCCGTCGAAGCCTTCGGGTACCTCGCCCCACTTTGACACAATCGCAGTCAGCATTTCATCGGCCACAATCCTTGAGAAGTGCAAACAGTCTGGCAAGAGATTTGAGAGGAGGAGGATGATGGAAGTTGAAGAAAGACTTCCACCCCAGCAATGACTTGGGGAGGACAGGGAAGGGTAGAGGGATTGGCGCAGGTAATGAATGATTGCTTACGTATGATATCCTGGCCAAAGACGACCGCAACTCAATCAAGCTCCCTTTCGATAGAATCCTTCTCTCGGAGTCCTGTGATTGCGGCGTAGGTACCTGCTTTAGCCAATTCTGTGTTCCGAATTGTGGTATTGGGTTGAGAACCGGCTCTTCAGCGCCATATAATATTCTAACGGCTCCGCTGAAGACTGCTTCGACGTCTTTGATATCGTGGAAAGACAGGTTGACTGGGAACTCTGTCCGTGGGCTAATGAAGTCCGTGTAAATGTGTAGGGCTCGGGTGAATGCTTCCCTCCTCGTCTCCTCGGTTGGGTTTTCAGGGTAGCCTTTCTTCCACGCAGACACAGCTGCTAGGAAGGCCACATTCTCGCCGGAAAAGTCCTTTAGTGCTGAGAAGCATCGAAGGGGTTCCGGATTGTCATTTAATAATTTTTCCAGGGCGCCCATAGTCAGCAGGCTTCGACCCGAGTATGAAGGCACCCCAGACTTCCCAGATGCCGCTCCATCTCCCAGAGACGTTGCAAAGGAAGAGGGCTTCTTCGACGACGCCGATACGGTAGCCCCTGATGAACTCGTACCAGACGAAGGGTCTTCAGCAATGTACTTGGACTCCCAAGCCGAGATCATGTCGAGAGTTTCCTGTTGCAGTGATTGGTGCTTGTAGGCCTGCCAGCACGGGACGAAGACTGTGAAGATCTCCATGAGCATGATGGAGATTGCGATCCTGCCCAGTCTTCATTAGCAGTCTACTTGGGCGAATAGATACTTTCGCAAAGCCCATAGAAAACAATCAGGCCGCATAAAATCGCACGAAGGCTTCCTTCCCCTTTACTTACCATTGCGGAGGGAACCAGCGGGCGTTGACTTCTGCCATTGACGGAAGATAGAGTGCGATAAGCCACATCGGCGTGGCAGGTAGACTGTCATCGGCCCTAATCAGCGCAAAGCCCTTTTGTCCACCAAAGCTAGCTCAGTTGTCTAACTTACCTCGCAAGGCAGCAAGCAATGGTCTGCGTCCTCCAACCAAGTGTATCATGAATGTTTCTTGCTCTCCACAGGACAATTGGTGCCACGATCCATGACCAGAAGAATTGCCAGACGAGCGACGGCCACCTTGTGAAACAATGCGGTTAGCTGAAGGTGCCAACTGTAGCCATCGTTGATATCAAAAAGCTCACCATTCCCAGCCTGTAGCTTGTTTCTGATTGACCTCCCATGGATCTCCCGAAATTTCGGTGCCGGGAACACCAAACGAGGGATGGAACTTTCGAGACAGGAGCCACATGATTACTGTGAGCAGTAACTAGTCAAGTTAGTTCCTTGCCCTATTGACCATAATTGTCAGGCTGCAGCTTCTAATTACATACCTGGACGCATATACCGATTCCAACCAAGCTGAGTAGCTTTGTCGTGTGGGTGACTCGGACATTGAAGCATCCCAGATTTAGTGTCTTTGAAGACACATGGGCACTTCCGACGTCCCCACGGACAAATTTCCTCTGTTGTTTTGCCACGTGAAGAAAACGACTGTTTGACGCGTGAAACAAGGCAATGCCTATCGGTAAGTAAAGCCCCATTATCCAGTACTGGGCCTGGGCAGGAAAGTTTGTCACGGTCGTGGCAATCTCAACTGCTATCCAATATGTGTGAAGGCACGCAATGGCTGTAAACGACAGACCTATGCCCCGGACTTTGACCAGCGGCATGTTGCGGCGAGTCCAGAGGACACCCATGCCGACTACCAGAATCACCGACCAGGAGCAGCAAAAAGCTATCCAGAAGATGTTCACGCCGGTGACATCGATGCTGGGCTTGAGTTCGGCCATGATGGGCCTCGAGATCAGGATGCTTGTAGATGGTCCAGCATCGAGAGCTGGAGCATCAACAGTCCAAAAGAGACTAGAAGATGCGAGCAAGGCATTCAAGAGCAGTTAGGTCTATGGTATTATGTGATTATGTGAACTACATAGTGAAAGACAGCCAGCCGCCCCTGACCTTGCTGGAACGTCCTAGGTATGGCTTGTCAAGGAGCAATTACCGCTTTTATACCATGTTGACATGCGCTGAATACCGGGGCGCCACAGATCTGTCCAGCATATTCCCTGGCTCCTCCAAAGTCAGTGCTCTGCCAAGTGCGCCAACAAAACTCAGCTGCGACCTTCAAATTTGGGCGTAGCGGGGAATGCACAAAGTCTTAAGGTCCATACACTCCACACCATGGTGCGAAGACGTTCGGGGAATAACAGTAGGTCCCATGAGGACTAAGGTATGAGAGGCAATTGATCCGTGATCGGCCGTCCAATCAGATGAAATACGTACATGGTCTCTGCAGGTCAGAATGGTGAGCGAAGGATAAAGGAAGGATAAGGTTGTCATCTTTCTTCTTTTACAGTGGATTCCAGAGCTCATATTTTTTCCACTGCGACCAGGGACTGCGCAGTAAATTCGATAGATAAATTCTGTCAGGCGCCTACTAAACTACTGCACCACTAGGGGGTGTAGTGGATGAAGCTCTCTGTGTAAAACCCTTTTCGGTCTGTTGGTTTTGCTCTTTGTGGAGCCTCGGTGGAGATGCCATCTGATGTCTGCTGCCTCTCATTACAGGTTTTCCCTTACGCATAGCGAGGAGACTTCCAAAATGCCTATCTTCAAAAGGAGTTACTGGGGATGCCAGGGCTGAAGAACTCCCCATGGGCATTGTTTCGGATCGGAGGCATGCTAATTATGACTTTTGCTGTACCTCGACTTGACATGTGGAAGTTGACGCAGGCACTCCACGATACGGCATCCTTAATACTCTGACCCATGTCCCTAGCAGACGTGGATGGTTATGGGGCTGACATTGCATGGGTGTATTGCCAGACTACTACTATGGTATGTTACCTGCCCGCTTGGACACGTAAGGTTACCAACCATGGTAGGTTCATAGAATCTACCGTCGTAACATACCACGGTACATTGGAGCACGAAGAGCCAGCACCATCGTCATAAGTTCTCAATATAGGCTCAGACTTTGGTAGCGGAGCGAAGCCCGAGCCAGAACCTTTTTCACCGCTCGCTTCGCGTATGCATGGATGTCTACCACAGTGAATAAGCTTCTCAACTTTAAGCTTTCTTTTTGTATCTGTTCCGCGGAGCTCTCTGATACAACCTCGGCAATTCCGTAAATAAACATCCCAGCCGATCTCATTTTGGAGGCTGTCCTGAACGCCGCTTTATCCGGGGGGGGGGGGCTGGACAAGCATTCTGCGAAGGCGATCGGAAACCAGGCGGATCTGCATCCTTCGTGGTGAATGACAGTTAGAGAATGGGAGGGCTTGCGAAGACCCAGACCCTGCATGAATGCTATATAGAATACTGCATTTTCCCGGGCGGGATTAATACCCGGCTGCTTTGACATGAGCAAAACCATCGATATTCCATTCGTACTATAGCACTAAAGCCTCTAGAAATGGATCTGTTTACAGATTTCCTACCTATAGTCGCCTCGGCAGTCCGATTTCCCCGACACACTAGCTCTGAATCTCTCGAAAAGTACCGCCTCTGCAAATTCGGATCGACACGAATGATGTCAAGACATCTGGGTTCGCAGCTGTTCAATATGTCTGACTCGCACGTGGGCTGCGGCGACAACTTGAAGCACTGTCGTTCCACATCTACTCTGCCGCCCCACAGTTCGATTCCATTGATTCCATATCATTACAAGATGCCTTCAACAGATTGTGACAGGTCGAAGACGCGAGCTAGATGCTGTTCAAGGTTAGTCAGACACATGGGGTTTCGAGGTTCTGTTGGCAATTTTCGCCAGGGTCTTCCAATAGCTTATTTAAGTAAGTCTATGGACAAGTTGATTACGGAAGTCGAAGAAAAGGACACAAGGCAATGGGATAATGCTTGCCCCAGCAAAAACTTATTAATATCCCGACTGCTACCCATCTGATCCCATGGGAAATTGCACTGATATCTTGCAGACTGCCACTGGTAACCTAAAACGAGTTTGAGTTCTGCACAACTGTACAATTGATGTGCTGCCAAATGTGGCCCATATACAAATCCGTGTCAAAGACTCTCCAGCACAATCTCAAAACGACCTGTCAACGGCTTTGAAACATTCAAGGTCAGAGCGCCGCTTGCCTCGCCGAAATGCGCAATGCTATCGTTCATTCCTAAGACACTTTGGTAGGACCCAGCACCAAACGAATCAAACCCGAGAACAGTGACGCGGGAGACAACGACCCCGACTGCATACCCAAACGTCCCGTCAGCAACCAGAGTTCCGTTGGCGTAGTCGAATTGTATAAATGTGGTTCCATTTTGTTGCAGACTGACTCCATCGTCAAGGTACAGATGCCCGCTTGCCGTACCAGCACTGCCAAGGACGATAAGAAGCTCAAAATCCCTTGCTCGCAGCTCTGTCGTCGTCATGGCCGACTCTACACGCAGAGGAACAATCACGCCACCCCTGAGGTACAGCGGAATGTCTGTGAGGCCCTGGCCCGTGACCGTGATGTAGTCGGCTGTTCCCTGAACTTGCTTGTAAGTGTACCAGTCGTAAAAGACGTCGTCTGGTAAGTACACGTCGACGCTGGTGGCGTTCTCCTCGGTCACTGGAGCAACCAGCAGTGCATCGCCGTAGAAGTATTGCAAATCTAGGCCGAACGTGGCCTCATCTTCAGGGTAGAGGTAGAACATCGGGTTGACCAGTGGGGTCCCATCCACAGACTGCTGATACATCGCGGTATAGATGTAATCGAGAAGCCGATACCGTATATCGATGACCTTGCGCGCTGCCTCAGCAACAGTCTCCCACAGATAATACTCTTGCGAGATGACAGGTGGGTAGCTGTTGTGGTTCCGGTAGAAGGGACTGAAGGCCCCGAGCATGGCCCACCGAGCGCAGAGCTGCTCAGTCGTGTTGTCGCCGTACCCGCATACATCAGACCCGACCATGGGGACCTGATAGATGGATGCGAAACCCATCATCATTGCAATCGATCTTTGGTAATGTGGCCAGTCGCTCAGGTTGTCGCCAAGCCAGTGGCCAACCTTTGTCCCCGCGCCTGCAAATGTGGATCGGGTGATGACCATGGGCCGCAGGCCAGGACGGCGAGCGAGCATGGCGTTGCGGGACGCAGCTGACATCATGGTCCCGTACAGATTATGGGTGTCGTACATGGCGAGGCCGTTTTGGTGGGTTACGTCGGTGTTCACTGTGAGGTTCGACAAGCCGCCCTCTGCCGCATTCCAGCTCGGGAGATAGGCAGCGTAGTTGTGGATGGCATATTCTGGGTAGAGGAGGTTGCGCCCAGGGAGCCCCAGTTGCTGGCCTGGTTCTTGACGTGCTGCGAGAATGAGATGACTCAAGTCTAATCCTCGGAGGGATTCAGTGAGTTTGACGTTCACAGCGGTTCGGTCCAGATTCCTGAAATTGATTTTTGTTTCCTCGTTCGTCGTCGAATTACAATCCGTTCCTGGCGGTTGAAAATCGCACGGCCAACCAGGCAGCGGACGTGGCCATGCACGCAGTGCAGGCGGGGCCGGAGGAAAGCCTTCGGCCGCGGCCTGTTGAGCTGGATTGTCACAAGGGAAGTCTGATTGCATCCTTAGTAATGACGATACCATCTCGAGAGGAGTGAAAAGGTAGGCTGAAGTCCACGTTCATTGTGAGATAATGAATACTCACTGCAAGCAAAGTCCGAAGGCTCGTTCATGTCAATCCAGAGGGCGTCGATATCGATTCCAGATTCAGGATTAAAGAATATTGCAAATTCGTTGTCCCAGTAGAGCGTGATATTCGCAGAAAACCAATCAGGAAACACAGTGACACCTGGCCAAACAACACCCTGCCAGAGAGAGCCATTTGAACGGAGTAAGAAGATATTATCTTGTATACCTCGTTCGAAAGGAGCATAGCTGTTGTAGGCCACTGCAGGGTCGACTAGCAAGGTGGGAAGTATTAGCCTGGGCGGTCATGGACGACGTATATCATACAAGAGAATCAAATACATACCCATCATAATGTAATGTTGATCATGGCTGTGAAGATGATCGACGAGCTGCTGCATCATTTGAAGGGGGAACCTTTGGGGGTCTAATGAGAATACTTTTCGCAAGTCCATGTAATCAATATCAGTCCACATGGTCTCGAGTGGGATCTTTGCGTCTGAGTAGTCCTGCACCACCTCGGCAACGTTATACACGTCCTGATACCCATAACGGCATTGATGGAAACCAAGACCCCAGTAGGGTTGCATGGCAGGCAAACCCACAAGGTCGGCATATTGTCTTGCGACGTCCAGCGGTCCAGGCCCGGCGATGAAGTAGAAATCAAGCACGCCTCCTAGAGTATTATACTCGAGGTACTGCCCAGAAGACCCTGTGCTGTTGATAAAGACGTCCATCCCGTTCGAGTTCAGGAAGAACACGCCATGTGTCCCATTGACTCCTCGATGGTCAAAGTAGATGGGATGGTTCCCGTACAGATTCTCCCCATTGGGAGTGCCGTAAGCATCTCGACTCCAGAGTGTGCGAATGTAGTTGGTCGTGTTTAGACGGAAACTATCCGAGTGCTCACCGAGCCCATAGATGTTTGGATTGTCTGGAAGCCGGGTCCGCAGCCGCAGATACTGTGTCTCGAATATGAGGCTGGCCGCCGAGGTGTCGAAGAGGATTTCTCCTGTGTCACTGCGGGACACAGTGAATGAGAAAGGCGACTCGGTGTAGTTGAAACTCAATGCGGCGTGTGTAACTCCTTGCGAAGCGCTGGGTCGTGGGAATACAGAATCTGGAATCTGGTACACCGAGTTTGTCGTGTCTTGGATCTTGACGTGGAGACGTGATGCGGTTTCATAAGTCACTTCCAGCGTCAGGTTCTGTAAGTCAGTCCCGTAGAGATCGCACGCGGGCCCCGCCAGTGATAAATCAGCAAAAAGACTGGTGGAGGTGGTATGCATATTCGACGCCTCGTAACCTGGGCATGCCATCAGAGCATCGTCGCTGTGAGCGTTTCTGACATCTTGAATCTCTAAGGACGAGACTTCCACAACGAATTTGGCCAAAAGGCAGGTGAGCAGCGCTGCTTTTTTCATTGCAGCATGTAAATGTGGTCAACGTAGTAACGCACAGAGTACGCAGCACTGCTTCTCAACTGATGCACTTGGGATTTCGACGGGCGACCGAGTCGGTAGGCAGGTCGGATCATCTGATAATCATCGACCTAATTACTTGGTTTACAGAAGTGGAGAAGTCCTGGGCGTAGAAGGGTACTTGAGCAGATCTGACTCCTTCATTGCACATTATACTTTCGCCCCGATTCTCTCGCCTGAATATAGTCCGGAACAGCCTGCAGGTTTCCCCTCACCCAGGCTGCCGGACACTGCAGCGCCACCATCCCTCGGCGGCCGGGGTGTTGGGAGTGAAGAGATGATCGACATTCCCTTGCTGTACGATGAAAACGAGGATCAGTCACAACTTGCGCACCATATGCTGTAGCACGCTGAGCTACGTTCAATCTGCGGAGAATATGAACAGCGAGCGCAAAATACTCTTGGTTTTTCGGGGGAAGAGATCAGTCATGATGCTGCATAACTTCAGTACAAGACGCAATTCAAAGCTACCCGTGTATGTGCCGCGTACCTCTTACCCAATGTTGCTATTGCCAGCCTGGACAAGAATCAAATGCTGGCCCAACATTGAAATCTTAGGGTGCAGGGCCTTTTGCGGGTTTTGAAAGGTAGGAATGATGATAAATTGGCTTTCCCCTTACCTCAGCCCTGAACCCATGCATTCCCCTTTTAAGTATATGGATAGCCAATCCTGGACTCCCCAGGTAGAGATGGGAAGTGGTGACTTTGCCTTCAAAAGAGTGAGCTTCCGCGTTCGAACTTACAGAGACCTTTGGACTTGGTATATACCGTTCTGGTTGTTCCCAGTGGCTATACTAATCTCTCTGCCGCTCTTCGCCTGATCAACACTGGTATGCCGTCCCCAGTACCCTTCTTCTGACTCTCCAATAGGTCGCTTTAACTGATTCTGCCATTAATTGTCTTGGGGACACAATTGAATGGCTCACTATTGAAGATGGTAAGGTCATACTATTGCTGAATCGGCTTGATTATTTTACTTACAACGAGTGATGAGCATGAAGCTCCAACTCTGAGTTGACAGGGATCTGGACCTTCCAAGGTTCCATTGCCAATCCATGAACATGGCGAGAGGTGACTCGATACGGTTCAGACCATAATTTTCTGAGAACCCCCCAGCATGTGCTGGGAAATAGTTGTTTTATCCTCAATATACAACAAAGAATCTTGACACACATTGATTTTTCCGCACCGTGCCAAGACACCTCCACTGATCTGAGGCTCAAGATGGCCCAGCGCGCAAGTTGTCACCTGAGGCAGCTGGTGAGCTGGCTGCCAAAGGATGGAAGGTGTTTGTGGATGTGAATAGTGGCGGCTGTTGAAAGATATGCGCAATTCCATACGCACAGCTCGGGGACGTTCAGATCGAGCAGGCTGAATTTGAGAATCGGTACGCAAACTCTTGCTGGGACCAGTCATGAAATCAAAGACCAGCGCAGCACCCACGACGGGAGTCGGGCCGTATCCTCTTCACCTCTCGTGCGGCGAAACAAACCTGCAAACCTCCAGTCTTTAGGATATGATTCGATGTCAGACTCCCGGACTTTGAAGATGTGTGGCTTCTCTACAAGTTGCGCGAAAGGCCAGTCAGAACTCGCTCGCAGCATCTTTGATGAAGCTGTTGAATCTGTGCTGGAATACTTGTTCCAGACTCAGGTCGACCTCGTCAAGCAATTACCCAGCGGACGCAGCCGGGTTCACGAGAGGCAGCCGAGTATTACTGCAAGGCAGGCCATCTACACAGCTGCACTAAATGTGCTCAAGTCGCTCACATACGCCTATCCTCTCCCTGCCCTTGAAAGAAACTGTTGAACTCACTCACATCATGTTCATCTATGACTGCCTTTTGTCACTGCGCGAGGTTGATCTACTGTGATTGCTCTGCAGAAGTGCCTTGCAATGACCAACTGGCATCCTCCATCAACTTCAGTACACTGTGGGACGTTTTCCAATATAGTCTAGAAGAGCACTGAGCCTTGTTTTTCGCTCTGTTCCTTCCTTATCCTCGGATTTTGCTCCACAAATAGTTTCCACTTCACAAATTGACAAGCGATAAAGTTGATTGCAATGGGCAGCCTCGATGAGCTTAGCTAGGCATTTTGACGGTGACCCGACTGCTACGTACGTCCTGATACGTGGCACACAAGTAATGGACACTCGGTACATTATAAGTAAAGTAGGTAACACATGTCAGCAGAGTGCATAACGCACTAGCTAGCCCTGGAGCCTTATAGCGGCCAGCCATCCATTTGAGCCCCAGATTGCAACGAACGTTTATCGTAGTTGAAGCAGTTGATGTCTACCTTACGTTGCTACTGTGCGCATGCCAGGTCAAAGCGCCGCCAGCAGTGCTCAAAATGGAAGACATGATGAGAGCGAGATGGAAGGCGAAACATCTATATGTGTCTGCCTGCTTGAGCTACGCGCAGAGCATCGCCTCAAACTTCATGCATGTCTCACTGCAGATGGCGGAGCCAAAGTTGCAAAGCCACAATAACCCCTCCTTATGGGTTGCATCAGAACTTGCTAGCGCAGATCGATTCTATTATCAATAAGGCTTTCTGAAGTTTTGAGGCCAACATTTCCTGTCCCATTGATATGAGCTCCCCATAAAAACATTGCTTAGCGACATACATTACTTTGGCCCTCAAAGACTGGACAGAGACACGACCATTGACCAAATTTCGAGATTTGAAATCTTCTATTCGCCTACCACATCACGAAGGCTTCTATTGTCGTGTGCTGATCCTAAAGCGGAGATTCAGAACGGCGTCCTGGCCCTTCGGCTGCAACGAGTTCCGCTTTGAGCAGCGCGTGTTTCCGGGAGCGACTTGCCTTATATTCTCATAGTCATTCTATGCGGGGCCCCAGCAGACAATTCCAATTTAAAAACTTTCGAAGCACATTGTCAAACCTCAGAAAGCAATGGCTGACATTGACATGTCGTCTGCCCCGGGAGACGGTGGTCAGTCCACAGACGCTGCCCTTCCAGGTGTTCAGAAAGACAAAGCTTTGTCCGAAAGCAAAGTTTCGGACTCCGTCACTACGACGACTGGCTCCATGAGCAGTAGGCATCAAAATGCAACACCGTCGCCGACGCCGCATGGGGCGGATCAGCCGCCAGTCGGCGAACCAGCATCGAAGCATACGCAGAGGACAAGCACATACAGTAAAGAGGCAATAGAACAGGGCAACGGATTAGCATGTCCTTACTTCAAGACAAACCCGGCAAAATATAATCGACACCATCGTTGTGGCGCCTCAAAAAGCAAGCCTTGGAAAGTCAATCAGATCACGTAAGTAGACAAAGTATTTACCTCTTATCAAAACTAACAAGCAACTCGGCTCTACGCCCTACTTCTAGCAGAATTCTGGTTAAAATCGTTTATTAACTTGGCTCGCCGCTATAGACAGCATCTTTGGCGTTGGCACTCGCGCCTGTATTGCTGCCCATACTGCGACGAGCGCTGGCCGACATGTGCTCGCAAGAGACTCGACGAGAAGCGAGCAGAACACATCTCGAATTGCCCGGAAAAGACGCGACTAAACGGTCAGATACGGCCGAGGGGCGAGGACGAAGTCGACCTCATGACCGAGCAGCAGCAAAATGCCCTGGCTGCAGTCAAGAAGTTCCGGGGGCATGATGCAGTAAGGCTCGGGAAGATATACGAAGCTCTGGGATTTCATTGCCTTCCCGATACATTCCGTAAGTCATGCGTTTGGTTATGCATTCTTAGCCTAAGACTCGGGCACTGATAGCGAGCGCAGATATCCGCCCTCTTGAAGACGCCAGCAATACCGCACTTCTGGAGGGCTTCACACCGACCACGTCATATGGGCCAGGCGAGCTCGTGCCGGCGGCCAAACAGCTCCTGATGGAGACCGAGCCTAAGCATGCTGACATTTTCATGCTTGACTCTGGCTTGGACACCCTCGGAGAAGTGGAAAATAATTTAATGGTTAGAAATCGATGATACCATGCGCAAGTCTTCATATGCTGATGCATGATTTAGATAAAGCCTCAGCTTGATCTGCCCCAGTATTACGACCGTTACGGAGAATTCTCTGCTTCTTTTAGCCAACCACATACGCAAGCAGCAAAATTTCCGGACACCAGACACGTCTCCGAAGAAGAACTTCCGTTTTTCCATAGTCCCCTCCTTCACACATCGTCTCCAGCAGTCCTCAGACAGGATAACCTCAATCCCGTCGGGTCGCAATTGTTGAGTCACGTTGAGTCTGCCAAGTTGACCTCATCGCAGCTCGACGAAGGCCTTAGTCAATTTCACACGGAATTAACAGACGCTGAGGCTACGCAAAGAGCTCTCAAGCCACCACTTCAAGATGATGCTACTCTTTTCAATCCTCTGGAGGTCGACGGCACCGAAAATTTCAGCTCCATCAACAATCCATCCCCTATCTTGCGACACGACAAAGATTCTGGGTATCAGGGCTCCGTATCAACAGATCGGAAGCCGATGAACACATCAATGTCGTCCGGACCACAGAAACAAACAACACTGGAGCCGCTGCCAGACAGCGCCACGGACAGCGAACATGGCGAGTGCAATGAAGATGCGGCAACGATATACACTGCACCTGATTATGGAGCCCTTACCAATTATGTTACAAAGTTCACAGAGCTCATTGTCGAAGTACTTCCCACCCACGGCATACTACCCCACAAATCACGGGTCCTATCATTGACCCTTCCGAAATTACTGGAGGCGTTTGCTATCAAAGTTGGACTCTGCGACTCGTCTTCCCCTTACAGGGAGATGATGTCATTCTTACATCGCTACCGCCAGTAAGTTTCTCTTAAGGAATATATGGGCCTCAAAATTAAACTAAGTATTCCAAGGCAAATAGTCCAGTCTGTCACAGAGCAGCTTGAGGATGCAAACAGTCAAAGTTTGCATTTCCCTGGAGATGCCATGACTACCGACGAGAAGGTGGAGAAATGGTTCCCAATCAGTGAAGCTCCCGAGAGTGATACCGAGCAGCTTCTACCTTGGGATGACTTTTTGCCATCGGAGGACGAAGATGAATCTGATGATCTCGATGAAGTTGACGAAGAGCTCAACAAATACCACCAGTTGCTCGTAAAGTCTCCCGCCTACAAGTGGCTTGTTCACAAGCTAAAGGTGGAGTGGGCCTTTGAGACCGTGGGGGAGGATGTTCGAATGGGAATCCATCAACAGCTACTGGACATGTTCGATGCTAGTCGAAAGCGAACTATAAGTCGAAGGATACGTCCACCCACAGCAGAGATGATGTTTCACATCCCGTGGGATCTCATGGAATTCTTCGAGCCTCGGGGATATGATGTCCCTGCGCATGAAGCTTTGCCTCACGTCATGGTTCTGAATGGTACCGGCAACAATGTTCAAGCTATTGCGTGTAAAGAATACGTGTCTCAGATTTGGCCTTTCCATGGTCCAGAGATATTGGAAGTGATACAGTGCCTTCTCAAAGGAGACAAACAGATGCGAGACAGTAAGTGTTTTTTAGTTGCCAACTTCGTACCGTCTATATAGCTATGCTAAGCAACCACATTTTCTAATCCTTGAACTGCAGTATTATTATCCGACCAAACGTGGATACACGCGCTGTGGGCCTCTGAAATACTTGGAGATGGGAGAGTATCCCAGGTACTACTGATGCGTGTTACTGGGTCCGTTCATTCTGTTGCTGAGATTGGAGAGGTACTGGCATGGCTCCGTGCTTCCCTCAAATCACTCGAAGGCAATACCGGCGTCTACACAAGCTATCCTGTCATCATGGAAAGGTCTGTCCGAACATCCGAAGCATCGAATCTCCCAGATGTGAGCATGAGAAAGTCGTGCACGATCACGGCCAGCATCGAACCCAGTGGACCAGTCTCCAATCGACCCAATCTCACTAACATAGCGGACTGTTGGTTGAATTTTCTGGACAATGACATCTGCGTCAGAGGATTCCCAACCGCAGGCAGACCAATACGGCAAACTGGACTGGAAGTTCCTCTGGATATGATGATAGCTCTAGCTAAATGTCAACGATTGGAAAACTTCGCGGGGAGATTCTTGATCAAGGGGTTCAACTTCGTTATGTCACCAGTGAAATTGGAAGACGACGTCATCTACTGGCACTTACTGGCAAACGAAAAGGGTCAACATATGTCGTACACGGATGAGAGAGTTTTGGACCTTTGGAACACTTATCCTCCAAATCTCACTATTCAGGATCTGGAGTCTTGCCGTCACATTCTGGGCTGGTGTGGCAACGTAGACAATCTTGCCGGTAAGCTTCTCTCGTGACACTCTGCCTAGGAACGAACTACTCTCATCTCTGACCTCATCTAGGGACTTCTAGTGTTTCCTACGCTGATATTGAAGGCTCTGGCCTGGGGACACTGGGATCAAACGTTGTCTTCGAGAAGGTCTCCGTCTCTCTAGGCATGTATGCAAGTCTCAACGCGTCAGCGAGCCTGTGGAAAGCTTCCAAGCCGGTGCAAGCCAGAGCTCGAGAACAATATACAGAGAAGTTGAAATGGGTCTCAGCAAAATACGTGGTTCTTTACGACCGAAAGGACCGAAGAGCATGGCTTGTAGACGGCGCCCGCGCTCTGCTTCATCTTGTTCGGACAAGTTTGGAGCGTGACAGGTTGTCTGAAAGTTGGAGTCAATTCTGTCTTTGGGACGGACTCCTCACAGAACCTCTGGAGTCAGATCAGTTCACTGGTCAGGACGCAGCACTGTTCGTCCTGATCAATTCCGAAAATACCAAGCGTGTGCTGTTCGAACAGCCGGCTCGAGACGAGGTTACGGAGACGACGACGGACAACAGTTCGAGTACTATGAAGTTCACAAGGACTCAACGCAAGGAGTCCTTTGCTGATAGGGTAGAAGCCCTTTACAGTGTCTTGGAGCAGGTTGACGCTCACCAGCGAAAAGCTGCATGTGAGGACGGTCTCACGCTCCGCCTGCCAAACTCAAGTCGCCGGTTGGATGGATGTGATTTCATGGACATCGTCACGGATGGCGATCCGTTTTTCTTTCGTACCGTCCAGCTCAGGGCTAAGGGGACAGGATGGGTGGATCTAATCAGAGCTCTGCGCGCGATCACCCTCTTCGGGACAGGATTCGGTGACCTTATTCGACCGTCTTCTGATCGGGAACCTGAGTGTCCTTCCTGTCTTTTCAATGTTCCGGCCCCCAAAGATCAGGAGTATTTGGCAGTTTGCTCAACAGAGCTGAATGCCATGCTCGAGAAAAGACCGTCTCAATGTGAATCACGCCTCTCGACGTTGAGCGAGGGGATATATTGGGCCGAGCAAAACGACACATTCCAGCATTGCAAATGTTCGCAGCAGCATCCTATTAAGAAGAACGACCGTATCCAAGTTTTGCTCCCCAGAGAATCAAGTTGGTTAACGAGAGGTCTGACAACACCCACAAACCTGCCGAAGAGGGGGGCTGTTTTGTTCGGTCATGACTGGCTTCGCATCTTTGGGTTGAGACCACTTGCACACAGAAAGCCGACCCTGGCAAGTGCTACAACTCGGAATAAGTCGTATCGGAAAGGCTCCATGAGTCGGTTGTCCTATAGAATGAAGGCAAGGAGGACGGAGAATCAGACAGGCCGGAGCTGGTTAAAGCTGTCTATAAGAGGCAGAGTGAATACCTGCAAGACACGAATGGGCTGGTAGATCACTGGTCTTTGCACACGATTGAACTTTGGTTTCTCCGTTGGTCAGAGGTGCCTCATCAGCAGGATAAGGGGGAAGTTCCACTTCTTTCTATAGAGTAGCAGATTTGCGAGGATTGGGAGGAGGGGGGCCTTCAGCGTAGGGACACGAGCAGGGCTGGCAACAGGAAGAGATGAGGTCGGCAGTGGTAGTCTTGCTGCAACAGTGAGCATAGAGAAGCCCAATTTTGACAACGTTGCCACTTTTTCTTTTATTGACCGCAGTATCCAAGCCTCGACACATGGCAAACTGATGTATATAACTATCCAATTACCCTACCCTGAAGCAAGGCCAGCGAGCACGAACAGCGGAACCCGCTCAGCTCAGAGGAACCATAATACGATCCACATCAGGCCCATACGTCCCATCCGTCTGCGTAATAACCACGGTATTACTACTCCCCGACGTCAGCCCACAGGTGACAACGCTGCTCCCAGGAGTGTTCCCGCTCGCAGTCGGCAGAAACGCAATGTTCTGCTCAACGCCATTGCACGAGACATTAGCGAACCGCTGCGTGCTGTCGCCGTTCTCGTACTTGATGCGGATGGTTGTCTTGGTAGTGGCATCGCTCTCCACTCCCGTAAAGGTCACGGTGCCGTCGTCGGGCCCTCCGATGTAACCCGCCGCCTCGCCGCCGCTGCACCCGCTGCAGGTGACGACCGTGGCCCCGTCCGTCAGGGTGGCGTCCTCGCCCTCGGGCCAGGTCTCGCTGGGCCCAACGGTCCACGCCCCGCCCGAGGCGACGTTGGGGATCCAGTTGACCTGGTTGGCCATGGTGACGGAGGTGCCGGAGATGGTGAGCGGGAGCCACACGTAGGTCGAGGCCATGAGGTTGGTGCTGACCCAGCGGTCGCCCAGGTACATGGTCAGGTCCGAGGAGACGGGCAGGATGTAGTTGGTCTGGGAGGAGTATGTGTCGGTGCCGACGGTGGCGAAGGTGGTCCAGGACGACCAGGGGCCCGCGATGTTTGTGGCGTAGACGTACTCGTTGTCGTTGGGGTCCCATCCTGACAGGTGGGAGGCGAAGAGGAAGTAGTAGCCGTTGATCTTGACCATGGCCGGCGCTTCGTAGTCGGCAAACAGATACACGGCTGACGAGACGTTGAGGTAGTCGGAGGTGAGGCTGTCAATGCGAAGACCATTCGCGCGCTGTGCATATAGATATGAATGATCAGTAACTTGAATATGCATTACGGGCTGTTGGATGAAGAATTACTCACATCCTCTGTCAAAAGATACGCACTCCCATCATCATCCTGAAACAGCCCAATATCCCGGCTCTGGTAGCCCAGAGGCTGCCAGCTGCCAAGATAATCATACTTGCCACACACGGAAGTCCCTGTCGCGACGCCGACCTTGGCCTCGGCATAGCTGCTGTCGTCGATGTGCAGCCAGAGCACATACTTGCCCGTCGACGAGTTGTAGATAACCTTGGGCCTCTCGACGACCCTGTTCGGGCCTAGGTCGCCCGACGACGTCTGCGAGAGCAAGGCGCCCACGTACGTCCACGAGACGAGGTCCGTCGACGAGTAGCAGTTGATGTTCTGGAACGCCGAGCCGTCCGTGTGGTCCTCGCCGATGAGGTAGTACACGCCGTCCTCGACGAATACACCCGCGCCGTGGGCCTGAATGTGGGCGTCCGTGTTGGTCTGCCGAGTTGATGATGATTGGTTAGCCTACTGTGTAGCTGAAACATGGCAGTAGAAGATAGGTTTGGTCTTCGAGAGGAGAAGACAAGGGGAAGGGGTTCTCACTCCTGTCCAAGTAGCTCCAGGAACAATCTGGAGAGACGCGTGCGCCAGACTTGCTGACAGCAGCAGCAGCAGCAGCGAGGCTGGCCGGCCAAGGAAGAAGCTCAACATCGTGGGTTCTATAAGCCGATAAACTTACTAAACATGTGCTCTTGTATAAACGCCAAACACACGGCACAGACAGAACAATCGTCGTCCCACTTACGCTCCAGAAGCGTTCAGGTCCTAAAAAGGACAGAGATTACCCCCTCCTTTTGTAATTGGCGAACCATCAAATTTCAATATATTAACAGTCCCATATAAACCACAATTCCCACCACAGCAAGAATCAAAGGGGGGGGGGGCCCAAAACCCGGTTCAGCAGCCTCGAAGACATGCGACCCCATTCATGGCTCCGACAGCCCCGAAAATTAAAGGCGCAGCGGAGCCCAAGGCGCCGAGAATGGCAGCTGAAATAAGCCCCACGGCCATTTTTGAAAAGCCTCTATGAAAGAAATCTCGTGACCGCGACTTGGGAAGCAGTTACAATGACATAAGTATGGAGGACTGACTCCGTATAGGTAAGGGTTCGTCTAGGCTCGGCACATAAACAAGGTTTCGCCCAAGAAAGTCTGGGGTACGTTACCACCACTGACCCCTCCCTCACTGGCTGGTGGAGACTGCAGTGGTTCGTGGGTTGGCACGGTTGGGTGCTCGGCATAATGAGCTGCATGAGGCTGTCTATCCCGCCAATGATTTGGGGCTTTGACCCTCAAGGTTGCATTCCAGCACGTCAACTGACGATCCGCTCTGGGCTGACTTCCCGGACATGGAACGGCCGGTCGGCTTGTGCTGGGCCTTGCACGTGCTGTGCAAGAAGCGTGCCAGTAGTATGGAGGCGCCAGTTCTCGGGCCTTGCATCGTAGACTACCGATCTGGTGGAACCCTCGGCCTCTTCTTCTTCTCCTCTTTACGTCGTGTATCATTGGAAGTTGGGTGGGTGACCTAGACCAAAAAGACAATCGGCCACCTAGTGTAGAATTGAATGTATTCCTGGCCAAAGATCGCGAGGTCATCAGCCTGTGCTCGAGGCTCAGCATTGCATTGGTCCTCTCATCCTGAGCACCACCATCAGTTTCAAAAACAAGACAACACGCCCCTCGCTATGCCGGCAAATTGACACCCCGTGCGCCTGGCAATGGTTCATCCGATGATTTTTTCCCTTGCCTCTCCAACTCCAGCTGCCAGCCAAAAACAAAAAGACATCATGAAGGAGATGGCTTCCATGGGCTCCAAACAAACACTTTTCACATCATATGAAATAACAGACCCGAAAAAAAAAAAGAAGAAAAAAAAAAGAAGAAAAAAAAAGAAGAAAAAACAAGACGACCAATTTTTGCCATAAAGACTATCACTTTTGGTGTCGCAAAGCTTTCGTCCCCAGCAAGAAAATAAACTAGAATAGAAATAGAAATATACTATCACCGCATCGTCATAGAGCGGCATGCGTTACCTCTTTGAGTCCCATTTAATCGCTTGGACTTTTTGAGTTTTAGTCTTCCATCATCACCAGGCACTTGAGCCTGATGCACCGAGGACAGAGACAGCCACAGCCACAGCCACAGCCACAGCAACAGCAGCAACAGTGCAGTGCGTACGTAGAAGGGGCCCTTGGACTCGTCGCCCACGCCGGGCGTCACATTGGTCACATGTTCGCCCCTAGTCATCAGTATCCATGCGGTCGTGCACCGTCGGGGTGGAGGTCGCAACCACGATAGAGTCGGGATCGTCAACCTCGACCTCGACCTTGGTCTTCTGGTCGCGCTCGCTGTTGCTGTTCTCGTCCGCTTCGCTGCGGCTGTCCTCGGAACTGCTTTCCTCCACTCTCGGAGAAGACTTGGTCCTCTCCGACACGAGGGAATTGTTCGCCATGGAATCACGACGGATGCTGAAGGTATTCGTGTCTTCTTGCGTGGCGAATTTGTACTCGCCATTGTCCGTCTGCTCGATGATGCTCTCGGCGAGAGCCCACTTGGCCAGCAGGTTGTCCACGCCAATCTTGAGACCATCGCCCTTTTCCATGTGACGACCCACGTGCTCAGTCCACTCGTCCCATGCAGTGTGGCCCTCGAACTCTTTTATGCAGTCCGGTTTAGGGCATGCCACATGCTCAGGAGGTTCTCTTCGCGTGACCAGACACGACACCTGCATCTCCCGGACATGGCTCTCCCACTCCGACTGCAGCTTGCTGTCCCCCTTGGTAAGGGCCTTCTTGATGGCGAAGGGAGCATGCATGCGTCGCAGATGCTGCGTAAACAAGTCCTTGCGGTTGAACTCGTTGCCCTTGCCCTCGGCGGCGCTCGAGGGGCACTGCGAACAGCGGTAGTACTGGAGACAGAGGTGTTGAGAAGAGATGTGGCGCTTCCACTCGTTCTTGGAGCCGAATGTGCTCATGCAGCCAGCGAAAGAGAATGCACATGGGAACGGCCGCGTGTGAGCGGCGGCGATGTGTTTCCGCAGTGACGACGAGTCCTTAAAAGGCGCGTGCGTGCACATCGTGCACCGAGTATCAAACTTGGGCTGGGCTTTGGCCAGGGGCTTCCTCGCGGGTGCGCCTGACCCCACGTAGCCGTCCATGAGGTCATTGGGGTCGTTGGATGAAGGCGAACGACCTGATCGAGCTTCTGACCGGCCACCAGCGCTCACCGCCCCGTCGCTAGCCTGGCGGACGTGGCTCAGGGCCTTGAGCTGTTCAGCCGCCTCCTTCATCTCGGCGCTGTCCACGTCATTTCTCGTCGCAGGGCCCATTGTAATCGTTGGAGGCACGGGAGCCGAATTAGGCAGCGGATTTCTAGCGGGCGCCACGTGGCGAACCGGCTGCACCGGCAAAGGGTACATGGACGTGTGTGAACCCAATGAATCGTGACGACGCTTGCTGGCCTGGCCGCCATTGCGAGTTTCGACATGCACACGACCATCATCCACTGCCCTCTCGTGATTAGGAAGGACAGTGGCGCTGGAGAGTGCGCGAGGTTGAGGTGAAGACTGAACAAGTCCCTTGTACAGATCGATCATGTTGTGGGAGTTGATGTAGCCCAGGAAACAACACACCTTATCGTGCTGGACCACATTCCAGACGGTCATGGGCATCGATACAAGGAGCATGGTGGGTGGCCCCAGGAACATGCCCTCCATGGTGATCTTGGAGGCGAGGGCCGGTGGGTGCTGGAGCCACTGATTGTAGAAGGCCATGTCCGCGCTGGCATCACCGACGAAGGTGGTGCAGACGAGTACTCTTGCCTCGTCGAATGTTAGGTCGGGCACGGGCGCATTCGTCACAAATGGGAGGCCCTGGCTCGAGTGGCCATTGGTATGATGAGGGTCCTCAGCAGAAGAGCCCCCCTTCTGCCTGAAAGGATACAGAGCAATATGCTCAACCTTTCCTGGCGTCAACGTGAACAAGACAGGAGTCTTCTCGGCAGGTGCTTGCGATCTGGCCCTGCCACCATTGACGGACCTCGAGGGAACATCGCGCTGTCGCATGCGCAAGATCTCATCGTACAGACGCTGCACCGTATAGGGCCTGCCAAAGCTGCTGAGGCTGTGAAGGGCAGAGGCCAGGTAGCTGGTGAAAGACTGGAGCGGGTAGTCGGGGGTGGGCTGGCCTGGGCTATATGCAGCAATAGCCTGCTTTGTGCCATGGCTGCCAGCATGTGGAGAGTCGTGGACAGCACAGGTGTCGAGAAGCAGGAGGATATCAGACTGAGCATCCTCAAAGAGGCAGCGCACGCCACCCCACTTTAGTCGACATGCATCCTCTCGAGTATTGTTGCTAGATACTGTCAGCATGTCCTTCTTGTTGTAGATGCTTGCATGCAAGATAGGACAGGTGCAATGTGTACCTTGCCCAGTATACCTGTTTGTCAGGGCCGACGTAGCTGTGGCCAGCATAGTAGATAATCAAGAGGTGGTCACTGCGGGCATGCTCGATGAAGGAGGCCATCTGGACGCTCAACTTGATGCTGGGATTGGGACAGGTGGGTATTGCCCACTTGTCGGTGTGGTAGTTGTATCTCTCTCGAAAGACCTTTTCCAGGTTGAGGACCTCGCGCTCCATGGCTGTATCCTCGTCCCAGCGAAGCAGCAGCACCGAGGCATTCTTGTAGGGTGGTCGTCGTTGCATCTTGCCATAGATGTGCATGGCAGCATCTTGTAGATGTCTGGCAAAGGATTCAAACTCGTGGCGCTCAGGTGGAGAAGGCTCTTGGACTGGGTAGTGTGGACGCGACTGTGTATGGCGGCGCAAAAGGAAGTTAGTCATGCCATGTCAAACAAACACAGCAAGGACTGCTCTGGGGGTGGGTGACCACGAACCTGCTCCGGAGTAAATTGAGCCTGCTGGGGAGTTACAGTAGGAGTAGGCATGGATGATGCAGCAGCTGCACAGGCAGCAGAAGCTGTTGTTGGTGGTGCAGCCTGAGGGGCGCTGTGAGGGTGAGGGGGAAGTTCGGCTACCTTGGGCGCGAGCCTGCGCCGCTTATTGGGAGGGTCCATTGTGTACTGTGGTTGCGAGAATCAATGTATGTACAAATGCAAGGGAGGTAGGAGAAGTGAAAGACAAGAAAAAGCAGAACAATTGCCCGGGGGAGGAGGAGTTGTGTGTGAGGTTGGGGCAATTAGGTGGTGGTGAATCGCTTGGTCGGGAGAAAGGGTGGTGGTGGTGAGCGGTTTGGGAAAGATGGAGAGAGGTTGGAAGAACAAGGCTGCCCGCCTCGAGGGAGGGCTGTGGCCGCCAGAAAAGACAGTGCTAAGGAAAATCAGCGGTGGAGCTAAACTCGCGGCGATGTACCAGTGACCTTTGGGTTGAAGCGGGGCTTGCAGCAGGGGTGGGGTCAGTGGCCCTTCTAAAAGGATGCCTCCGCCTCGGCTCAATTATTTGGCTGGCGGGCTTGCACGGAGAATACAAGTAACCCAAGGATTAAAAGAGAGAGAAAAAGCAGAAAAGGAAAAGAAAGCGAATAAAATCTGCTGTGCAATGAGTGTGTCTCGAGGTTGAGAGGTTGTTCCTCTTGGCAGACCATTCATTCAGACACAATATTTGTCTGCCTGTTGAGCAAGGCTGATTAAATCGAAGATGTCCTCATGTCACACAACCCACTGGGCACCTCATCTTCCCTCTGCATTCCCACCAAAACATCAACTGGTGCACAGCTCAGGTCATCACCTTGATGGTCAGTGCTTCTCAGCCTGTGTCTATCTTGGTTCAAACGACAAAGAGAGAGAGAGAGAGAGAGAGAGAGAGAAAGGTCCAATTGAATGATATGAGAAAAGAAAGACAGCAGAAGCTTTCTGCTGGTGAAAAAATAATCCAAGTGCTGTTTACATAAGACTTCTCTCAATTGCCAAGGTGTGCTTTTCTTTTTCCTTTTTGAGCCTCAAGTCGCAGGTTTTCCAAGGCTTGTGCATGCGCAGCCGTGTGGGAGGGAGTGTGCCCAGTCCAAGTCAGCCGGGACAAGGCCACACAACAATGGACAGACTGACAGACAGACTGACTGACTGACTGACTGAGAGACAGACAACGTATTACACACACCCGGCAGCCCTGCTGCAGGAGACTTCCACCCCCTCCCCTTACCCCTCTAAGGCTGCTCAGCAACAAGTACTAGGTACATGGCAGTGTCAGCCCAATCACAAGGCCCAGTGAGAGCTCAGCCAATCTCTGAGCAGCCTGTGGCCTCGCCCGATCCACACCATAGCAGCTTCTCCTCATCTGGCCTGGACCTTGGCCCCGTGGCCCCTCTCGTTGCCATCTTCCAATCAGACGGGCGCAAATCATGCCGGGCTGCAGGCTGCAGTAACAGTGCAGTAACCTTGGATGGCCTCTGTTGCGTTAGCCTGGGCCCCTCGCCTACCGTTTTGTCGTGCCATGCCACTCATGCAAATGCACCATCCTCGGCCACGTCAACCACATATGTCCCTCTTGGCCCTAGCATGGCCCTATTTTCTCTCGGCAAAGAGCTCTTGCGAATTGCCCGTTTGCCTCCCCCTCTTCCAGTTTCTTCTTCTCCAGCCATCCTTGTTTTGGGTTTGTTTTTTTCACCCCTTCTACCTTCTTGCTCACACACTGTTCCCTTATTTTCTCCTTCTCATACCGTCTCCTACTCTCTCTCTTTGCTGTGGTCCTGGTTCTTTCTTCTTTTTTCTTGTTCTGCTCTTCTCACGAGAGTTGTAAGAGTCTCTCTGCCCGCGACTACATCAAGTTGTCCTCCTACTACTACTTGCTGGCTTACCACCACTATTCACTGCTACTATAACTACTTACCACTAATACAAACTCCACCCAGATTTGATCCTCCCACAGCCCTCCCGCGCCACCTCTCTGCCTAGGTGCTAGGTACCAAGGCGAGCTGCCCGCCTGGGTGATCAAAGCGGCAAGTGTCAGCCGTGGCTCCAACCTCGAAGATCAGGCCCCGATTCAGGAAAGAAGAAACGGCTATTCCTCTTTTCTTCTTTTTGTGGGGAGGGGGCCGGGCACTTCTTACGACATGGCCAGAAAATGAAAAAAGGGAGGGTTGCACCGCATAACGCAATCGCTCCATCAGCCAATGACCGAATCATTGCTTCTCTCACCTCTGGGAATAATCAGCCTATCCGCAGACTCCCCCTCCTTCGGTCCTCCCCACCCCTCCCGCCGCCCCGGAGAAGCTTTTCCAACACCAGCCTACAAGATTCCGACAAGTTTACCCCCTCCGAGAACCCACGTCGGCCTCTTTACTCTCCTCTCGTGTGTCTCGATCTTCTCTTCTCGTGCCCTTGTTATGGTAGCAGTAACCTTCTGCATCCCATTTCCCACGTGCATTATCTGACCCTCATCGTACCATCACCCACCTATCGCGACCCGCCTCCTCACCCGATCCAACACACCGCCAACCGCCACCCAGCTACATACGGGCCAATGGGACAGGATTATATTTGTGGGACCACGGTAAGATCGTCTTGCGAGACATGGCTGCAGGCAAAACTGCCGAATTGATTGTATCATTTGACGGTGCACGCGCCTGGCCTGGCTAGCCCTCCCTCCCAGAAAAACCGTGATCTGTCATCCATTGCTGCTGCTGTTCACAGAAACATGACGTATTTGAAATAAGCAAGCGGTTGCTCAGACACATACACTTATACACACATTTGACCGGTCGTAAAACCAAAAGTGAGAGAGCGCACGTAAACTGAACTCGGAGGTTTCTATTTCTCAAGGACGATGAAGATGGAAGCAGTGAGGTGTATGGAAGATGACACCTATACCGTAATTCCAGGATGTCCGCCCTCGGTTCTGTCCGATCATGGACACAATGCAGACGTCGGGAGCACCAAGGTCTTCTTGAGCGGAGCAGATTGCTGCGTTCCCTGGGGTCCGATGAGTAAATTCCTCTCGCACAGCCATTTCCTGGCGTACTGAGACGGCCAAGGGCCAGTGTTCCGGTCCTGCTGAGGTTGACTGGCTGTCATGTCGCATATTCTCATAGCTGTTCATACCATGATACTCGTCACAGCTCTCAAAGTCCACAATACCATACCCCCTGATCAGGTGCATCCTCCATAGCTTCTACGTCTTTTGCAAGCCACCCTCGGCCCAGAACATCATCCACAAAGGCTGCATCCATCATCTCTACCTACTCAATTGAGCAAATACTTGGCTTTTGGCATCTACGGTCGGGCAAGCATAAATGCGCCGGCAGCCTGACCCCCACATCTTTCTGCCTATACTCAGTGCCCGCGTGCATGAGATACAGTGCACAGAGCCAGACAAGGAATTCAATCACAATTGCACAAGGGCCCCATGCCATATGCCTGTGCCAGCGGTCAGAGAGTATGGACGACATGCACCTTAATGGACGTGCGCTTGTCCTGCCCTACCTCAGCAGGCATATCACCCCGATCCTTCTCGGCCCTAGCTTACGTTGTCTTGTTTCATCGTTCAGAACTTCAGCCTCGTCTCATCATCAGATGGTTTGCCTGTCTTGGAAGGGGCGACTGAAGAAGAGCCACCGCCCTATTTGTCCAGCCGATGGTTACGCAGACAACGGGGCAAATTCTCTACATGCTCGGCAGCGCCGGCAAGCATTGGAGGAATCATGGATAACGGTCTGGGCAGATTGCGCTTCAGGTTTTTGGTCTCGGATCTCACTCATGCCTTTGGCTCAGGAGAAATCCACCAGCTTTGCAATCACCATGAATACCTAAGAACTAAGGTACACGACAAATTCTGCACAGGTGCATCGAGAAGCTGAGACAGAAGCGCCGGAACAGCCGCCAATACGCACTCTCAGATAGGACTCTGAGAGCCCCTTTCAACTAGACCTTGGTCTGAGGCATCATGAAGGTGGCTTGAGCGTCGACAACTCAGGATGATATGCCCATGCTAATGCGACGTTCATAGCAATGACTCATAACATCACTGAAGCGCATGTTGCCATCTCGTCCAAGTATGCCTAATCTTGTGGAAAGACTAAGTCTGCAATCCATGCGATAGAATCAATCGTGCCTTGGGTTCTGCGGAAGCATTCGACTCAGTACTAAAAGTGTCCCACATTGCGGCCAGGAGATAATGGTTTTACTATAAACGTAAAGTGATGTCTATGCGCAGCTAGGAGACACCATAGCCCCAGGAATAGATTGGAGTATAGTAGCTATGTTAGACTCTGAGCTCTACTGGAACGACCGCATTAGAGAGATCCATGAAGCGCTGTAGGCAGACCAAGACTATCGCCCTTTTGAGGACTCCACAAGTAAAACAGACAAAAAACTTGGAGGTCAATACAGTGTACCTATCTCAGGCGCAGTAGATATCCGAACAGACGCTTCACCAGCCTATTCAACAATTGTTGGTGATCTTGATAGAACCAAGGTTTTCGCAATAAGTCACCGTGGTAGAACGCACATACCTAAATTATTCGACAGCTATCTGAGGGTGACGGTCCCTCACGGGGCCTGCATAGCCAGCAACTCACTGTCAAGACTTTTGATGAATCGAGGCAAAGGGATCAGTCTCTATACTGTGCAACCTTTGACGAGTCGTAGTATCTGCACAGTCACTGAAGCTGATCATATGTGACTGGATAGACTGGCAGTGGGAGCTATGCACATTACCTTCGAAGGAATCAAGACGAAATTCATAGGCTCATGTTCTGCATTCGCATCTCCATGATCAGAAGAGCTTGGTCACAAAGCCACTCACAATGTTACAACATGAGCATAGCTTGCTCACAAGTTAGATTCATCATAAGATCAATACTCAACATTTTTTATTCTATATAAAATCAAATGCCAATGATATTATTAACTCTGCCCGCTGTCATGGGCTGTGATGTGCCCATACCCATACCCCCCTCTGATTTGGGTACATGCCTACAGTATGATCCTCTTGGATGTATCTTCGTATAGTGTTCCATGCAAGAAACAGTCTCATTTTCTTCTTCATAGCCCAAGTTCTGAACAATTTCACACATTGACTAAAGTCCTCCATTCCCAACCCCGAGTTCATAACCTCGCTGGTATTTCACCAAATGAGAGACAAAAGATGAAGTTATCACATCACAAACTTTATATAATCCTCTTAACTCCCTACTTTTCCTTTACTTTCAGGCATTTTTATGGATCTGGTACGAAGCTGAATTGCGCAAAGGTGACCTTAAAACTTCTGTGTGCTTTGGTGCCTCGCTCAGGTGGCAAGGGTTAAGAGGCTGACCAATCATCTTATACGGATTGCCACTGACCCACCTTTTTGTGCACCTTGGTTCAGAGCCTTGATTAACTTGTTTCTTGGACTTCAGGTAGGACAACACGCTGTGACGGGTCACATGATGTCTCGAAAGTATTTCTTATCAAAAGCAGTGTCAATAAAATTAAATTCATAGGGGTGGGCAAGGCTGGTTATACTAATCAGATGAGCTAAACTGACTTAGTCTCTTGGACTGTGCCCTCTGGCATAGCCTCATTACAGCACAATAATGTAGTCTCACAGTTCTTGCCACTTTTGCATTTGACCATTTGGTAATCAAAGAGCTAGTACCTTCTCACATTGCATAAGAATCAGCAATGAATTTGATCATCTTAATCTGTAGACCTGGAACATAATGTCGTGCAAATATTAGAACCATTCCAAGACATCATCTCTGCCTTCGACAATGCGTACACACGCCTTATTGAGGGGCGACTAACAGAATTGGCAAGCTAAAATATGCATGATGTCAATATAGTTGAGAAATATAAAGCAGTCGATACTTCATAAAGCTTGGTAAAATGTGAATTCGGTGTTGAATTGAAACTCCTCTTCTTCAATGCTTTCATTGCGCACCGAATTTGTTATTAGAGTTTCACTCCAGAAAAACCACAACTATCTGCGAGATGAGCTTCTTCCTTGTTTGAATGAATCAAATATGTGGATATGTACTATCTTTGGGCTCTTGTTCACTGATCTTCAGAACCTTAGTGTGCTACAAACAGTCAAGTGTATGGTAGAATCTGTTCGCTTCCCCTCGCCCCCGTAGAATGAATCTGAAAGTGTCAAAATTTAGGAGGAGAGATGAATAAGAAGGAATAAAAAAGAATTAGAAGAGAAAGGGGGGGAAATAAGAAGCGCGGGGGCAAGGGGGCGAGGAGGGTAACTTGATAGTACCTGTAAATTTGGCATGTTAGTGGGAATATGAGAGAAAAGCCTGGTCCCATTTTGTTACATCTTCTCGAAAATTAAAGCATCGGGACAAATGTTTCGCCTTAACCACTTTCTCTCATTGACTATATGGAAGCGTGCCTACTGTCTAAGGCCAAATGCTCCCGAGAGACTAAAAGCGGTACAGCTTGAGTTGCAAGTTCTCTTCCGCACGGTTTCCATGCAAAAATCTAATTTAACCGCTTCTAAAATCAGAGCAACGACGGCTTCTTCAGCTTTCCACGCCCACGGACTGAGCTTTAAGCATCTCCATTGTTTGAGTAACTCTCTCACTGCATGATAGCAGAGTGCAATGATTCAATTTTGAGATGAATAGCTCAACGGAAGTCGAGCATTGAAATTGTGAGCAGTTTCAACAAGTTAAGGTTTTATTTAGACCTCGGGACTTCGGTGCGATACTCGATTGCTCGCCGACTACTCATACTGACGGCTATCTCGAATACAGTCATCTCTTGTCCGGTATTTCTGTTTTACGAGTACAGTATATCATGAATTGTTTGTATCGTGTGTCTATGTTGAGACATACGTCTTCCCTGGCAAGTGACATCCGTCGTCAGGGACGTTGGAGCTACTGATGGGATGAAAAATAAGAAAACTCGATACAACGCTTGCCATCTTGCGAGTTAATGGAACGATGAGGGCTAGGGCTGATTGTGGGGTTGGGAGTACCAAAGATACAGCATGCTTGGGAGACAAATCCAGTCCCTGACTCCAACCCCTCCCCCAAGACAAAGGAGAGAGAAACACCCGATGTTACGCCAGATTCCCGGTAGCTTTTGGAGAATATCTATGAGTATGACAGACGTAACTCCCCAGCCTCTACATGTATATGAGGAGACAGCGAGCGGGCACGGGTGGGCGGGGATCTGGTCTTCGAATCATGGAGCCACACCTGGAATCCAGTTCGACAACGACCCCTTTACTTACACATATCCCCATTTTCTACATAATAAACACGTCTTGGATGAATCTACCTCTTTCTGGAAAGTAGCATTCATCATGGCGATCACAGGAGAAGATGCATGTGTGGTAAAACAGAGCCCAGATGTCTTGCTGGATGCAGAGAAGGAGACACCCGTGGTTTGGGATACCGAGGCCGAGAAGAAGCTGAGGTGGAAATGCGATCGTCAGGTACTGCCTTGTATCTCGCTCCTATTCTCCCTGGCCTTCCTTGACAGGACAAACATTGGTGAGCTTTTCCTGGTATAAATAACGCAAAGAAAACTACAGGCGCGAAAGCTGACTCGAGTCCTCAAGGCAACGCAAAGATCCAGGGCATGATGCAGGATCTTGACATGACAGGTCATGACTACAATATCGCGCTCTTCGCATTCTTCATCCCGTATATCCTCTTCGAGGTCCCGAGCAACATCATCATTAAAAGGATTGCCCCTTCGACATGGCTGAGCATCATCATGGTGCTTTGGGGTAGGCAACATCAGTGTCGAAAGCAGAACGACGCAACTTGGCTGCTTGGCTAACTGTCGACGGCCTCTTCGTTAGGAATCGTGACTGTTGGTCAAGGGCTGGTCAATACCGTTGGAGGACTCATCGCCTGTCGGTTTCTTCTCGGCCTGTTTGAGGCTGGCGTGTTCCCCGGTGAGCAAGCGAACCACCAAGAGTCCAGGTCATCATCCCATTGACCTTTCTTTAGGCTGTGTTTACCTGATCAGCATGTATTATACGCGATTCGAACTGCAATGGAGACTCTCTCTGTTCTTCTCTGCGAGCATCGTTTCCAGCGCTGTGTCCGGGCTTCTGGCGTATGCCATTGCGGATATGAAGGGAGTTGGCGGGTACAATGCCTGGAGATGGCAAGCGAGCCCGATATCCTCCTGTTTCAGTTCTCCCTAGAAAGAAGAAAGCATTATTGACGAATAATCTTCCAGGATCTTCATTATCGAGGGATTGTTTACCGTGGTGGTGGGCGCCCTTTCGAAGCTTTTCACAGCAGATTGGCCAGAGACCGCGTCGTTTCTCAGCGACGAGGAGCGGGCGATGCTCGTGGCTCGGCTCGCAAAAGACCACGGCGCGGCCAGGATGGACCACCTCGACAGGCGAGCATGCAGGCGCGCCTTTAGCGACTGGAAGGTATACTGCAGTATACTGCAATATTTGGGTATCGTGAATACGGGTTACTCGGGATCAGTAAGTCACATCAACAACCCTCGACCCTCCACGGGCATCACTGGGCCAGTCAGACTAAATCTCTTCTCTTTCCCCTCTCAAAGTTCTTCGTCCCCACGATCATCCAGGAGTTAGGCTACGAAGCCCAACAGGCACAAGCCCGGAGCGTCCCAATCTTCCTCGTGGCGGCGGTCCTGTGCCTCATCACGGCGTACCTCACGGACAGGCTGCAGCACAGATACGCATTCACGATGCTGGGGGTGCTGGTGGCCACGGTGGGCTACGTACTCCTGCTCTGCCAGCAGCACATCTCGGTCGGGGTGCAGTACTTTGCGCTGTTCCTCATCGTGGGCGGTGGCTACACGACGCAGCCGGTGACCCTGGTGTGGCTGTCTAACAACGTCAGCGGGCACTACAAGCGGGCCATCGCCTCGGCGATGCAGGTTGGGTTTGGCAACTGTGGTGGAATCGTGGCTAGCAACGTCTTTGTGCAGGCGGAACAGCCTCTGTATCGGACTGGGTACGGTACCAGTCTAGGGCTGGTGTGGTTGTGTGGGATTGCCTGTACGGTGATGTTCTTCGGGGTGTTGCACGAGAACAGGAAGAGGAACCGCGGGGACAGAGATTGGAGGTTGGAAGAGGCTGATGTTGATAACATGGGCGATGATCATCCGGTTTGGAGATTTTCGACATGAGAATGTGGGTGTTTGCACGTTGGTGTTGGGCAGTCTTGGGGAGCTTAGGAGACTTGAAACTACGAGGTCTATGATTCGGAGAATTAAATGCACGCGACACACTTCTTCGCAGATACATTGAAAGAAGCGAAGAGCATATATGGTATAAAAAAAGACTTATCAAGTAATAGATAGTACATTCTCAACTTGGCTAGGCAATTTATGTAAGAACGAATAGGGAGCGCAAAAATAGATGAATGAAAGAATAAAGAAGTGAGACAGGTTTGCCCAATGTGCATACCCAAGATGGTCATCCATGCAAGCCTCCAAAAGGCCCCGCACGGGATCGTAGATAATTCGGGCAGTAGCAGCATAATAGCAGTCTACGGTACTATATTTCTCTTCTCAAGGAGAAATGTCGGGATCTGGATGATAGATTGGCTCCATCAGCTTGGTTTGTTGGCAAGCTTATCTCGCCCGTCCCATGGGGCCGATCTACTATCTTTCCCCTCGTTTTCTTGCTTGGTCTTTTCTGCCCCGACACACGAGCCATCCCCCGCAGCCGCCGCCGTCCCTCTTTCTTGCTCAGCTTTGAGGACTAAGTCATTTAGTACTATGTTACTGTAGTAGCGGCAATGGCCTATCTCGGAGGAACCAGGCCCTCGTATGATTTGACGACAAACTTATCATCAGACCAGTTTTCTCCCAGCCCAGGCCAGCGAGGTACAGATTTGGAGCTACTAATTATGGCACCCGCCGATCCTGGGTGCAGATAGTCATTGCGATTACGGCCCTCGTTGGTACTACATAGAAATGACGGCTGCTATCGCGAGTTTTGTTATTTAAATAACACATTTGCCAGCATATATATATTGTACTGAGTAATAATAGTGTTCCTCCTTCTTTCCCATCGTGCACCTCTCTCTCTCTCTCTTCTTTCGAGTATCCACTTGTTGTCAGGCAAGATGGCTGTAGCATCCACCAAATCCACTCTCTATGCCCTCTTCTTCCTCATCGCAGTCATCTCCCTCGTGGCTGCACGTTTCCTAACGAAGAGATCTGCAAGCCGGCAATCCGACCGACAATCCGGCACAAACACCCCCGAGAAGAGCAAGACAGGACGTATCCCAGGAGAATGGACCCCCAGCACTTTTGTCACGCCCAAACCTGCTCCTCACCAGGGCTGGTCCATCGAGACCACCAAGCCCCTCCCCTACAGGGCCTTCCGGCATGGCCCCAAGTACAACGTCACCATGGGCCTGCGGTCGGTGCAGTTCGAGGACTGGATCCAGCTGGACAACCACTTCCCGCGCTTCCACGCCGATAAGGCCAGGCGCATCGCCGAGCGCGGGGAGAAGTGCTGCCGCACGGCGCCCGAGGCATTTCCCGCGGCTGTGGAGCTGCTGGAGGAGCTGACCGAGTACCTACCAGCACGGTACCCTTCGCTGTACCGGCGGACAGACGTGGGGCTGGACAATATATGGTCGGGCGAGTCGTTCAACATCGTGGAGAGGCCTCTCAAGGAAGACCCCATCGTCATGTGCGCGCGTCTGGTGCAGGACGACCTGGCGCTCATGTTTGAGCGGCCCGACGGGCAGTACTACCTGCTTGCGGGCGCGATCCTGCTCGCTGGGTTCTGGCGGCTGGAGGACAAGGTCGGGATGCCGCTGTCGGAGATCCACACGTCGGGCGAGGTGCCGCAGTACAAGGAGAAGCTCGAGAAGGGCATGATGAGCTTCTTCAGGCGGCTCAAGTGCGAGGACCTGTACGCGCGCAACAACTACTTCATCCAGGTGGACGACGACCTCGCGTGGAGCTGGAGCATCGGGCCGGAGGATTCTGCCGACATCAGCTGGAACACGGCCGAGAAGAACCGTGCTGTCAAGCACCACTTCTTCCGGTCCGAGAGACAGACGCTGCGGAGGCTTCCCAAGACGGGGGCGGTGGTGTTTACGATTCGGACGTATTTTCACCCCGTCACGGATATTGCGCAGGAGGATTATGTGCCGGGGAGACTGGCCAGTGCTGTGAGGAGCTGGGGGTCGGATGTCAGGAAGTACAAGGGCGCCGATAAGTATGGTGAGGTCTTGCTGGAGTATCTGGATCAGGAACATCAGAAGCAGCTTGATCGAGGCTTGGACATGTCCAAGGAGGATGAGGTTAGACAGTATCCATGGTGAGTAAGTGGAGGCAAGCCTAGAAGGAAGTTGGGTTACATAGTTCGGATGATTGTCATGACCAAACACCACGTTGGAGAAAACTTAGAACAGAAATTGAGAACCACTGAACAGAAAAAGGAATTGTTAGAAAGTTTTATCCTTCGAACCTATCTGTCTGCTCTTTGCTTCGTTATTTACATGTAATTCCATGTTCATTGTATCTTCCTCAACTCGTCAGGTGCACCAGAACAGCCGAGCTCTGATACACCGTAATAGACACAGACCCATCCACCACGTCCAGGGTCTGCGAGTCATTCCTCACCCCCTTCACCTCCAGGCCAGCGCTCTCGTATGTCCACTGGCTGCCGGCGTACGTGATGGTGTCTGCACTCCCGCCAGCACCAAGCGGGCTGCTCAGCAGGTCGACGGTCACGCTCGTGACTCCATCCGGAACACTGACGGTGATGTTCTGGCTGGCCCTGGCCGTGGTCGAGCTCGAGCTGTTCCAATAATCCAAGTTGACAAACGCAAGCCTCGCAGGGACGCCGTTCTCGAACGCCGCGTACCCGGCCCAGTTCCCCGTGGACTCGTCCTCGATGTCGAGCGCAGCCACCTGCGCGGTTCCGCTGCTCCCCACGAGATCCGTCACGAACGGCTGCGCGTAGTAGCTGGCAAACACCTGCGGCTCGCTGGTGCCCGACGCTTGGGGCAGCCACAGGTCGAATCCGCTGTGCATGATCTGCTGGAAGTTGAAGCGGGCCACGCCGATGCTCAGGGCGTACAGCTGGAAGTCCACCTGCCACAGGGCAGAACCCAGCACGGCCTGGTAGGCGTAGTCGTGCGTTGGGTTCAGCGAGTTGCCAATCTCGGACAGGATGTAAGGGATGTCGGGCTTGTTGGCCTGCAGCCAGTCGATGGCGGGCTTGAACAGATCGAGATGTGCCGTGATGGAGCTGTGCGTCATCAGCCCGGTCGCCAGGGTCGAGGCGCTGCCGCCGTCAGTCTGGTAGTAGTGGTGGGCCACCGTCTTGACAATGTTGTCATCATCGATGCCCAAGCCGAAGCCCGTAGGAACGTCCAGGACCCATGCATCCGAGTCGTCGAAGTGGGCACTTGTGTCGAAGGCTTGGAAGAAGGGCTGCTCTGAGGAGGTGAGATTCACAGCCTCCGTGATGGCTGCTGCGTATTTGGTGAAGTTCCCAACGTAGCTCTCGTTGGTCTGCGCCGCCTGGTACGTGGGCGGGCCCAGGCCCGTGGCTGGGTACAGGTCTGCTTCGTTTCCTGGCTCGAACGAGTGGATCTTGTCGATCCCAATCGCCTCGACCACCGTCGTCGCCCACAGGACTGTCTCGTCAACATCTGTGATGGCCATTGGGGTCTGGATGATGTACTGTGCGTTGGGAAAGTTCTTGCACAGCTCCCAGTACGAGGGCCCAATCGTCGTGCCCCCGATGTCTTGGTAGTTGTAGACCTCCGCACGCGGCAGTGCTGGCTCGGTCTGGTTTTCGATATAATACGCATAGTCGGCTCTTTCATATTTGGTGAGTTAGCAATGAGGAGAAGAATCAAGCATGCCTCAACGCAAAAGAAGAAGACAGAGACTCACGAGGTACCGCCTAGCCTTATTAGTGGCTTTCCACCGGTCCGGTTGGTGATGGCAGCAATCAGGTTGATGGAAAACTCATTGGGGTTCCCCTCAGCGTCTAGAGCATAATTCCAGAGCGAGGCCTGCTCGAAGGCAAATCCAGCAAAGTCCGGGTCGACAATGCCCGACGCATTCGAAGGCACACTAGAGGGAACAGAGACATAAGGCTGGGCAGCTGTACAAGCCGTCAGCCATGCGAGGACCTGCTGCAGGTATCGAGGGACCCTGTTGGACGCCATCTCAACCGCTCTATCTAACACTGCCCGACTAGAGGAACTAGCAGAGCTCATGGTAGCTGCTTCTGCTGCTCCTCCTCCTCCTTGGCTGAGGTTCATATAAATAGGATTTCGAGATGAGCAGCAGCTAGGAACCGGGAGCACGTCTTCTGTTGGGCGCATGGCGACGTAAACCTGCATGTGGCTTCGGCAACACCCCGCCACAGCGGCACTGGGTCTTGTAGCCCTGGACCAACTTGTCCCAAAGTACCTTGATGATTGGTCTAAAGAATGGTCTGGTGTGCTCAACTAGGCATCACGCGATTCGACCTGCAGCAAGGCCCCCCAGTCGCAGTGGCATAGGATTCAGCTCAGTGCGGTGAGGGGAGGGGGATAGCACTATACATAGTATTAGGTGCAATACATACAATACGGGAAGTAGAAAGGAGGAGGTTGGGCAATTCCGACCCGTGGGAGGGGTGGAGAAGGAGGCTCTGACGCCATGACATACAATACAAGTCTGTGTGTTCTTGATAGTACTGTAATGTCCCTCACAGTGCAACGGTATGTCCTTTTTCAGAGGACATTAATACAAGACCTTCAGGGTTCGAGGTGGAAAAGGTGTAAGTCCATCCCTGACCATATCGGATGTCGGAATAAAACCCCCGCAAGTCGGTCTCGCGTCTTAGACAGGGGCGTGGCACGTCATCGGCCCCACGGCATCGAAGTATGTAATGCAAACAATAGTTCATGATGAGATAGAAGAAGGGAACAGGGCGAAAAGGCTGCAGTTGCGTGTTCGGATCTTGTTGCAGCAACATATCACCTGATCCTCAGTGCAGTGTCTCTGCCAAGTCTGGCAGAAATGCATTACCAGAATCTCTCAGTCTGAGTCAAGCACAGCTCGTTTGTCGGGTCTCTCGTCTGGGATAAGGAAATTGTGCTTTGCTTGTACGTTGCTGGTTCCTCCCCCCCCCCCCCCCCCCGAGAACAAGCACACACCGCCGTCCGGGTTACATCAGACGATAAAAATAAGTCAGCAGAACAGGACGAACGTGGGGACCAGGACGACGCGCGTCTACGTACCCGGGTCAGTCAGTTCTTCCAAACGAATGATAGGATCACAAAATGCTGGTCATGACTCTAGCCAGCTGAAATTATCCTTCATGCCATAAACTGGGTAATGATACTGTGTATGTATCTCAGTCCCCCCTAGATAGACTTAGTTTGCCTGGAGCAGATTTTATTCCAGACCAACAAAACTACATCTACAGAGCCGATTCATGTACGGCCATCTGGGTGAAGGCCCCCGCGGCCTTGGTAATAAGCTCAAATAACTCACCAAACATCTCAACTGTGTGCGTGAGGCTTTGGCTGAGGAGTTGTAAACTATATAGATATGTAGTAGCTAATTATTAATTATATGGCTCTGCACCATGTGCATAAATGATTTCGGGAAGGTGAGATCTTTGGTAAGATTGCTATAGATCTCTTAACAAATATTGGTCAAGGATGCTCAAATGGATGATTTACCTTTGAGAGTCTACCTCAGTAATGACCATTTGATTGATGTGACTTCTCTGAGAACTGGGAACCCTTTTTGAGAAGTTTTTCGATCTGGTTGTGCTTACAAATGAGATGAATATAGTTCCCAAATATATATTTATTAACACCACAGAGAAGATACACTGATTAAAGGGAATCGTTCAAGCACTCCATAACGTATATTCAACTTTGACTTATACTGCATTCGTGTCCCAAGTGTAGTTTGTGGAGCCATTGATATATCTCCTCTGTCAACTGGTCTTGATCTGCTTCTTCAAAGAGATATTTTCCTTCGACTTCGAATATACAATGAACAAGATGACCTATGCGTGGTACGGATCATGGTTTTGTATGAAGCTTAATCCGGTGTATTGTGGTATCTTAGTTAGCAATGATTCTATTGGTAGGAACACTTCGAACTGTATCAGTGAATACACTGCTAGCCTCAACATCTCCCAGGGAGTTCATTGACAACTCTGAGCTTAAAGGAAGTTGTTGTTCTCGAAATCGAAACTTTGTAGCTCTGGCAGTCCACCAAGCATTTCATCTCTTGTCTTCCCCTTTCCTGTCCCTTCTCATCTTCTTTCTGGTACTCCTCGCCTAAGGCTACAATGTGAAGATGACAACCTAAACCGCCTTGAATCTTTTACCTTAAGTACTTTTTCCAAGTTGACGGTCCCGTTGCCGACGGGCGGATTGTTCTCTCCTCCTTCCTCTTCCCCTCCCCCTCGACGCACTGCCTTAATCAGCAAATACATGGCAGATGCAGTGTCTGATAGTTGCTACAAGTCCCACTAGCCGGCGTGTCGCTGCCCGTCTGGAGGTAGACCTGCCAGTAGTCCGCATCCAGCTCGCAGGCGAGGAAATTCAGTTTGTGCGCAGAAGACCCAGTCAGCCTAGCTTCATACCCTCTTCACGTCGCCAGCATCGCTCTCCCAGGTTAGGTCATTCGGGAAAACCCGGCTCATCTTCTCCACATCCTCTATTCCCTTTCAAAAAAAGAAGGAATAATACAAATGGCAGAGAAGCGAGTGGAGAGAAACAGCAGGACGAGAAGCCGAGAGGGGTTAGCTATCATCACCTAGACTTCAAACTGTCGTAGTGACTCACGTCTCCCATATATACTTGTTACCGCCGTGACGATAGTGTCCCCTTCGAGGGTCCACTCGCTCATCGTAGCAGCAGCTCCAAAAGTAAGCGTCTTGTACGACGTCGTGTCATTTCCAACGTTTAGGTACAAGGACGAATTGGTGGATTGTATGGTCCCATTGACAGTAAAGTACTCGGATGTCGTCTCCGGGCCTACTGTGGCGAGGGTGTCTTTTTGAGATTATGTACGCCGTCAGCCTTCTTTGGGAGTCCGCGCTGCTTGATGGATGGTAATGGGATGTCTCCTTCTTGTGGTTCTCTATAACCTACCCCTTCGTGGTAGTGGGTGGCGCAGTGTTGAGGAGGTGGGGGAAGAACCTACTGTTTCCAGAGTAAGCCTGCAAGTAGTAATGCAGAATTGGGTCCGAGACCGAGCGAATCTGCTGCGGTTCCGCCAGCACAGCGAAAGGAAGCGCCAGCGCGATAAGGAGTGCGGTCAACATCGTGAGATGGCTGTGTGGGCGCAACAATAAGAATACCCAGGACGCAGAGAGAGAGAGAGAGAGAGAGAGGGTGGGAGGGGGAGAGGGAGAGGGAGAGAAAGAGAGAGGAGCCAGGGCTGCAAACCCAAGAGCAGAGGGTGGAAAGCGACCCTCCTTTTTATGGAACGGACTACTAAAGCAGCGGAAGACGACAGCCAGATCTCAACTGGGCTGCTGCTGCTGCCGCAGCGCGGCTCAGATTGGCAATGTTGTGTCGGATAAATTGGCTGGTGGTCCCTGAACCGTCCAGCACGGAGCCAGGCGTCCGAAGTAGCCTGATTATAGTTGCATGTCAATCACACAGTACATTCGCTCGTGCACACAGACATACATATATATCACCTCAGCGAGGACGCTATGAAACGAGTTTATCATTGCGGAAGCTCTAAGCCCAATAACCCATATGACAAGAATGCCAGTCCAGCGCCATTCATTAACAGATGAAAGAAAACAGACAGAGGGAAAACAGAAACGATGTTCGGTATCGAAAAGGAGATACTTCTAGACGCGCCCAGAGAACCGAATGACAGCCTAGGAAATGGAAAGGAAGGGGGAAAAAACCACATGTTTCTGGTGCGCAAAGGAGAACCTGAACTAGCAGTGTTCATAACGCCGTGTTCCCCATGACCAACAGAAGGAGCATCCCGTTCAGCGCAAAGACGGTAACAAAGGTGACGGAGATGACAACCCGGTTCGCCAGTCTGAGGCTGTCCCACCTCGTCATGGCCATTGCGAGCGCGGTACAGCCACACCCAATGGAGACGACCGCGCCCAGCGTGGCGCCAGCGTCGACCTCGACCCGCAGTTTATGCCTTCCCGTGAGGATGAGTACGGTGGCGATGCCCAGCAGCAAAAAGGACATGGCGAACAGGCCGCTGGTGGCGAGGAATAGCACACGGTCCTTGTAGACGTGAATGCGCTGGTCGTGGATGCTGGGCAAAGAGGCGTAGTGTGTCTCGTAACCTGACGGAAACTCCTCGGAGCTCGAGTAGCCGGGGCCGAGGTCTGGCTCGTCCTCAGCATCCGTCTCGACGGCAGTGGTGGAGTCGCCGCCTCGGCTGGGCGGCAACGGGCAGCCCGGGGGGTTAGTGAAGTAGCTGTGGCCGTCGGGGCAGGGTACGGAGTCTGTCGAGCCGTAGGTCGAGTCGCTTCGCTGTCGGCCGAGGAGGGATCGACGCTCCGGTTCGCGGGATGTGACCCATGAGCGGGCCTTGGAGAAGGGTCTGGTGAAGGCATACAGTATGGTCTTGAGGTCTGCATTGGCTGTCTCGTCCTCCGGGTGAACGTATATTGCGTAGTCGTCCTCCATGTCGCCGGTCTCGCTGCCGTTGTCGTACTCGTTCCAGTAGCCAACGTTCTCCTCCCTTGGAGGGTGGAACATATACGTCCGCGGAGGGCCCGATTTGATCCTCACCCGCCGTAGGGACTGTCGCGGGCTGACCGATTCGGAGTCGGTAATGTGTTCGTGATCAGGGGTTGGGGATGGAGGTAGGCTTCGCACGGGGGTCGAATCGCGGATCGTTGATAGTACTTCCTCGTACGCTCGCTGTAGAGGCTGGAGGTCCTTTCTGGTGAAGCTCTTAGGCTGGTCCAGAACGTTATCTCTGAACCGAGCGCCAAGCGTGCTGGAGCCGGTCCATTTCTGCCGAGACACGTCAGTCAAGTTTCTCCATCCACCCCTAAACCTGCCATGTGTTCCCTCCTATCTCTCTTTTGTCGTATCGGAGCACGGACCTTGTATTTCTTGAGGAGTTTGCGGAAGGCGATGGTCTGCGCGCTGACGAACCGCTCGAGGTGTTGTATGTCTTCACCGCAGTCTAGGACTTGGCGGCTAAGCCTCGTAAACCTGCGGTGCCGCTTCCTAGATGCGTTCTCTCGTTGTGTATTGGCGCAGCGTAGGATGAGTCGGTGAGTCTCGTCGGAGAGGTGCTCTGTGTGCGGTTTGACAACGTCAGATCTGCCTGGTTTGCCCAAGGTCCGGGTAGCCCAGCAGGGTAGGGCTCGTAGGAATAGAAGAGGAGTGAATACGTACGGAGCCGGCGATTTATTTCGTCTGCCTTTGCGGTGACGAAGAGACCTGCGCGGGCATGTTGATTGCAAAGTTCGTTGTAAAGCTCGTTCTCGACCTTGGCAAGGTGCGTGTCGGGCTGGCCAGGTATGGCGACTGCCCTGGCCTCGCCTTTTGTGGTGTGTACTTTGATATAATGCTTGAGGGAATTGTAGTCGATATTATCTGTAAAGCAGCGAGAAAAGGAAGAATTGAGTCGTCAGTGGTACGCCCAAAGAAGAGTCAAGATCGCACGGGTTGAATTTGCTCTCTGTGTGCTGGGTGCGTGATGACGACGTACGGAGGCTCCATTCTGGTACCGATTCCCTCTCGAACTTCTGTCCGTACTTCATCGCCTTGTTCCCGTCCGACCTCTTGTGTGTGGCCGAGCCGAGCTGCCACCAAGGTGTACACAAACAGCGTGCGTGGTCATGCGCGAATCGGTTGTGTCGGATGCTGCTGATGTACCCCGAAATCGATACAAAAGTGACGTCGACAAAACAGGGAATTGGAGAACAAGAAAATCAAAATAAGAAGGGGAGATTGGGAGGGGCGGAACAGGTGTTAGACTGTTAGTGGAGCCTCTGGTAGAAGGATTTCAGGGGTCAAACGGTCTTCGAGGGGGCCATGCAATTGATTGAGGCAGGACGGCAGGACCGGAAGACAAGAAGAAGACGAGATGAATATTTGAGGCCTCACAAGAAAAATGTGTCAATCACTGAGGGAAGACTGGGACGATCGTTATCTACTAAGTACTTAGTTCCCAACTTAAGTAATAAAAAAAATAAAAAAATAAAAATAGGAGGGGCGGGAACTATCACAAAGCTCTCAGGCCTCCCCAACGTCACATCCGTTTGGAGATTCGTGATGCAAAAGTTAATACTATGGTACATGGCAAGACGTTCTTATCACGTATCGAGCCAGGTGCAGGGAACAAGGGGTCGAGATACTATGTAAACGGGGCCCTGACTGTGGTTCAGCGGCTTGGAGACCAAGGGTTTGTGCCATAGTGAGAGGGTCTAGGCCTTTTTGGCTCTTCCGTTAGCAGTGGCCGTTCGAATCAAGCCCACCATCCACCACCACCACCTCCACCCATCACCACCACTATCCATCCAGGTCTCAGACCTTGAAGAGTCAAAAAGTCAAGATCGCCAAGACCATACCTGACTTCTAGCTCCGAGCTTGGTTTTTCCTTTCTTTTCCTGGTTTTTAGCTTCGACTTTCCTTCTTCGCGCGCCCTCTCTTTCCTCCCCCATTTCGTTCAATTCTCTAACGTAGGTTGTTGGTCTGCCTGTAAGGTTACGTTTGCATACTACGTTGTAATTGACGAAGGACGCAAGACACCTCGATCTAGAGGCCGCACATGCGCCGGCGGCTTTTCCGGGCCGGATCTAGCGGGGCTCGCTTCTAACTGGAGCCGCAATTTGTTCTATCATTGGAGAGAGGAACAACAACGGACCTGAAATGAGGATAGAAAAAGAAGAATCCCCCGTCGTGGTGGCCAATCATGTCTAGAAGGAATTGGATACTCTACGATCTCGACCGTAAGTTTTGGCGTGTACACCCGCATTAGCCTCCCGTCCCGTCAGAGCCGAGGCGTCTGGTGCAATCCAACGGTCTGCCATGGCGTCCCTCACCGACGTTGCTATCGTCAAGCCATGATGACAGTTCATATTCACGAGTGTCTGACATGGGCGGAGAAACACACGGGATATATAGCTGGACTCGTAATGAGAATCTGCTCGCGTGACCTCCTGCCTCTTGGAGAGAGAGAGGAAGACCCGCTGCAACTGCCGCATGAACACAAGGCCTGTAGATAGAACATCACTTATTCGCGAACCCCCCACCCACCCTTCTCTCTCTTTACGTGGGCCCACCTGGATAGATAGATCGTCCATATGGACTCGAAGAAGGCGAAAGAAGAAAAAAACTTTGCCGCTTGGACCAAGAACAACCGTTGCTTGGTTGGTGTAGTTACCCGATTCAATGGCTCGCTCGCCTATGGGAGTGATCTATCACATTCTACTGAGCTGATGATGGTTTGAAAGCTGTGCGCAGAACCAGTGCAGGACTGCTGCAGAACCTCTGCGGGACCACATTTGTGCATGAGATCATCGATCATGATTGTACGAAGTATTGAGCGACTGCATCTTCACTTTCCTCGAACGGCAAAGGAATCAGTCCAGGGTTCCGCGACGACCTGGGGGAAACTTACACCGAGTTGCACCGGTTGACCGGTAGTACTACGGCACAACTTCAGCAGGCTGTCAAGATAGTATTGGTGCTAACCCTGCAACATAGCCTGCATAGTAGTTGCTATGTGCTATAGTTGAGTTCAGCAGCTCAGCAATACGGGGTGGGGTATCCTAGCGTTTCCCCCTCCCCCCACCCACCTACCCTGCCAGCCAATGATCCACAGCGGCTCAACGCCCCCCTACCAGAAATTTTTAGACTCTTGAATTTTTTCTGTTGGCAACTGGCAACCAAGCAAGCAGCAGCAGGGCCAGATTGGCAAGGTCGTGCAGAGACAAGGAAGAAGAAGAAGAGAAGGCTTCTTGTGTTTTGAGTATTCAAGCCGCGCGCCAAGCCAATTCAATCCAACAACAACAAGACCTTTTTTCTTCTTCCTTCTTCTGTCCTCCCGACCGTTACGAACCGCTGGCCCCGACATGGCCGCAGCAGAGGGCAGCACCACCTCGTCCTCACTGGCATCAACCTCCTCCAACACGCTCACCCACGCCCACGACAACCCCAGCATCATGGCCGCCATGGCAAATTCGCCGCACGAGACGGCCTCGATGCTCGCCTTCCTCGATGCCCTCCGGGCCGAGAACAGACATACTTTCCTCCAGCCGCCCGCCTCTGTGTCCACTGCGGGGCTGCACTGGGCCAAGCATGCGCTGGACGCGTTTGCGGGCCAGGTAGGCGACGAACAGGCGGCAAGAAGGCTGAGGGAGAAGAAGAGGAAGAGGGAGGCCGGCAGCGACAGTGGAGATGTGCTCAAGATACGGCGGCTGCACGTGGAGGGCTTCGAGACGGGTCAGGTGTGGCAGCAGGCGAGAAGAATTATCCAGTCTACGCTGCAGGCCTCGAAAGCCTTGCTGGCAGAGCTGGAGGAGGACGGCCAGTTGTTCACAGAGGGGGACGAGATTGACGATGTGGATGGACATGCCAAGAAGGTGCAGTTCGATGGTACTGCGTCCGATATCAGCTCGCTCGACGGAGGGGAGGAGGACGACGACGACGCTGTTAGCGGATCTGGCCAAGAGGACTGGGAGGATGCTGAATCACAACAAGATGTTGATTTGTCTGCAGAGGAAGACGTGGAAGACATTGAGGCCTTGGACGATTACGAAGAGCTCGATGAGGACGGCCTGAAAGAGGATGATGAAGATGACTTCAACCAACCTATCGGAACCTACGTCGAAGACCCCAATGGCTTGAATGACGGGTTCTTCTCGATTGACGACTTCAACAAGCAGTCCCAGTGGTTTGAGGAGCAGGACTACAAGGCCGACCCGCACACGGATCAGGCAAGCGACGACGAAGACGTCAACTGGCACGGTGACCCACTCTTGGAGCCCCAGGGCAAAACAAAGGGCAAGCAATCCAAGGACGGCGAGGAGGAAGATGGCCTGTCAGGCCTCGAAGATGAAGGGGATGATGACGACGACGACGAAGCTGGTCCAACTTTTGGCGACATGGACCTCGACGCTCCAGACGGCGCGAGCGACGACGAGGCGGGCAACTTGGCGGATGGCCTTGAGGGGGACATGGGCATGGATCTTACCGCCAATGACATATTTTACAAGGACTTTTTTGCGCCTCCGCCCAAGAAAGCCAAGAAGGGCGAAAAGCCCAGAAAGTCTCAGCCACGGCGGCAGGAAGCGCCGGATGACCAAGACATGGAGAGGGCCATGGGCGACGTGCGGCGCGATCTCTTCGAGGACATGTCAGAACATTCCGATGAGGAGGATGCCTTGTCAGATGTGTCCGCAGGAGACCCCAAGTCCCGCAGATCGGCCCATGAGAGACGGCAGGCCAAACTGGCCGAGGAGATTAGCAGGATGGAGTCTGAGCTCGTGGCCAAGCGGGCATGGACGCTCTCCGGTGAGGCATCTGCTGCCAGCCGGCCGATGAACTCTCTCCTTGAAGAGGACCTCGACTTTGAGCACGCGGGCAAGCCGATCACGGTTGTCACCGAGGAGGTCAGCGAGGAGATTGAAGACCTCGTCAAGCGCCGCATCATTGCCGGCGAGTTCGACGAGGTCGTCAAGCGACGGCCCAACGCTGACGTACCTGCCGACGTCCGCCGTGGCCTGATCGAGCTGGACGACTCCAAGGCGAAGCAGAGCCTCGCAGAGATCTACGAGGAGGAGCACGTCAAGAACGCCAACCCAGACTCGTACGTCAGTGCCAAGGACGAGAAGATGCGCCGGGAAGAGAAGGAGATCGAGAACATGTGGAAAGATGTCTCTACGAAACTTGACGCCCTCAGCAGCTGGCACTACAAGCCCAAGCCCGCCGCGCCCTCCCTGACCGTCGTGGCTGACGTCGCTACGGTCACGATGGAGGACGCACAGCCCACCACGGCACAGGGTGTCAGCGGTGGCGAGAGCATGATCGCCCCGCAAGAGGTATATGCACCCGGCAAGGACGACAAAGCGGACAAGAGTGAAGTGGTGGCCAAGAGCGGGCTGCCGGTCGCGAGACAAGAGATGAGCCGCGAGGACAAGCTGCGCAGGCGGAGACGGGAGAAGGAGAGGATCAGGAAGGCTGGCGGCGATACTACAAAGCTGTCCAAGAAGGCGCAGGAGAAGAAGGACACCATGGCGGACCTGAAGAAGGGCGGCGTCAAGGTGATCAACAAGAAGGGCGAGGTGTTGGACATGGAAGGTAAAAAGCCACAGGAGGCGAGGGCCTCGACCAGTACCAGCTTCAAGCTCTAGGCTTACTTGATCCCGTAATGCGATCTTCAGTATTAAGCTGTCTATCAAAGAACATTTCCTTTCTTCACTGGAATTTAATCCCTTTTAAAAACTTGACGTCCTCTACAGTTTGGTGTTGTGTCTCTTTTCAGAGGGTCAAAAAAGTGCACGGACCATTGGTCGAGAGAAATTGTTAGTGATCAATTGTGACGTCCAAGACCCGAACAAGCGCAGCTCAACACTGTGGACCCCATCTCGATGCCGGCCACCCAATCAGGACCGACGTTTTGGTGAGCCAGAGGCGACTTTTACCGCACAGCAGCAGTAGCAGCACCTCTGCAATCAACGACGCCGTCCCGAAGGTTGTGCCGTACAAGTCCAATCGTCAACCACCACCCCCACGTTGACCACCGTCCTCTCCACTCCCCTTTCTCTTTTCTCTGAATCCCAACAACAACAAGGAAGGTCTCCACGGTTCAATTCGCTCTCCACACCCTAACAATGTCGAGCGCATTACGGACATCGGCCTCCATGGCCCTGCGAGGTGCGTTGGCGAGAAGAAGCTTCACCCGAGGGGCCGAGAAAGAGAAAAGGAGAGACAGAGACAAGACCAGAGGGACTTGCCCAATCTTTGATTGAAGGGGGAAAATGCTGACTGGATCTTTGCGTCCACCCTACAACAGCCAAGCCGACGACGTCCCTCATACCCTTCCGCGTCGCCGCCGCGTCCATCTCCTCCTCCTCCAAGAACAGTGCCGCACAGATCCAACCCCATGCCGGTGCCTCGACGGGTCTCCAGCCGAAGCAGGTTCCCCTCGCAAGCCAGGAGGGCACCAAGGGAGTCGTTCAATATGCCCTGTACGTCTTTTCCCCTTCGCTTCAAAAGGGAACCCTTCACAGTTGGCCGCAAAACTTTGTCTCTTGTTGTGGTTATTCAGAAGGAAAAGAATAAGGGAAGCGGTTCAAGAAAAAACAAGAACAAGGCAAGGATGGAATGCAAAGGGTAAAAGCTAACCCCCCTTGTGTGTCTCTCTCTTTCTAGCACCACCCTCGACCAGATCGTCAACTGGGGCCGCCAGTCCTCCCTCTGGCCCATGACCTTTGGCCTCGCCTGCTGCGCCGTCGAGATGATGCACCTCTCGACCCCGCGCTACGACCAGGACCGCATGGGCATCATCTTCCGCGCCAGCCCCCGCCAGTCCGACGTGATGATCGTCGCCGGCACCCTGACCAACAAGATGGCCCCCGCCCTGCGCCAGGTCTACGACCAGATGCCCGACCCGCGCTGGGTCATCTCCATGGGCTCGTGCGCCAACGGCGGCGGCTACTACCACTACAGCTACAGCGTCGTCCGCGGCTGCGACAGGATCGTCCCTGTCGATGTCTACGTGCCCGGCTGCCCTCCCACCAGCGAGGCCCTCATGTACGGCATCTTTCAGCTGCAGAGGAAGATGAGGATGACCAAGATTACGAGAATGTGGTACAGAAAGTAAGAGGAAAGGAAAGGAAAGGAAAGAAAGAGAATGACTGAAAAGAATGGTCGAGATTTTGCTTTCTGTCTTTCACTGGTCTTGGGTGGATGGTAAGGAGCGGATTTAGGGTAAATCCCGCCAGCTCGCCGCCCGGCATGGCGACAAGAAATGAAGAGAGGAGAATGAGGGGGAGGAATAGAGATCTGGCAGGTCTGGACTAGCGGACACCACAAGACGACATGATTTGCCGCGTGGAGAGAGAAAGAGAAAGAGGAGAGTGTGTGAAAGCTATCAAATACACAGCTGCTGACCCCCCAGTTGCCTGTCGTTTTATTTATTTGGTTCTTGTTTTGGTCACTTGCCTATGTGTTTTGTACATATCTAGAGACGCGGTCGAGGGTCGGAAAGGAAGAGAGGCAAGGGAAACAAGAGCGGGAAGACCAGACTGGTCAAATAGATGAACACGGAAGCAAAAGAGAGAAAATAACAAAACCCCAGACGGCTATCCAGACCTGTGACAACCGGCAACGAGATCTGCACAGATGAGAAATATCCTCATCTACGGGTGCCTCTCGTCATGTAAGCCAAGGTAAAGCATTCTTTCTTTTCTTTCTTCCCTCCCTTGACGGGAAAGCTCAGCGCCTACGTTGGCTTGCTATACCAACTTGGTATTCTCGTCCCCCTTTGCCTGTTGACCTCTTGTTTCCCCTCTTTGTTTTGTGTATGTTCCTTCTCTAGCCTGGATATAACGATGGATGGCAGACGGTGAGAATTACGGTCGCTCTGGAACGTCGAATGTCCGCAGTATATCCAGCTGGGAGCAACCAAAGCAGAAGCTAAGACAAAGTACCCGTTGGCGCCCCAAAGAACGGCAGCACGGAATCTTCGAATTTCCTCCCATCACCCAGGAAGCACGCAGCACAGGCACATAAGAAGAAAGAAACACCAGGACAGGTAGGAACAGACAGCAAGCAGTATGTGCATAATCGGACTAATCTCGAGAAGTCATCCCCGGTTTCCTTTCCCATAACGTGCCGCCCTCGATTGGGGATGTGTTTATAAGCGATAGTGTTCTTTACTCCCCCTCTTCCTCCTCCGCCTCGTTTCCTCGACCCCTCTGTGTGTCATGGACCTCACTCGCCCATCTATTTTTGTACCCGCACTACGACCCAGCCTCTCCAATGCGGGCGAGGTTTAGATGGACTGGTGAAGACCATGGACCGCTTCCTCCCCCATACCAGATCAATTTGGATACATGCATATCGTCAGGCCCGGTTTGACGCCTGAACACCCTGACTCCCAAAGATCAAAGTTTCGCGCGTGCTCGACACTCTTATAAGATGTAATTGTGTCTCCCACGTCATATGTCCTTTAGCTCTCGGAGCTGCCCAACATCCGCTGCAGCCTCAGCCTGCCCTCGCTCTCATGTGCTACATGCTTCTCGTATGTAGACTGCATTTATTCTTGACCAAAGCCCATGGTCTCCTCGACCGCAATGGTGAGCTTCTGCTGCAGCTGCTCGAGCGTCTTGTATGGCGGCAAGTCAAGACGGTTGAAGCTGAGAAAAGGATTGTCAGCATTGTAAAGTAATGTCAATCTTGAGTCGTGGTGACCTTACCAGGTGTGCGCCTTGGGCAGGTTTGTAATCTCCCCAGCCTTCTCGATCGTGAATCTTCTCGGACCGTCACTTCCCTGAAGGTCCTTGAATCCGTTGACGGGGATTCTGGACGTGCCCGTCGTGAACTGCAGCAGCCGGCTCTTCTGCTCGCCGTCCCAGCTGCGCACAGTCTGCCAAAAGTTCTGGATCACCTCGTCTGTCTCAGTGTAGCCGCGATAATCAGTGTGCTTCTTCCAGTCGTCCACGTCGATCTCGGCGATACCGCCGATGAGGAGCTCCAGCTCGCGCTCGTCAAAAACGTTGATGAGCTCTTGCGGGATAAGCTCGTGGAAGCCTTCCTTGAACGCCTGGAACTGCTCGGCGATACGCTTCTCGATGCGCCACTTGACCATTAGATCGACGTATTCCTTCTTGTTCTCGTTGGTAACATCGATATCGCGACCGCCTGGGATCAGATCCTCGACGGTGATAACGCCGAATCGCTCGTCCTCGGTCGAGAAGGTCTGTTCGAGAATGCCACCCGAGATGTCATTGTCCAGCATCCACTGCAGCGACCTGTGGAAGTCCGCATCGACACCCTCCATATCTGCCAGGACCACCGACTTGCCCAAGATCATCTTGTACAGAGCACCAATGAAGAAGGCATCCAGGAACCGCCGGTGGAAGATGGCTAACCCCACCACGCGCCCAATGAACTTGAAGTAGTTCAGATGCTCGGGGTTGATACCCGAGTGAGGATTGATCTGGAGCGTGTAGTTGTCGTGCGCCGAATACTCGAACAAGCAATAGAAGGGATTGAACATCTCATGCGAGAGGAGGAAGAAGAACTCTCGAGACAGACCACCATAATCCAGACCATCTTCGCCGTCGAATTTGATCATCAGGCGCTTCTTCAGATCCGTGGCCGACTGCCGACTGATCTCGGCGAATGAGTCCTCGAAGATGTGCGACCGGCGGACCTTGATATGGCACTGTCCTGAAAGGATGCGCATGGCAGGCTGCGATCGGAAGTAGATGAGCTTCCGGCGGAAGTCTCGCTTGTACTGAGGCACATTCTGGTCGAGCGAGGACGGCAGACGAGGATCGTCCCAGGTGGTCGTCTTCGTGTTGTGGTCAACAAAGTAGACACGTGCGGTATTGGTGAGCCGCATTTCCCATCCGCTCGGCAGGGGGCCCAACTGCGACACAGGCTGCTGCTGAATAGTACCATTAGTGTTATTCTGGCCGCCGTACATCCTAATGTACTGCTGTCTTCTGGGGTCCACCCATGTCGTAGTACGAGTGTTGTGATCCACAAAGTAGGGCCGTCCCTCGGGAGTGAACCGCTGTTCCCATCCCGGGGGAAGTTCGCCCGTTCCAGCGGTCGTGGCGCCGGTATGCATCATCGTCTGAGCATTGGCGTTCTGTGCAGCCTGCTGGGCCTGCATTGTGGGCGAGTTGGTGCCGGTTCTGTCCTCAGGCAGGGTCCGGTTCTGGTGTCTCTGGCGCTCGACGTTTGTAGCCTCCTCTTGTCTCGCGGTGTTGACCGCACCACTGGCAGTCGGCCGGTTCCAGCTTGTTGTACGTGTGTTGTGGTCGACGTAGTAGGTCCGGCCCAGGTTGTCCTCCCGGCGCTCCCACCCAGGCGGGAGACGGCCCTGCGCATCTTCAAATGGGCTCAGGGTACTGTTCCCGCGAGGCTGGGCGGCACCATTCGGCGGCTGCGATGAGGGTGCCGAGGTGATGCTGGCCGGCCGCTGCATCGAGTTTGCGCCACTTCCGTTGATACTGCTGCTGGTAGAGGTGACAGCCAAGGCAGACGTTGGACGTTGAGAAGGTGCCTCTGTTGCGAAAGACTGCTGGCCGGGACGGCTGCTGGGCCCGCCGGCCTGGCCTCGAGGAGGAGCGGAGAGGTTGGTCGAGAGGTTGACGATCAGCTTCCCGTGCACGACCAGATTGTCTGTCGACTTCTTGAGGTCTCGAGTGAGCATATGATCTACGATAGAGCATCAATCATAGAAAAAGTCAGCCATGTTCAGGTCCTGCAGACAGGTGACGGATCTTTAGTACCGTCGGCATCTGGAGCAAGCTCGATGACATCGCCGATCCGAACGTTGATAACGCCGAGGAAGCCTTGGTCCTTCTTCTTGAACTTCTTCTGGTCAAAGACCTGAACGGCCAGTATGCTGTCCTCGTTGACGCGGCTGCTCACAAGCGTCAGCGGGTGAAAGCTTCAAGCGTTTAGCTGGGGGGGGGGGGTAAGTTCCGGATTGGCGTACAAGTCGAAGCTCTCATTCCAGTAAGGGCACAGGGTCCGCTTGGAGACTTGGGTAGTCTGCGTCTGCTCGCCGTTGATAGTAGCAACGGCGAAAGGATCCGGGAAGCCTGTAACTTGGATCAGCATCCGCAGTCAACGGCCATGCCGCAGAAAAATAGGACAGGAAGCATACGGAAAACATCGCGCTTGTAAAGACCATCGGCGGCGATGACTGTAAAGATCGAGGGTCAGTGAGGAGTCGATAGGAGGAAGAGGAGGACGCCGATTGCGCCCCGGGTAGAGAGGTTATTTACTCGTCACTCGAAGGTTGGGCTGACTATAGAGAGAAGGCGAGAGATGATCTCATCAGTCAAAATGCACAACACGGCTTATCGAAGGGCTTGACGACTCCCATAAACAACGAAAACCCGGGGATCGTCGGGGAACTCACGCTGTAGGCCCGGCATCACTGCGACGGCTCATTTTGAATGCCGAGGCGGCGCGTCCCGCTGTTGTGCTTGCTTTTTCCTATCACACGGCTTTCCTAGGACTCGATCCGAAAGGCGATGAAGAAGAAGAAAAAGAAAGAAGGAAAAAAGACAGGGTGGAGCGGTGCGTGGATGGGCCGGCTCAATCAAAATAAACCTGGTCGGAAGACCAGCTGCGGCGAGGTCGTGCGGGTTTTGGGAAGGCGAAAAGGGAGGGAGGGAGGAGGAGGAATGAGAAAGTCGAGATAGATGCGCTAAGGAGAAAGCTGACAATGACGACCAAGGCTTGGTTAGGTGATTGCAGGCGTGCTGAGGCTGTGCAAATGCTCACACCGACCCCCGCGCTTCTCGTCTTTCGTTGGCCTGACTGGGGTTCCTCTCTCTGCTATCGCTCGAGCAAGTGCCTGGACCAATCCCGGCTGCGACCCTCACGCCTGAGGTAAACGATCTGACACAACACGGCGGTCCAGTCCAAACCCAGAAGGAAGAATGGATTGGTGGTGGTTATGATGGTAAGTGGTGGTGACACTGGGCGTCGAAGGTGATGATGTCGACTGGAGAGGGAGTCAGGGGGGGGCGGTGTCGTTTCCTTGTGGGTGTTACAAAGTGCTTGTCTTGATAAACCTGGGTGGCACGAATGTCTGAAAGCAGCAAGCAGGCAGGTGGCAGGGTGGGCTGGGCACTGGGCCTTGGCTAAAAAGTCTCATCGCACAGGCACCGACAAGGTTACCCAAACGGTGGGCAACGGGATCAAGACAGAGGGGGGAGGGGAGGGGCTTTTGGGGTTCTGGCCTTCTCCCCTGATACGATACGCCCACCTAGGTGCCTAGCAGTGCCTAGCAGTGCCTAGCTAGCTTGTGCTTCGCAGGGCGTTCGTCAGTGGACAGTGAGGTGGGGATGCCTGTGGTGGAGGGCGCCAATGGCAACAACACGGGACCGTTTGGAAGGGCCAGGGGTTGCACTGTGCTTCGCACTGATGAGTCTAGACCAGAACGGAGACAAAACGGCACAGTGGGAACGAGCCTAAACTTGTCCCAAAACACTTACATGCGACAAATCACATACCTGCCCCTACAAAATAGCAGCAAAACATCCCATGCGTGAAAGTCTATATATATATTTCTTCGTTGACGTGGTCTATCAAACGGTCACGGCCAATAACCACCACGCCGCCGATAAGTGACACACACAGAGAGAGCGACGAAAAGAGAGAGAGTCCACGAACGAGTTCCTCAAGCTCATCATCACCTTCGCTCACTCTTTCCAGTAAGTGATTGATGGACAGAGACCGTGCCTAGGATGTTGTTGTCTCACAGTCTCGGGTCTGTCATCCGAGCTCTCGGGTGCTCGGGTATGTAGCAGCTTGCCCCAGAGCTTGACCACTACGGTGATATTGTTCGCGAAGGCGCTGGATGTGCCTTAGGAACTTCTCGTGCACCGCACCAAACCTTGATGTTTCTAGTCACAGGCATTCTTTCCATTGCGGGAGGACAACCTGTTCTTTATAACGGAGCTCTTCCCATCATTGTCACCTACGGGTTGTCGTCAGGTATATCGTTCTATTCGGTAGTTTCGTGCAGATGACCTGAGAAATTGATCGGCCTATGACGTAGATCAACTCTTGTCTTACAGTACGTACTGTACATCGGAGTGAGAACGCTCTCTAAGCACCACATATTCCCCGATTTTCAATGTCGCGAGGCTGACACTGGCAACTGCATGTGTTGCCAGTGGAGTCATATGTAGGTAGTCAACTGGTGCGAGAAGAAAATTCCATTGCCCTTTTCCTGATCCTTTTACGCCAAAGCCAGCAACCATCGACCTTGGCTGTGCCTACTTAGGCCGTGTAGTCCCAATCTATCATACATCTTATCCCCTTGCCTCACCCTCTTTTTCGATCCTTGGCACCTGAGGTTCTGCTGCTCCTTGCAGCCCCTCGCAGTGTTTGTATGCGTATGTGTGCGCATTGCAGAACGAGAAGAACGTCAAGACGCCTCAATACCTCAGTAAGGAGTGAACCCGCGACCACGTCCACGGCCACCACCACGATAGCCACCTCCTCGAGGAAAGCCGAACCCACCACGGCCAAAGCCACCACGCCCGCCCCGGAAGCCACCTCGCCCACGACCACGAGTCATGCCGGGCACGTTTGTGCGCTTGGGGGTCACCTTGATGCTGCGGCCCTTGAACATGCTCTCGTTGAGGACCAAGGCCTGGGCCACCAGGCTGGGCTCAGTGAACTCAACGTAGGCATACCTGTAAATCGGACGGCGCGGTTAGCACGTAGGTTCTGTTGACGTCTCTCTCATCACCTCAAGCAGACTTACCCCTTGGGTTGGCCGGTGAATTTGTCCAGCAGGATGGTGACGCGGTTGATGGAGCCGCAGCTCTGGAAGTGGGCTTGGATCTCCTCGGGAGAGGCCGAGTAGTCGACGTTACCGACAAAGATACTGCGGCTGTCCACGTCCGTCTTGGACTCCTGGACCGTCTCTGCCTGGTTGTCGAGGCTGGCCTGCATCTCGCGCAGCTTGGCAGCCTCCTCTTCCATCTCAGCGACCCGCCTCTTCATGGCTGAGATCTCCTCCTATTGTGCCAGCTCTTGTCAGATGTCTTCTGTGTCTTGGGTGTGCCCTTGTACATGTGTTTTGTCTGTACGTGTTGCGATGGTGCCCACCTCTTCATTGCCCTCTTCCTCAGCAGGGCGATCCTCCTGCACCGTGTCCTCTGGTTTGACGTCGGCCATGGTTTTCGACTAGGGTTAGTACAGCTCTGTGCGGGGGTAAGACGGTGAGATGTTGATGGGAAGGACGTGTTCCTAGATTGGTTTACCGAGATGGTCAGCAACAATCTGGCACCAGGGTTCCGTTCTCGAGTGTTTGGACAAAGGGGGAGCTGAGCTCCCAGGCCCAGCTTGCGACGCGCCGGCTTCCATCACCAACCACGCGACAGAACCACAGAGAAGCATCTCAGGTCATCTATGAGAGGCGACGAGAACTGAGAAACTTACCACAAGGGAATATGAGGAGTTTTGCTATCGTAAATGGAAACAGCAAGTGGAGGAAGGGTTGGTGACGTGGTGGCGGTCAGGTAGGCGACAGGTCTTTGAGGCATGTCAACTGCTGCTTGCGAAATACAGGCAGGACAGGTATCTTATCAGTGGAAAAGTGGGCCTGGACAAGGATGATTGGACCAGTACCTTGACCAGCTAAACCTACCAAACTTCCTTACCTAAGTACTTCCAAGGTCAAGGTCAGGATTCCTCTACAATGTTAAACTGATCAAAATTTTCGAGTAACCGTTAAGAAATTGACAGCTTTTCCCTTGATCTCTCCTCTCTTTCTGTTGCATCCAGCTGCAGGTCTTATCCTGGCCGCAGGGTGTTGAGAGCTCCCGAAGAGCTTCGATCTCAGCACTTCAGCACTACACCATCTTCCCCATACCAAGCACACCCCAACCCAACGCATATACAATTTCACTTCTTGAGTTGCAAGATGCCCTCTCTGCTCAGGATTTGAAAAGAAAGTTGTTCTTTCAAGACAACTCTTAGGTTCAAGGTGGAGTGATCAGCATATTGCTTCACGATCCTTGCTCTAGTGAAGCTCACAAGTGGGGGGCCTCCTGCAGCTTTCTGATAACCAGCAGCCAAACACAGGCCTTGCCATCCCTTCATTGCCCGTAGCAGTACCCCGCCTACTTGGAAGTTCACAGATGCTTCTTCTCAGATTCCCTAAGCTACTTCCTTCCATTTCATTTGTCTGTCTATCTCTTTTCTTCCTTTCCTTTTCCTTTTCCGTTCCCCGTTTCAGCGGCTATTCCGTTGTCCAACAAACAACATGTCGCTCGCAGCTCCTGTCGAGAAGGACGGCTTCTCGTACGCTGGCGATTCTCTTTACTGCGAGGCCAGCTCCCTGAACCGTCACCGTCGAGCCACCCTTCTCGAACTCAAGGCTCATTACACCGGCAAGAACACAGAGAATCGCCCTGCCCACTGGTACGAGGCGCAGCTCCTACACTACGGCTTACCTCCATCCAAGGTCAAGGGCACAGCCTACAAGCGTCTCTTCGATGCCGTCAGGCAGGGTGATCTCTCTGTGCCGACTCACATCCTGAAGATCGAGGCGGATTTGAAGAAGGAATGGTCCAAGAGGGAGCGAGAAGCGAAGAAGGTCATCAAGGAGTCGGCCGCGGGGAAGGCAACGGCAAACGGGGCCACAAAGCGCAAGGTGGACCAGATGTCAGCCAACGTAAACGTCAACGTCTCTGTCCAGGTCTCCAAGACAGGGTCAGTCAAGGTGAAGTCCGCACAGCCTGCGGTGAAGAAGACAAAGACTACCAAAGCAGCTCCGGCGGCCAAGGCGGCAACCCAGGGGAAGAAGGCGCCGACTACGAAGGCCCCCGCTGCGAAGGCCCCAAAGACCCCTGCCAGATCTCCTACGAAGCCAAAGAGTAATGCCACACCTAACACCAGGCGGCCCGGCCCCTCGAGCTCCGGCAGAGCTGGTCCATCTGGTCTCACTCCCGGTTGTGGTGACGAGCCGCCTCCCTACAGCGAGTACGACCAAGACTCCTCACGCTTCGGACAGGCAAGCCCAAGCCCAGACGCAGGACGGTTCAGCTCACCTCGGACTCAGCAGCCTAGACTTGGTCTGCTCAATGGCCGCTACCAAGTTGAATTCAATCACATTGGGGGCCAGTGGCCCGAGTTTCCAGACGATCAGGAGCTTATTGCGACCCTGGATGGTGAAACCCTCTGGCTTTCGTTCGACTTCGGGGGCGCTTCCGGAATGATGAAGGTGAACCGACCGTACGAACCGGACCCCGATAATGGTGTTATGTTATTCTGGCGCGGCCACGCCTTCTACAATTACGGCGATTCAGAAGTCTTCGCAGTGGACACGTTCAATCGGGCTGGCCCTGTTAACAAACTCTGGTTCCACGGTGATGGCCACATCCGTGGGGAAATGCTGCCCCGCCGAATGCATGACGCATTCGGGCTCTCCTTCGATGCTTACCGACTACCTGGTCAGTCGATGACTTCCGAGATCAGTCCTCCCAGAGCACGACAAGATTGGGCAAGATTGGGAGAGGGGGTGGAGGCGAATAGGTACAGATAAAGGAAAGCGCAGGCGTGCAGCTTTGCTACGAGCATCCTGGAGAGGGCTGTAAGCGATGAATCTTTCTCCTCCTTCTTGTCTAAAGCAGAAGAAGAGAGACAGGGAAAAGCAGGAATGGAGGGGCCTGCAGGAGCGTGAATCTCGTAATGATCCACCTATGCTGTCCGTCTGTTCATGGGAGAATTGATGGACTAGAAAGTGTGTCAATCTCAATTGCTTCCAAGAGCATCTGAACATTCCAGTGTGGCATACTGCCTAGAGTGAGATCGGGCGTCTGGGTTGTAGGGTGAACAAACCACGCCAAAGAAGGACTTCGTAGATAATTATGAGGATCATACATCTAACACGCTCAACAAACCGTAACAAAGTGTAGTGCTCATCAAGTTGGCGGTGGGATGATTCCAAAGGCAGCAGATTTGGCCCAGCTCCAACCAATCCCCGCAGGACATTCCAGTCATCAACAGTTGGCCGGAGCATGCAGTACAGCACTAAGCACTAATACAACAGCTTATTATTGGGGGCGAGGTACCACTGTACACAACCTTATAAACACCACCCAACCCCCCTCCAAATCCGCTCAGCCTGCCAAATAGATAGTCAAGCAGTGAACCACAAGCAAATATTGAGCTGCGTCGTCATCATCTTCACCATCATCATCATCGAAGACCAATATTTCTGAGCAGGACAGAACAGAACATGGCACCTCAACGCCCTCAGCCCAGAAACAAACTCCAAGAATGGTTCGCCAACACCAGGTTGCCCGTAATCATGTCGGCGCCGATGCTGAGCACATCCAACGGCACCCTCGCTGCACATGTGTCTAAGGCGGGTGGCTTTGGTAAGGAAGGGCCCTCTTTTCACCCATCATACCATGGATAACGATGGGGAAAAAAGAAATTCCCTCTTTGACCTTAAGTCTAGAGTTCTTTCAGAAAAGTGAAAAGAAAGAAAAAAAGAAAAGAAGCTGACACTAGAATTTGCCCTGATCAGGATTCGTGCCGGGCTGCTTCTCCTTCGAGCCCGGCTCCCCTGACCTCGTCACCCTCGAGAAGGAGCTGGGGACCGCCCGATCTGTCCTGGGCCTCACCGAGTTGACTCTGACGCCCATGCCTGTTGGTGTCGGGTTCCTCACGATGCACCCGTCCGTGAAGAACTTCCGGGAGACTGCGCTGCCCATTCTGGAAAAGCACAGTCCGTAGAAGACCACCCCTTTCGTCATTTGGCCTGTCCAAATCCCCATCACCAGCACAAGATCTGACTGACAGCTTCTTTCTTACCAAAAACAATCCAGTGCCCCAGGCAGTCTGGCTCTTCGCACCCGACCCCACCGCCTCAACTCGCGCCCACCCAGATATCATCGCCGCCTGCCACGACCACGGCCTCAAGGTCTTTGTGCAGGTCGGCACCGTAGCCGCAGCTCGCGAGGCGGCGCAGGACGGTGCCGACGCCATCATCGCGCAGGGTGTTGACGCCGGCGGGCACCAGTGGGCTCACGGCGCAAGCGTCATCAGCCTGGTGCCCGAGGTGCGGATGATGCTGCGGGAGGAGTTTGCGGAGAGGGAGATTGCGCTGGTGGCGGCGGGAGGAATTGCGCATGAGGCTTCGGTGGTGGCCGCTGTGGCGCTAGGTGAGTTGAGTTGTGTTGTGAACTCGTGGCCCTGTTGGGGGAGAGAGGAAAGGCTGGGATGGGTGGTTTTGTGCTGACGGGGAACTACCTGGATGCTTAGGTGCTGATGGTGTAGTTATGGGAACAAAGGTGAGAGTCAAGCTGCTCCCCCAGTTGGATGATATTCTGCCATCGTGTCAAAAGCTCAGGGGAGTCTTGGAAAAGGTTGCTGATCATGCGTGGCAGTTCACACCCGCCAAAGAGTCCAACTTCCCAGAGGCCCAGAAGAAAGCAGTCTTGGAGACACGAGACGGCGGCGCATCAACGGTGAAGTAAGCGAGCATTCTTTTCCAAAAGAAGAGCACTTCTTTTCGTTCTTGTTGTTATTGTTGGGGAGGCGGGGGCGACTAACAAGACGCCGGGCAGGTCGACTTTTCACGATGATGTCCTGGGCTTGAAAATCTGGCCAGCCCTCTACGACGGGCGTGCCATCGTCACGGACTCGTACAGAGACCATTCTTCGGGCTTGGCTCTCGAGGAGAACATAGAGAAGCTTCGTGTCGCGAATGAGTCCGGGGATGTCTCGAGACAGATCGCTTGGTCGTGAGTAAATTCTACTTTCTTCTCATGAGATGAGCCGACATTGAACCAAAAATGGGGCTGACGGTGTGGTCTAGAGGCACTGGTGTTGGGCTTGTCAAGGACGCGATTCCTGCTGCAGATATCGTGAGAAATATGAGAGAGGGGGCGAAGAGGCGCCTGGAGGACATGCGCTTCACCTTTGACGATGAAGGAGAACAAGAGAAGGACAAACCGTGGCTGAAGCAGCTGGGCCATACGCTGTACCAGCATAAGTAATCCTGGACCAGTGTGAGGAATGATCAATATGATTTTTTAGCTTCTTCTTTTCGTTCTCTTTCTTTTGGTTCATTTTGCCTTCCTTTATGTCTTCTTTTTGTCTTCATATTCTTTTTCCCCCCTTCTCCCTCTTCATCATCATCATCATGCATCCCTCGCAAAAACTTGCTTGCCGCCTACCCAGGTCTCCTTGACCTTTAGCACCCGCAGTTCCTCAACGTCAAGCTGCTCCAAGGGCCTGTCCAGCACCACCCAATCCGCCCACGCACCAGGCTGGATGACGCCCGCCCGCCCCTCCAGAAATGCCCCGTATGCCGGTCCCTCCGAGAAGCCTGCTAGCGCCTCCTGCAGACTCAGAGCCTCTTCTGGGTACCAGCTCTCCTTGGTCTTCCCGTCCGCTCCCAAGCCTGTGTGCGGGTCCCGCCTTGCTACAGCCGCATAGATCCCTCCAAACGGGTTCGGTGGCTCCACGGGAAAATCGCTCCCCAGGACCAACCCCGCCTCGAGCAGGGAGCGCATCCTGTAGGCCTCGGAGGCGAGCCGCTCCTTGCCCAGACGAAGTTTCGCATACTTCATGTCGCTCGTCGCGTGCGTCGGCTGCACCGAGGGCAGGATGCCGAGATTTCTCATGCGCCGCTGGTCGGCGGGATGGATCGTCTGCGCGTGTTCGATGCGGAAACGGTGCTGAGCCTGACATGCGGAGAGGACCCCGTCCGAAGACGAGGACGACGAGGATGAACAGAGATCTTGGAGCGCGGCCTCGAGGGCGCCGATAGCAAGCCGGTTGGCGAGGTCGCCGATCGCGTGGATGTTAACCTGGTAGCCCTCGGATGACCAAGACTTGGCAAGTGCTGTGAGGGTGGAAGCGTTCACGAGGAGGGAGCCGGTCGTGTCTGGGCGGTCCGAGTATGGGTCGATCATTGCGCTGCCCCAGCTGCCCAGAGCTCCATCTACATATACGTTCTCTGTTAGCAAGCGCTGTGGTGGTGAGGTGATTCTTTTGGTGGCAAGTAAGAAATAGAAAGGAGGACGGGAGTGGACGTGCCAGCAAAGAGCTTCACGCTCTTGACACTGAAGTATCCAGCTTCATCTGCATACGCCGACACATGGTCTGGGCAGAACGTGTTGCGCTCCTTGCACTCAATCATTGCGTATACCCGCAACGTCCAGTCCTCGGTTTCAGCAAGTTCCCTGTACAAGCGCAGCTCCTCAGGGTTCACGCCAGCATCGTGCATCCCTACCAGACCAAAGGAGTGCAGACTCTCCATGGCAGACTTGAGAAATGCTGTCCTCTTAGTGTTGTCCGGCCGCGGCCAAAGCCTCATTACGACGTCCATGGCGTTGTCGCAGAACACGCCCACGCCAGGATCTCGAACGATTTCTCCTCCAGGAATGTCGGGCAGGTCCGGGGGAAGAAGGTCGAGAACCGCCTGTGACACCCAAACGCAGTGGACGTCCACCCGATCTAGCATCATATAGAGACCTCTGAAGCGGTCATCACTCTCTAGCATTGCCTTTAGCAGTTACATATGAAAGTCAGCAGTGAGTAAAATGCAGTATACCGGCTTTTAACAACATCGGCGAGAAGCATGGCAACGGGGAACACACCGCAGTAGGCATCTCACCCATAGCCATCTGGTCCCACCCTATACCTCTGATCCAATCTTCCCGGCCGCCCACTCCCTCGTGCCTGGACAGGTACGTGGCTAGCCTAGCATGCACATCGCCTATGGACGAGGCGCCGAATAAGTCGACGGAATGCAGGAATTCTCCATATGCCGCGAGATGGCCATGCTGCATCAAGGTCAGTCTCTTGTGAAAACAACCCCTTCTGGACCAGAGTCTCCCCAGCTTACTCCGTCCCAAAGGCCTGGGATTACATGGCCGTGTCGAGCCTCGACAGGCAGCTCCGACTTCGGCGCGAAGACGTCGACGAATACACCGTCCACCACTGTGAAACACGTAGCTGCTAGAGACTCAGCAGAAAACTTAGCTGTGATGCCTCCCGAGTAGCAGTATGTCTGACTTGATGAGTCCTGTAGAAAGATGTCCTGAAGAGGCTGTTGGAATTGAAGGTAGACAGCTACCACAGCTGCGAGCAGGGATGACCAGAGGCCCACCCTGAGGGAGAGAGAAAACATTGATGCCAACTCGACTTCCAGAATCAGGTTGCATGTGGAAGAATCGAACGAGCAAGCAGATCTTGGGTCATGAACTCGAGAGAATAAAGAGCAGTCGAGGTCGAGGTCGAAGTGCCAAAAGTTTGACGCATGTTCTCGTGGCCCTGAGCTCGATATCAAGCCTAAGATAAGATTAGTGAGCACTGCCCGTCCATGATGGTTTCCCTTGATTCAAAATAGGATTCAACCGTGGTCAATCGACCCGTATTTTTTGGAAAGTGGATGCAGTCGAAACTATTCAGAGGAATCTCAAATGATCATATAAAATCTAAGATAATAATAAAAAAGATTGGGAAAAGATGTCCTGGACAACCCATGAAGAAGGCCAAGTTCAACCCCTAACCCTCCTGGATATGCCCTGCTCGTTGTCCCAGCTGTGGCTCATTGGTCAAGTGCTGACTTCAACTTCAGCCCTGCGCCTGCCTCTTATGCAAGCGTCTGCAAACCACCTCCTTCCCGAAACAACCCAAGATCAGCTACTCACCTTCCTTGGAGCGCCCACGACACGAGGTTTTCTCGACCATCTTTTGCCGATGCCTCTACTCATCTTGAACCTGGCTGACCACAATGCCTTTTTGTAATTCGTTACTGCGTGCACCAGACCGCTCATGATACATTTCTCTTCTCGAATCATCGTCAACAGCCCACGTTCGATCGTTATACCCTTGGTCATCATTCATGAACACACTTCAAAATCTAACCGTGCATGATTGTCATCTCTTTCAACCGTCTGTGGCTTGCAGAACGACTACAAGCACATGAACGAAATCAGCTGCTTCCGGGGAAATATATTTGAAGTACCTGGGCCGTGGTGTGTTGATCCTTTCTTCCAGTTCACGATATTGTACCTTCATCTGTCGGTTGCGTGAGGAAATACTGCACGTGTCGCAACTGAAAGTAGACATGGAAGGGGTATCCAGGCGACGAACGTTTGCGAGAAACGCCAGTGAGATGGCATAGGACCAGCCCTCAACAATCAGGGTTCTCCCGCAAAGCAACAGTCAAGACGAAGCTTCGGCTCTTGTAGCTAAAGAGTCGTACCTTGCGAGAGGTGAGACAATACCCCATCTATACAAAGGAATTGGCAATCAGAATTTCCGATGCGGACCTTGCCATTTTATGCTAACATCAGCCGTATTTCGAAGGTTCAGGTAATCTCCTATTTTCCCGACTTGGAAAGTCTTATAAGCTCTCGCTCCCAGTCTACGACAGAAAGGGGACGATCAGCCTTGGGAGATGGCTCCGTGGAATACAACGTCTCAGTGAGTTGAGAGTGTGGCGGTCATGCAGTCAGACCATTGTTTTGACAACCTCAAGATGGTCGCAATATCTTCCCTTCTCACCCGCCTTTACACGAAAAAGCTCGCTCGCTGTTCCAAACCCGAGAGACTGACAATTTTCAGGCTCGGATGTGCTGCACCGGAGCCAACTAGGAAAGAGAATCGTCAGGTATGAAGCTACCAATCGATCTCGGAGAAGGGACAGAGCACCAGCCTCCTCTCGGAAAACACAAGTCCATTGCTGGTGACAACGTGAGATGTGAATATTAGGCCACGAGATGACTTGATCAAACTGATGCAATTCCGCCCGCTGGAGCCAGGGCATACTGATGAATCTGAGAGTTGCCAGCATGGCTCTTTATCTACTTGTTACAGCGTCTGACTTGTTCTTTGTTTTGGAGAGCTCTTACAAACGTACTGATAATCGCAGGCCGCCAGAGTCCTCTAGTGGAGACCTTGTATTGGCTCATTTTCTCCCCCCACCCCTTTCCATCTCTCTCTCTCTCTCTCGTCATTCTTGAAATGTTCTACACAGCCTTCCGATTTACGATGCTGGCCATAATTATATGATTGTCTTTAGGCAAAAGTTGTGTGGTGGATGATGACCAGTAATTCCGCTATGGAATGTAGGGCTAGTGATTCGTCGTCGTTTCGGAACAAGTGCCCGGTACAAGGCTATATTACTTCGACGAGTCTCTGGACTCTCGCAGAGCGAATCTGATACGGAAGATCTTGCGAACACCCGACAGGAACCAGATATGCCGGGGCGTGCATAAACATGTACAGCAGATATGCTGCGGCGGTATGCATGCTATCATTCGCCAGCTCTTGTTGTGATAACCGCTCGGCCCTATGCCGGATGATTGCAACAAAAAGAAGAAGAAGAAGAAGAAGAACGCAACCAAATAACACCGGGCAATGGTAACCTCGCGGAAGCCTTGTCCGCCTTCCGCTGATTGTGCGCGGACACCCGATACAGAACACATCTCGGCTGCTTATCCGACTCGACAGCCCTATAAGCCACGGAGCACCTCGTGACCAGGCCTGTTCGTTCCTTGGCAGTACGAACCATAGGCGGAAAAATCATGCCTGGTGCAGAGACGAAGGAAGTCGCGCCTCTCTCGCGCGGCCTCTGCCTTTGTTTGTCGAGATCTCATGATATTGCGTGCCAGCCGATACGATCGTCTCATGGAATGCACAAATTTCCGCACACCGGTCGGGGGGCCCCAGACTTTGTCCAAGAATAGGACCCCACTTCAGCTATAGCAATGAAGCCCGACCGAGGTCCGGAAGACCCACGACTTTGGACACCCGAGGCCTTTGCAATTCCAGGTCGACACGGCGCTGAGGCGGTCGGCTCCATGCTCGTCACGCCATGCCACGGCCGTATCTATGCAGAGCAAGCAGCACAGCATGATTGAACATGGGAAGTATACGGAGCACAGTCGGTCATGTGTTTCCGAACAGGCAAGTATCATCTCCACGGGGATCCTCCTGGGGTTATGAGATCCCCTGCAGCAGAGGAGGAGGCCGGCAGCCGCGTTTGTGGGCCGGGGCGTATTTTTTTGATCAATGTAAGACACGTACTAAATAGGTTCCTCGGGGCCGTCCGATATTAAGGTGCTGCTGCTCGTCGAGTTGAATATCGACGGGACGCCCTACATTAGGCTGAATGGTATTCATCTAACTTGCACAGGGTCAAGGCATAGTGTTGCTTTCAGCCACTCAAGCCAAAAGTCCATACACGACGAAGGAACCGCCCACATACAATGTCTCATGAAGAGTATCATGAGGCCCAACTCATGCATTCGAACGCAACAAGGGGAGCTATGCCCCCTTGTATCACCACCACCACCGGGTGAGTGAGCAACAATACTAGAGAGCGATGTCGTGAGCCGTTACCTGGTCGGGCCACTGTCGTCGCCGAGGGATCGGCCGAAGTCGTCCAGCGGGCTGTGATTGGCGGAAGATCTCGGGTTAAGAGGGCCCAGAAATAAGGGGGCACTACGGCAAAAATACTGGTCCAGATTCCGTGCCTCCAAGGCCCCCTGGGCCCACGTTTTCCTTCCCAAACTCCTGGGTGCCTTGTCTCAGCTGGGGAAACAAGTTTGGGGTCCTTGCTACCCCGCGATGGGTGCGCCGTGGATGCGAGTGTTCAGCATGTCGGAACGCTCGCTCCAGGGAGAAGCATCGCCGGTGATGTAGAGCGCTGTCCCAAAGTGCGCGACGCATCTTAACCTGCGGATCAAAAAGCTCATGATGAGAAAAGACGCGACGAGAAGCCTCGCCACGACCGACCCAAGGGCATCAGGTGGTTTTTGGTTTCTTTCTTGGTTGGGAGATATTCTTTTTTCGTTCTTCCTTTTTTTTTATGGGTTGGTCTTGCCAGGCTGACTGGCCAACAGACAAGACACAGACCACTCGAGAGGAGGAGGGTCTCCTGCTTGTGGAGCCGGCGGATCAGCATAATGCATGTCCATCATCGCAAGATCTCATGTCTGGGACTTTGGGTGTGGTCTTGTTGCAGTGAACTCGTCGGCTGTGAACCCCCTGAAGTACCATCCAAGCGATCGTAATCGGCATGTCCCATGCGGGCAAATTCGATCTCTCCTATCGTCTTTTTTCTTCTTTTCCTCTTTTCCCCCTTCTTTCCCCTTCTCCTTGTCTTTCCCCTCCCTGCTTCTGACCACTGTACATGTGTAGCAACAGGAGGCTGAAGCTTAGGCAGGGTGCCGCAGCGGGCGGTCCAGTAGCGCCGAGATCAATGCTGTAGATCTGCCGAGCTATATGTGGTGGAACAATTGAGCGCCCGCAGCCTGGGAGCCTGCAACATCACCATCTGCTCTCGACTTGGACCAAGAAGTAGAAGACATGTTTCCATGCGCACTGCGTCCACGAATCACCGAGGCTTTGCATCGTGCGATAGGAACACCCTGACGCGTTGATGTGTGGTCTGGATCACCTCTTGCACCCTGCACACGTTGTTGTGCGTATGCCGACCAGCAATCGACATGTAGCGAGCTTATTTATGCCCTGGGAGAGGGGCTCAAGAAGGGGGTCCCCTCACAAGTCCAGGCCCACTCATCTTAGACGGAATATTTTGGCTAGCTGCTGCTTGGCGCTGTCAATCCTCGGGTCTAGTTGGCTCTCCACATGTGGGAAGCCGACTACTTCAACTGACCTCGACATCTTCTGTCCTTCCAAACAAACATCATACCATCCGACCCGTTTACCGTCACGCTCTTTTCTCTGAAAAAAAGACAAGTTGAATGCCAGAATCCTCGGGTCTACGGGATGTGACCAAAGCAATACAACAGGGAACTTTCGGAAATCAATTGTCTCTGACGACGACACACACACACACACACACACACACACACACAGACAGACAAACACACACACACACGTGTTACGAGAAGGCGAGGCCTGCGACCATCGTCAGACATAGGAGGATCATTGGCCCACAGCTTCTTTAAGGGCATATATAACCTTGTCACAACATCCAACACAGGAGCTTGACTAGAAACATACTGGCAGCCTATTACCTCCTGAGGAATTATCCAGGCCCCCCCCCCCCTATCTGTCCCGTGCCCTTGTGCCCCGGACCCGCAGCTGGGAAGCCCCCCAAACGGTTCCGAAGATACGGCGAAGACAGCTACAACCGGCAGAACCAGCCGCTGTGCTCATGCACTGTACTACTACTACTGCTGCTGCTGCTGCTGCTATTCCTCCTGCTACCCGTCTCGCCTTCGTCTCCAAGGCACAGGATTCCCCCATAAGCCTTAGTCAACATTCAGACTGGCGTGTGCCCCAGTCGCTGAGAAGGGTCCAGGCCAACTTTCCAGTTCACCCACACCCCCAAAGAAAGTTACTTGGCGAGCATCCAGCCAGACCGTCTGTTCGCGGTGGTTGCGAGCTGTGTGGTTGTTGCCCTCGATAGCCGCGCGCGCCCGCCTGGATTGAAAAAAAGACTTGGTCCCGTTTCCCAAGGCAGAATCCCAACCCCAAACTCTCCTTACGGCCAGCATCTCTTGTCCCGCCGAGCCGCCCACACCTTTGCATTTCAGGCTATTCTGCCATGCGCACGCGAGATCAGGGAATTATCCTTTGCCCATATTGGCCTGCCGACGAATAACACCACACATCCTGGTTCTTGTTGATACGTTGTCGAAAAGCAAAACAAAAGGCAGCCTGCGACGACAATATTCAGCACAACGATCGCTCGCTGGTGCTGCTGGTGCTGCTACTACTGCTACTACTACTACTACTACTACTACTACTACTCCTCCTCCTCCTCCTCTCCCCTCTGGGGAAAAAAAAAAACAAGAACTCCAGCAAATTTGGCCCATCCCCTTCGTTTAGGGAAGACAAGAAAAAGGAAACAGAGAAAGCTAGATCCAGCACTTGGAGGAGTTTTTGTGCCGGCGGACTCCCCCAAGGGCGGACAAGATGGCGGCAGTCCAGCAGCTTGAGCCGTCGCCGACACCAGCGAGGCCCAGGAGTATGATGGGACCTAACGCCGACGTTGAGATGGAGTTGGGTGGCGATGGGCGGTCCCTGAGTGCTCGGTCGCTGCCCACCATGACAACAACCTCTTTCGGCAGCGGACCCCAGCGAGGAGACACCAGGATCGTCGTCATTGTCTACGGACCCGGACAGTCCAGGATCGTGTCTGTCTTCGCCGAGGTTCTCGGTAAATCGCACAGGATGATCGATGCCTTCAGGGACATCAACGAGGTGGACAGGGACCTCGTCGTTGGGGTCCAGGCGGACAAGGCCAAGGTCGACGTGGCAGAGAGGGACCGGGAGCTTGTCGTGGCCATCAACGCGCACTGTGTCAACCTGGGCATGCCGCCAGATGTCGACCTGTCGGCGCAGTGCGACTACGAGTTTCTCTACACCGAGGCGCCTTTCTTCCGGCGCGACCTGTGCCGGTTCATCTCCTTCACGCTGGGCCAGCTGAATCACCACGAGACGCTCATGGCAAAGCCCAGGACGTACTTCATCTCCACCACCTTTCCCGATGTGCGCGCAGCTCTCCCCAACATAGACATCCTCACAGTCGGCGCGGATGCCGTGGAGATCCGTGTCGACCTCCTAAAGGAGCCCCTGGGCGACGGGACCTTCTCGGCCGTGCCGAGTCTCAGCTACGTCGGCGAGCAGGTCATGCTCCTGCGCCAGAGGACCGAGCTGCCCATCATATTCACGACGAGGTGTACAAGAGAGAACGGCAGGTTCCCCATGGACGACCCAGACCTGTACCTGGCGTACCTCTACCGGGCGATCCAGTGGGGTGTCGAATACATCGACGTTGAGCTGTGGCTGCCAGAAGCCATCAGGAAATCGCTCTGGGAGCGCAAGGGCAGCAGTCACATCATGTCTGCCTTTCACGACTTCTCAGGGACGTTCAAGTGGCCGTCGCGACACGCCGAGGAGGTCTTTGTGGAGTCGCAGCGATACGCAGACATCATCAAGATGATCGCCATCATCAACGACCCGAACGAGAACTTTGAGCTGGAATACTTTCGCTCCAAGATGAGGGCCGACTACCCCGACTCGCCCCCCTTTTCAGCCGTCAACATGGGCGAGACAGGCCAGTTTTCGAGGACGCTGAACAAGGTCTTCACACCCATTACACACCCCCTATTGCCCATCATCGCCGCCCCAGGCCAGATGAGCGCGTCAGAGATCAACCAGGCGCTGGCGCTGCTGGGCCAGCTGCCGAGGAAGAGCTTCTACGGCATCAGCAGCCCGGCCAGCCGCAACGCGACGCCCCAGGCGCCCTTTTATGAGAAGTGCTTCAACGAGCTCGGCCTGCCGCACCACTTTGCCGTGGTCCAGAGGCTCCCCAAGGGCAACGGCTGCTTCGAGGCCTGGTGCAATCAGAAGAACTTTGGCGGCGCCTACCTCAACCCGCCCGTGTCGTTCCAGAGCCTGATCGGCAACAGCCCCTTCTTCGCCTCCGTCAACGGCGGTGCCGGGCCCATCCTCAGCGAGGCTGCAAGGGTCATTGGCGTGATCGATACTATCGTGGTCCGGCCGGGTGCCTCGTCGCCCTCGTCGGCGCCAGCCTCGATCCCGTCCAGCCCGCGCAATGGCCACGCGCGCATCGACTCGTTTGGTCACGTCGCCAGCGGAGGAGGCGGCGGCGGTGGCGGCGGCGGTGGCGGCGGCGATGCAGGTCTCCCGCCCAACACGACGCTCATCCTGGACAACGCCACATGGCGCGGGATCCTCAGCGCCCTGACGCGCGACCTCGCACCGTCCGCCTACTTTGGCCGCGCGGCCGTCGTTCTCGCGTCCTCCTCGGACGATGCGGCCAGCGTCATCTTCGCCCTCAAGGCCCTCCGCGTCGGCAAGGTCTACACTGTCGGCTTCAAGACGCCGCCCGCCCTCGCCCACGGCCTCAAGATCGAACCCTTCAACTCGCTCGAGTCCCTGCAGCGGGCTCGTATGGTGGGCGCCACTGACGACGCCGCGAGCCCCTTTGTCGTGGTGAGCGCTCTGGGCCCGGACAAGAACAAGATCGTCGCCTGGGTGGTGCGGGCCTTTGGCGGCTCCTCCTCTTCTGCCCCGAACGGAACCCCTGGCGCCTTCTCCGGCGGCGTGGGCGGTGCCAGCAGCAGCACAAAGAAGGTCTTTCTCGATCTTGCCGAGGAGGGCGCCGGCGTCGGTCGCAAGGGAGACCCGAGCACCGTGGCTGAGCAGAGCGGGTTTGCCGCCTACGGAAGCGCAGATACTGCTGCGTTTGCGACGGTCGAGACACTGCGGTTACTGGTGGGCCAGAATGTCCCTTATAGTTTTGTCAGATTGGCAAGTGGGAGAGGCATATATTGAGCAGCAGCAGCAGGAGGAGGAGGACGACGACAAGGAAGACGAGGACAAAAGAAGGACTTTTCCTTCTCAGAAAACTCAGCCATGTGGCAGTCAAGAGGTGAAGTACCTTAGAATCTGCTTGTACACACAAGCCTTCCCAGGGATGGATTGTCTTGGGAAATTCTTCCGAATTTTCTTCTTCATTGGGCACATGAGCAGACAGTGTCTTTGCTCTGTTCCCCATGCGCCGCAACAACAACAACAATAACACATCATCATCATCAACAACAACAAGAACAACAAAAATGACGACACAAAACAATCTATACGATCCTCCTTCGACCATGGTCAGGCGCTGCTACATAGAGGCTGGGTTCAACAACAGCCTTTGCCTTTGGGCAAAACATTTTCTGCGCCACAGCTCTCTCTACACGATACCTTTTTCTCTCTTCCCTTCCTCTCTTCCTTCTATGGCAAGCATTTGCCACGCTGTGTGCGAGACCTCCTTCACAAGAACTCGAATTCTTAACCTTACCTCCTATCTTCCAAAAAGATAGCCCCTGTCCAGCCACAAGGCGACTTTAGAAGGGGTAGGCTCCAGCAGGGGGGATTTTCTTTGTCCCTCTCTTTTTCTGTCGTCGGCGGATGACCCGAGGCAGCATGTACGGCGGTAGCCGCTCCGTTCTCCCCAAGGCGAAATAAGAGCTATACCGGAAGAGGGAGGGGGTGCCCCCTCTTCAGGGGACGGGGAAAGGGCTACAGTGGACCATTTAGCAAGAGGAGGAATTGAGAGGACCCACAACAGGCTCACCTGATGAGGAGCGCTGTGGGGAAATAGGACCCCCGTGGGGTAAGGTAGAAAGGGTAGCGAGCGGTCAGTCAACACTGAAGCGGTGGAAATCTCACACACACTCACAGAGAGAGGGCAGAGAGAAAGAGATGGGGAAAGGAAGGGGTGTGGAGAAGTTTCGTAACCTTGAGATTTTTTTTGTTCGCATCTGCAAGGCGTTTCTGGTCACGGGCCCCGAGGCCTTGTTTATTCGGTTGTTATTAATTTTTCCTTCATTTGTTCTTCCTTTGGTCCGTAGCTTCAGACTTGCCTCCTTTCTCTTCTGCTTTCCTTTCCCTTAGTTCGGCCAGGCCTGTTTTTCTAGGAAACTGGCCCACATGTCAGGTGCATGTGTATCTTTTCCCCGCCCACGATACGTATAGCAGATATTGCTCTGCGCCACCCCAGCGTTTATAGGACAGAAACGTTGTAGGCGGGGGTTTATTACCCCTCCCTTCTCACATACGCAAATTGGGGCATGTGAATACAGACAGGAGCGCAATGGAGAATGAACGCATGCCATATATCTCTTTCTCTCTACGCCTCTCTCTCTCTCTTCCTCTGTCTTTCCAAGACGATAGATAGGCAGACACATAGATAAGCCAATTACAAAAAGTCGAGCCCCTCCCCCTCTCCCGACTCCGGCCCCTCCCCCAGACTTTTTCTGATCATCCCAAGGACAACTTATGCATTTTCCACCCCACAAAAACGCCGAGGTGAAACTTTGTAGACAGCAGGAATGCAAAGAAAGAGAGGAAAATTTACCAGGTCCATCTTAGAAATCTGCAGTCCATCGGACCTGTAGCCTAGGTAAGCATAGTCGGTCGATTCGACAACGCAGGGGGGGCCATTCTTCTCCCCGTTCGTGAATGGGATACGGTGATACACACGCTGGCTTGAAGAATACATCCGACCGCACAAAAGTGTGCAAGTAAACAGAGGATTTTTATCGTATCCTGGCCACCCCCCGTATCCACACACCTTTTGCTTGGCATCCTCCTCCTTCTTCTTCTTTTGGATGAAGGTGATATCCCAAGGGGGGTTTGAATCCAAGGACTGGGCCGGACTGGCCCACTCCCAGCATTTCAGTCTCTCGGACGTCGGCGATCTTCGTTTGCTGGGGCTCGCCTATTCAGACAGACATATCTGCAAAGGGTGGGGCTGGAACCCGCCGAATGCTGGTTCATGCTTTACTCTCTCTCTCCCCCCCCTGTTCTTCACGGGCAGAGAGGGCGGGGAGGGGGTGGGGAGCGAGTTGTGTGCCTTGGTTAAATACGTTTTCTGGGGAAACACGACAGCAGTGTTGGCTTGACACAGCCTCATCGTGTAGCACCCCAACACCGAATCTTTTCTTGAACGTTTTGTGGCTGATGAAAGAAAGAAAGGGGGGGGGGGGTTCAGTTCGTCATGTCTTGTTCGTGATGGGGTGGTTTCTTGGTATTGGGTTGGGGAACGACGGTTACCCTTCCATTTGGTCATTGGAAATACTTTCGACCAAGGCGAGTTCCTGTGGGTCAGACGCTGTGCAACCCAAAATGGGGCTTTGAAGCAGAACAACGAATACATCCACCCTTGGACTGGGTCATAGTTTGTGATCCTGTGGCGGTGATGATGGTATTTTTGGCTGGTCCTGTGTCACCAAAAACCCACCCTGTCGTCCTCGTTCTTGAAACCGTTGTCGTCCTGTGATGCCACCCACCCAAAGGTAACGTCTGTACGAAACGACGTCAAAGGTTTCCTATCCGTCCCTTCCCTCCAAAGGCACACGAGGTCTTCTGCATACATAATACATCATGCAGAAGCGAAGCGAATGGCTTGATGGCATGCAGCAGGTCCTCAGGGCTGAACCCGAGACCCACGCCATGTTCGCCGTTCTGTACGTCGTCATACTGCAGCAAAACTTACCTCTTTTCCCCCAAGAATATGCGGGGCCCCTTCGCCAAACACGGTATTATTGTCTTGTCCACGATACATGGGTTGACTGACACAGCCGTGGCGGGAAGACAACGGGTTGCGGCTCATGTAGCACAGCATATACACGAGAGACTACACGTTGCAATGTCCCGAGACAACTGTCAGAACAGGAACAGCCAAAGGCCAATGTTGGTTGTGAAGCCAAGGGGCATCCTCACGTAAGTTTGGACATCCCTCTTTTGAGCAGAAGCATCAACGCCCCCCCCCCCCGGGCGGTCTGCCATACTTGGACAGCCAGATGCAGGCAGCACCAAGTACAATTTGGGAGCATGGGAAGAAAGTAGACGACATCACGCTGTAAACGTTAGCCTTTCGCAAACTTGCAACCGGTTGCAGCCAGAGCCGCGTATTGCGGAATCTGCGAGATGATCACAATATGTCTGGAGGTATACCGTTGAGGCCTCATTGGAACAAGAGGAGAAGAGAGAAGGAGGGCTTGCGAAGGCTTGCCTCAGTTTGGCAACACCCAACGGCCAAAGTGAGGCAGACACAATCCTTGACGTTGTCGGTCGTGCACCATGATGCTCATTGGGATGTGGTACGCAGATGCCAACATAGACACATCCATACACCCACCCCATCTCGATTGCTCGTCGCCATCTTGTTTGACCATCCCCAAGGATTCCCCGCCACACACAATAAAAGTGGTCAACAACAGAAATGGGCCAGGTCAAAAACAAACAGCTTGGGTGCCAGCTGAGAGTACAGAAAGGGAAAGCCTGCAAGGGCAGCAGGGCTGACAGGGTGGGTAACGATGGGCCTGGCAGCCGATCGTTTCGCTTCGCATTGATGCCAACATGAGACGAGGTTGGGACGATCTATGTGCCACCTTTAATGAAAACCCAACCACTTCTGACGTGCGAGGGCTGCACTCGCAACCCTCAACTCCACATGAAAGATGCATAGCGAATGAGCGTCCCAGGCCCTGAGATACATACTCTGTCGTTTGGGAATGATTCGATTCGAGTACAAACCGACACAAATGATTTGCGCCTTGGGTGGTGCAAGACGGTGGCGGGGGGTCGTCGGATCTGCCTCAAACGAGGCTGGTAGGTTGGACGCCGTCCTCGCTAGGGCTTGGACGGTATTGGTCCTGTGATGTAAACCCTGTCCTTCCACTGACCTCCTCATCGGGCACGGGATGACAAGCTTCAATTCTGTGGTGGTCCCGTGGGTGTCGTTGGGGATCAATGAATCCATCTTTCACGGTCGCCACGAACGAAAAGGATGGAGGGTTCGGTCTGAGAGTTGACGTGCAGTCCGGAGTGCATTTGGTGTGCAGGGGTTTCCCTCCCCAAGTACATCTAAAGAGTAGATAGCCTCAAAGTTTGTCAAAGCAGATCTTGGAGGAGTCTGGAAGAAAGACAATGAACCGATGAGGCTCCGATAGGGATAATGGCCTCTCTCTCTCTCTCGGCCCCATGGTTGGAGGGTATGTGCCGTTCAACGGATCGTCGTTGTATTGGTGCGCTTCGTCCCCTGATCCACCCAACTATGCATGCACCCCACAGAAGGGGCGACGATGCCGCATCTTGGCTAGGTTGTTGTTGGGGTGCATTCCCATGAGCCGAGAGGGAGGGTGAGCATGGCAATCTCCGTGATGACCGCACAGCGACTGGAGAAGGGGTGCGAGGGGCGTGAGTAGATGCGCTTTTACCAAAATCGTAGTGATCAACAGCGTTCCAGCTTCGAACTAACGTGGTGAGAGCAAAGCCATCCTAGGGTAAGAGGGGCCATCAACCCCTACAAGATCGCTGGGTCTAAGCCACATATATCAAAATGACCCGCCGGATGGCAATCTGATACTGCGATCACATCTGGTCCCTTTAGATGGAGCTGCCCAAAGAAGCTGTTGCCCAGGGCAGTGTGGGCTTGCTGATGTGATAGGTCTTTTGATGTGCAGAGCTTCCATGTTGAGAGGTCTTGTACCAGAAGATGAACCCTGAAGCACGGAATTTCGGAGAAGTCTCACTGGACCTTCGGTTCTTCTCCGGACCCTTCTGGCCTGGGAGCTTGCGGGTCGCCCCTGTGTGACTTCTCACATAACCTGCAGTATCAGGATTGTGGCCTGCAATTTGGTGACTGCAGAGGATGGTTCCTTGCATGTAGGGGCGGCCAGAGAAGTACAGGTCCGCAGTACCAACGTCTAGGTTGTGGGGGACAATACACAGGCGCCAAGATGTCTTGCCCTCAATATGTTGATCGCAATGACTAAAAGGTGACAACGATTGGCCATATGAATGGGCATAGAGAGCATTGGGGTTCCTCCAAGAGCCACTCGCCTAAACGTTGCTTAGCGTGCTGCATGTAGAATCATAGTGATCTGTCTCTCTCCCCTCTTCCTCTGTATGTAATGTCTCTTAAGATATCGTCAGCAAGCCACAAGAGTGGTCCAGAAGTGGAAGCGAGCCTGTCACATTTCTGCGTGCGCGCGGGCATGTGAGGAGGTGCATGGCATCAAACCTGCATGCAGGACCAAGGCGGCGGCTCCTGGGGTGGTTGCTGATAGGGTGTCCCACCTGAATCGAGACATCCTTGATGCTAGCGCCTTGTGTTACGCCACAGCGTCCTGCGGGGCAAGTATTCCGTGCTCTCACAGGCCTGACGGCACTCCTTCCCCTGTTAGTGGTCCCCTAATTGGTCGCCAATGTGTTGATCGCAGGACGATTCGGGCCGGGATCGAGGTAGCTTAGGTGAGGTGACTGATGATACTATTCATACAAGTATGCGGGGTGTGCTGTCAGATTCGTGTTCGGGTTTCCCTTGACATCAATCACTTCTCTAAATGCTGACCCGATCATCTTTCATGCATCTGTCGTTTGTCGTGCTTCCAAGCGAGTTCGCGACTGACCATCCTTTTCCCTCGGACAGCGCATGTGAATGTGAGCGAGTGCCTTTGTTGTTTGATCAATAGCACCTCCGCGCGTCAGGTTGCAACTGATACCGTTCAAACACTGGGCCTTCGTGGGCACGCTTTGAACCGGCAACCTTGAAAGAGGGGTTGCATAGGTTGCGCACAGCACGGAAGGCGTCCGCGGTCCCTGTCGTAGTGAACCCCCACTGCGAAGTCAGGGAAGGCGAAAGCCGAGATATACACACTGCTGCCGGTAGTTTCAACGTCATTGTAGCAGTGGCTGCTGCCATTGTGGAAGGTTACATCAACCATTTTATCTCTGAGATAGGTAATGTTCACCTGGAACCCAGAGGTTGTCAACATATCAGAACCTCGCGGAGAGCTCCCATGGTCAATAAGAGGCCCCCCACATCTACACCTCGGCTCAGAATGGCTAAACGTCGGTAATGAGATCCACGTCGCTAGACCAGCAACTAAACCGATCCGCCGGTGGGAGGGGGAGGGAGGAGGAGGGAGAGGAAGAATGAGAAGCTGCGCAGCAGTCCGATAAGTGAAAAGCTGCCTTATGGTGGTGTATGAGGGATTTCGTGCTCTAAAAGGCCGATGCAGAGTCAGGCCCCATACACTGAGATTGCCTTTGGTCGGTTGCCTGTCGCAACGTGTCCATTGACGGCAAACCTGAAGCAATGAGAATAGGGGGCGAGAAGATCACTGGGCGCAAGTGGAACGTGCCGGGTACCACTATGGGGCGAAATGTGGTACGGCCCCTCCCACTCGGCTCGTTCCTTATTTTCACCTCGAGAGCATTGAAGGCTCGGTGGGTGAGAGAGAGGACCACAAGTAGGCCGTGGTGGACCGAGATAGAAGGCAGAAGCGCCTTAAGCGCCCTCCTCAGCGACGGTACATACAGCGCCGTGTCGAATGAAGCCAGACAGGCGAACTCGCCGACTTTTGTTGGCTTTGATACCCAACGGCAGAGCTGCCTGATGCTGGATGAGCGTGATTTCTGTGACTTTATCTGGCGTCTGGTAAGGACCATCAACACCACATCAGCACCACATCAGCACCGTATCAGGAGAGGTAAGGTGTCTCCGCCGCCAGTCCACCCCTCCTCTTTCCCAACCACCCCGTTCCTTGGGGGCGAGGGACTCCACTGCTTCCAGAACGCATCAATCACTCCTCCCATGACGATAGATACGGATAAGCGAGGGTTCCGCCACTACACCCCTCCATTGCCCCACCCCCTTCAGGACCCCGTAGTTGATCATCTCGGGAAGTGTCCAGGACCCAGGGGGAGAGTGTTGGATTGCAACCCGGCGGTGACAACCACTTGACCTTGCCTTGTGACATTGTTGTTCGGTTCGTGAGACCTGGCCACCGCGCCACGTTGCTTCTAGATGATGACATCTCCACCTGAGCAGGCGGCAGGGACGGCACACTGCTGCTGACCAAACCACCACTCAGCAGAGCAACAGGGCAGAGGCGGCTCGTATTGCTGGGCGGGGGGATGCTTCTGATATCTGCCATGATACGCTGAGTAACGAGGGCGGAGGGAAGGCTGCAGGTTGCCGGAGCTGAAGCATGGAAAGTCGGCCAGAGCAGCGAGATGTTGTTTTTGCTGGGTGTGGCTTGCTCGAGGTAGATGAGACACTGACGTCGTCACAATGTTGACAACTTGGATACTCGACGATCGACTCGAGGGGTTTGTGTGGTGACACTGTCGCGAGTAAGTCCCTCGGACGCCCGCATCCCGCCTGCTCCTACAAACCAGGCCCCGGATTGACGCGTCTGGCGGCTGGAGTGTTCTCTGCCTCTTTTCTTTTTCTTTGAAAGGGCGCGGTAGGGCGCCAATGGATGCATCTCGAGGCACGAAATGCAAATGCTCACCTATACCAGGCTTGTTAAGGTCGAGGGTAGGCCTGCCAACCAAGGTGACATTTCTGATTTGAAGTGGTGCGGGATGCTGGCTCCCGCAGGACATCGGACGAGATCCCTTGTTGGGATGAGATGAAGTGTCGAATAGATTTCGTCCTTCTCATGCCGTCATGGGGGGAGGCAGACGATGCCCAGTTTTTTTTTTTCTTTCTTGGCTTTTTTGCTTGTTCTTCTTTTTCGTGGGCGGAGCACCTGAAGGAGGGTAGGCATGATGGAGATGATGAATCCGGGTTAGCAGGTGGAACGGTAGTTGTGCTATAGCATGCACTATGGTAGTATCGGAAGGGACGAGCTTTGAGAGTACTAGTAGGGAAGGTGCACCCAGCAAGTCAACATAATAACCCTAACCCTTTATACAAGGATAGTCGCGCCATCCAGGTACCGAGGTACATGCTGTCATTAGGGGCCCTGCGACTCCGCCTCTATGGTTTGATGGGCACAAGGGTTTCAGCTCTGGACCACATTCGAGAAAACGTCTAAGCCAACTAACGGTTGGTCGCCAGCCAAGAAGGGTATTCTTCACGAAATGGATCTGGATCAACCGTGACGATTCAAGGACAGAGACCCTCGCATCTAGCTCAAAAGAAACAAAGTGTCATGCTCAATGCCTCACGGATTGGCGTCATGTCTAAGGAAGATGGAAAAGCAACTTGCAGTCCATGTAACGCACGCGGTTGCATTGCATCCGCGAAAGGGCCTAACGAGAACAGCATTGCCACCCCTTCAAGCCAGGACAGCACTTTTGGCGTTACCTGTGGTTTCAGAATCTGGATATGGAGGGGCGGACACCAACTTAGGTGCCTTTTTACGACGGCCTCCCCATTGCATCACCACCTCGCCAGGAATACACGTGCAGACAATGCCAGGCAGAAGAAGCAACAAGGGGAAAAAATCAAGAGGCAGGAAAGGGCAAAGGGCTCAAGTGGCTGTTGAGCCATCAAAAAAGGAGTAAGTCATGTCTCACTCCTTTGCATGCACGCGAGACACGTGCGTTCGGGGGATCAGGCCTGGTTCTTCCTAGTCAGGGCCACCCAGCGGGCTGGAGGCGAGGCGAAGATCGTCTAGGCTGACGGACCCAATCGCGATCTTATTCTTCTCATCTTTCGAGTCCTCGTCAGGCCCGAACTAAGGGTTCTCAACCATGGTTGACTACTACCACACCATGTACGAAGTACACATGCCGCCCTTCTGCCGTGGCACACAACCCCACAGCGCTTTGCCCGAGCCAAGTCTCCTTGCGAGATTGCAAAAAAGCCAAATCAGTCAATGCTACAATGTACTATGGGAGCTGCAGTGGTGGGCGCTGGGATGGGTCCCGCCCGCTTTGAGGAGGGCACGCCGGGGGGGGGGGGGGCTCCATCCAACAGAGTTCACAGCGGAGCCAGCCGAGACTTTGAGTACGGGCGCGACCGGGCGTGGACCAGACAGAGAGAGAGGCACGGATTTGCAGCCGCCCAGGCGTGCACAGCTTTTGTTATGCAGGCCCACATGGCTAGGATCAGTGGCGGGCGCTCCTCCGCGTTACACCAATGCTGTCGCAGCCGCGTAGCTACGCGGCATGCACATGGTCTGGATCCTGAGACTGCGGGGGACGCGGGACGACTCATCGGCTATCTGCGTGCCTGCTTCTGCAGGACGGGATGGCAGCCTTCTTCTGGCTGGCAACTCGCGCGACTCTTGGCAGCGTGTTGTTGATTCTTCTTCTTCTGGCCGTTCCGATATGCTAAAACAAGCTTATTCCGGCTGTGATCGCTGCGGAGACAAATAACTCTTCTTTTTCTTCCCTTCCCCGCCCGTCTTTCCCACCCCTAGTACCATGGCGGTGCCGCTTTTCTATGGATGACGGGGCGTTGGCTTGGCTAGACAGGACAGGCTGGGCATGGAAAGAGCTGGCTGTTTCTGGATCTGCTTCAAAGTGGATCGGCGGGTCTCCTGTTCATTTCCTAATATGCGACGGGTGAGTTCTGGTGTGCTGCTGACACAAGAGAGAAGATTGTCAGCCCTGTTGACCCTTTTTTTCTTTTTCTTTTTTCTTGTGCCGACAGCTGCAGACTGTAGCAGGCCTGACGGCGGCTTGAGAGAGGTGCCAAAGTACAACTTACTTCTGCAATATCTCAAGCATTCATGGGACGTGGACAAGAAAAAGAACAGAGATGGAACAGAAGAAAGAAGACAATGAAAAGGACAAGATCAAGTAGGCCAAGATGATAGAACGTCAACGGGCCCTCACCTCCAAAACTGCTTGCTGCAGGGAGGTGGAAGCGAGCAACCTCCCCCCTCCCCTTCCCCCCCCAAACAGCCTTGGCTGCCAACTCAACTGCCGGCAGAACGAGGCTGCGGGCATTTTTCGGAGCATTCAACCTCATTGACATTACAATCGACCTAGAAGCAGAGGAGGAGAGGCACAGCGAGCAGTCCACCCGCCACTGCAATGTCCAGTGGCCTGTGCAACCCATAACAGTTGTATTGACAGCGGTCTTGAAACATGGGACCCGAAAGAGGCGGCTTCGGGTCCCAAAGTCGATGCTCAGAGTGTGTTCTTTCTTCCTTTTCTTTTCTGTTAGCCGTCACATGAGGCCTGTCGCGTATCGAGACATGCCCAGCAGAACTAAATTTAACTGCACAGACATTCTCATACACTCAACAGATCCATTCCCTGGAGGGGTGAACATGACATGGCTTGCCACCACAACAGACCGCGTGTCCATTATATGCGACCTGACAAGCCAATGCAAGCCTATGCGCCCGTTTTCGCTTATAGCCCAAGGCAAGCCACCCAATGCTACCTATTACGACTGCGTACGGGACGCAGCCTTCTGGCATGACGAGCGCCTACATGACTGCCACCATGCTATGGTACCAGTTTCAACCTGTCGAGGTTTCGTCTGGTCCCCCCCTTACGGGCCGGCCCCCGGGGGAAGGGGGCTGGCAAGGCTGCATGATAAGCGAAACGCCTTGGGAGATTACCGCTGCACCTTTTTCCTCGTCCATCACATTGACGAGGCGGGTCTTTTTGTTTTGCGACCCTCAAGAAATAGACAGATCCAGGGCAAAGCGAGCTTTCGGCTACTGCACAAGGGAGGGGGGGGGGGCAAGGGAAACCGAGAAAGAAGAAAAAAACGGCGTCGATTTTTAGTAACAAGCAACGACACAACGGTTGCACCCTTAGGCAACTTGGCAGAGCTGAGAAGTGTGCCCGCTTCGCTCTGACGCAGTTGCCCGTCTTCCAGTCGCTGTGACAGCGGCTCCCCAAGATGCACGAGATGCGATGCTTCATGCGCTGGCATGCACAAGCGTGGGGCCACCAGAAGCACCACCCCTCGTCAGATCATCCATCTTCAAGGTACCAACCATACTACTCACTATGTACCGCTGTATTATAGTACTAGTCAGTAGTTACAACCATGCCGGCGCCGAAAGCCGCATGGGCAAGGGTCACAGGCACAAGGGATCCAGGGCAACACTTACATACCATACAGCCATAGTACACAGATGGAAACCTGGAACTCGACCCCAGGTTAACCTCGGGACTCATGACCCACATCCAGGCCCTCTCCTGTTCCCCCACTATTGTATGGGACCACCAAGACCTACTACGAGAAGAAGAAGACCGGGGGAAAAGCTTGGACTGACCTCCCCTTGACCGTCAGATTCACCAGAGGAGAGAAAGAAGAAAAAAACACCCCCGCCTACCTGCCATACCGCAAGAGTACCCGCCCTTTTCAGAGCGGTCTGGTGAGCCAGCACCACTCAAACAGTGCTCTCGTCTCATTCCTCCAGGACAGGCTCTGGCCCCCTATTCTCAAGTCTTGGCTCAGCCTTCTGTCTCTTTCAGCATGGCGATATGGTGTGTGTGTAGTAACAAGACGTAGTCGTTTACCTTGATTTGCTGCTCGTTGGCTCTTTTTTTCCTTCTTTTTTTTTGGGGGGGGGGGGGGGGAGGGGGTCTCTCTCTCTCTCTCTCACATTCTTTTCTTCCTAGAATCATCATGATCGGCCAGCAGTGAAGCGCTGCTTCCCAAAGACAGACCCTCCTTCCGCACTGCGTCTATCTGGGTCTCGCCATCGCTACTTCTCAAACCGTGACCTGCTTTCCTGCACTGCATTGCGGAGGCTGCAGGGTGGACTAACAATGGCGAGTCGGATAGTTCCTTGCGGTGGATTCAGTTCCCATGACCTGTCTTCGCGGCGGTTGCAAGGTTGCATTTGGGCTTGATTGTGGAAAGATATCCTTTTGCCCCCCCCCCCTCCCTCCGACAGGCTACCTCTACGCCCCACGGCTGGTCTGTTGCGAGTTCCGGGCCAGATCGTCCCTTTTGTCCTCTCAAGATTGAAGGAGAAAAAGGAAGAGAGGAAAGCAAGGAAAAGAAAAAGAAAAGAGAGAGAGGCGTCCGCATGTACCGCCTTCTCGAATCCTACATGTGCGCACTGGTGTACTCCTCAGGGTCTGAGTTGGCCCTAGAGCTCACACCGTAGGGTCTCGGTGCAGACCTTCCAAACGGGAGTAGCGCGTTCTCTCCGTCTCTCTTTCCCTTCTCTCGTCCACCCCTTCCCTTTTTACGGATTGTAAGCGCGGCCGACCGTCTCCGCCAGGCCCTGCCCCTCCCTCCACCTCTGGTTGCATCTACAAAGTACCTCTTCTACACTGGTGTCACGGGCTTTGCACATGCTCTTGT
>LAZJ01000081.1:0-39951 GCA_006503525.1 Cryphonectria nitschkei | reverse complement strand
GTGTGTCTGTGTGTGTGTGTGCTGTGCGTGTCTCTCCCTCCTCCCCCCCCTCTCGTCCTGTTACCGCCACCCTTGCTGAAGAAGTTGGAGTGGCTTTCCGGCCTGTGGGTGTCCGATATGTCACATCCTTGGAATAGGAATAGACATCTCCCCCGTCCTCAGTTCATCATGGCCCTTGACCACGCCTCCTCATCCCTCCTCCCTCCTTCCCCCCTCCACCGTCACCACCAACCCCCCCTCAGGGGTCCACCACGCGGATGCACCCTGCTCCTGTCTGCCAGGCTGCGTGCCAGGATCGGCTAGCTTCCTTCTCATCTGCGTCTACTCCACATTCCCTGCTCGGCTCGGAAATCATCTGCTTCACGCTTGTCTTCTTAATATCTAGGTACCGTGCCGCCGCCTCCTCCACCCACTGGCATTCGCCTTGCTTCCTGTTGGTGTGCTCCTCCAAAATTCCTCGAACAGCTCTCTCTGCCTTGCCATTCCTATAATCGATACTATTACCTCGTGGGCCAGCGTGGGCTCGCTTCCCAAGAAGTGCTTACGCGAACTTGGTCCCTCAAAGGCCCTCCCATCTTATTAACACAGTCCGCCTGTTTCGTTTCCCTGTCCACACACCCTCTTTGCACAGTCAGCAGCTTGGTATAGGATGCTGCTGCTTCGCGTGGACGACCGATAGTGAGACCGAACAAACCGACTCTTGGACTGGAGCCAGAAGAGAGGAAAAAAAGAAGAAGACAAGAGAGAGACAGACGTTCCCTCGAAATTCTGTGACCCCATCCCAGCCAAGTCTTTGAGCTTCTCAATTGTCGCCGACGGCTACCAATCCCGGGCGGATGCCATTCCTCACATTGGGCATGACGGTCCCGTTCGAAGCCACCGGCATGGTGCCACCTCCCCCAGGCATACATCCTCTGCCAATGTCTCGACCACAGGTGGGCATCGAGAGATTGCCCGCCCGCCGCATGAGCAATGAGCCACGGGAGTCTATGAACTGCAAGTCATGTCGCAAGCGAAAGGTGCGCAACAGAAAGAGAAGAGCTCTTTGGGATCAGAATGAACCCACCCCTCCACATAACCGGATTCCCACGCCTACGGATTTATTTCGCTCTATGCTTTTTCCTTTTCCTTCGTCACAAACGACTGACATGGTCAATGATATACTATAGATCAAGTGCAATCGGTTACGGCCATCATGTGAGGCTTGCCAAGTCTTCCAGTGTCCTTGTATCTATGGTATGTGTGCCGCCTTTTCAAGAACCTTGTGGGGCAAGAGGGAGGGAATGGCCCGTAAGACTGACCAGCCGTTTTACTTTTTTATTTTCCTACGCACAGATGCTGTGCCGAAGAAGCGGGGTCCCAAGACAGATGTCTTGGAAGCTCTGCTGAAGAGGGTCGACGGGCTCGAGGCCAAACTGAAAGAGAAGAAGGGCCAGCCTGCAACGCCAACCTCTGAGAGTGCTCCTGTCACTCCCATCACCGCTTCGGCGCCAGCCGGCCCAGCCGGGTCCCAGCAGCAGCAACAGCAAGAGGAGAACGAGGAGTCAGAAAAGCCAGCTGCTGTTGAGTCGATCGAAGTGAAACCACAGCCGAATCAAAGCATCATAGAAGCGGCACACTCGACAGAAGTGCCCGAGTCGGCTGTTTATACTCCTAGTCCGAGCAGGTGCGCCAGATCCATTTACCCTATCCGAACCGAGGACGTGCAGAAGGGGGGAAGGAAGGGGGGGGGGGATGTTTATTCTGCGTCTTGATGGACAAATGACTAACCAGCACTCTAGTGCTCATTCGCCGCCTGGTGTGCAGCCCGATGTTCTGCTGGATACATACTTCTCCAGGTTTCACGCCAAACCCTTCTACATACTCGATGAGTCCTCTGTCCGGCAACGGCTTCAGCTCAACCAGCTACCGGGTTACCTTGTTCATGCCATCTACGCTGTAGCAGCAAGGTATGTGTGAGGAAACAAGGTTCTCAAGGCAGTCCTTTTTTGCCTTCTGCTGACCATGATAAACACACACACAGGTATACGCCGCATCCAAATGGATACCAAGCAGCGGTGAGGCTGAGTGAAGAACATGCGACTCGTGCGAGGCTGGAGATAGATCTTGATGAGCCGTCCATTGATGCATTACAAGCTTGTCTGCTGCTGGTGGTTGCCTTCACCGCGGCAGGAAAGGGAAAGAAGGCATACATGCTTCTGAGTAGGCCTCTCTCCTGTCCTTTCTCTCTTGTCCACTCCTTAATCTGCCTTGTCCTGGCTAACACGAACAAATGTAGCCGCTGCTGTCGGGATGACCATGGCACAGGAGCTGCACCGGGAGATGGACCCACGTGCCACGGTGACGCCCATTGAACGCGAGACACGAAGGAGACTCTTCTGGACGTGCTATCTGCTTGATCGATTCGTCTCGTGCGGATCCAAAAGGCCATGTCTCATCGCAGACAAGACCATCCTCTTGCGGCTGCCATGCTGGTCTCCCAACCCAGCAGCACTGCCGATCGAGGGCGAGTTCTTCCAGTGCGGGACCGCCGACCAATACATGCAGGGCGCCGGGAGAAAGTCACAGGGCAGCAGTGGGATGCTTATCGAGATCAGCAGGATCCTCGGCATTACGAACCGGTATCTCGCCGCCGGAGGGGTCAAGGGCGACTCGCATTTCCCCTGGCACACGCTCTCGAATTTATCCAAGATCCGCCAAGATCTCGACATCTGGGCGTCGGGCACCGATGATGTCTTCTCCAGCCTGGACACGCTCTTTGGGCAGAACGACTCGACCGTGCTCGTCCTGAGCAAGCTCATCTACCACCTGGTGCACTGCCTCATCTACCGGCCCTTCCTCCCCATCGACCTCGCAGAGCTTGCAGGAAACGGCCAGCACCAGTCCTGGCAGATCGAGGCCACCAACATGTGTTTCCTCCACGCTAACGCCATCGCGGAGCTGGTGGAGCTCGGGAAGCAGACGGGAACCATCGAGTGGCCTGCCTTTGTAGGGTACTGCATCTGTACCGCGGGCACGGTTCACATTCACGGCGCACATTACAGCAAGAACGGCCCCCTGGGGGAGATGAGTGTCTTTTGCTCTTCTGCCGAGTTCTTATCACGGGAGATGCAGCAGCTGAGCGAGCTGCGGTTTGCATGGGCCACGGTGCAGCACCAGCGAGAGACACTCCAGGGCATCTTCAATGCCCACTCGGAACTGGTCAAGAGCCTGGGAAATATGCACTACCCACCTGTCCTCCACCTCGAGGACTTCTTTGACAGATATGCCAACATTGGCGGTCCTGGCGGGCCCAGCTTCAGCTTTGATGCCGCCAACCTCTCTCTGACCGATGTGGCTGTGGACTTGGCTGCTGATGCCGCTTATGCTGGTTCCGATCTGTACTCACCCAGGACGGCTGAACAGGGCCCCGAGAGGCCAAACCTGAAGCGGAAGAGCATGCTTCAGGGCGGGCGGAGGAGGGCCGACTCAAAAGCGCTGGCTCCACTGGCCAGCAACGTCAACACCGTCATACCAACAGGGCTGCCGACGCCGTCCCACCACCGAAACCACCCTCCTTTCTCCACTACAGCTACTACTCCTACTACTATCATGATCCCTACACACCACCAACAACAACAGTACCAATCCTCAGCAATGCTCCACAGCCCTGCATCGCTTGTCTCGCACCAGGGCCTCTCGGAAGCAAACATGAACGGTATGCAGGACTCGGACGATATCGCCAACAAGGCTGCCATAGCTGCTGCAGCTGCTGCCGGCTTCACCATCCCCTCCCACCACCCTCCTCCTCCTCATCATCCTCATCCTCCAGCACAGGTGCACAATCCCTTCAGCCCCCCTTACACAAGCTACGGCACCGCCCTGCCCACCTCGACCCCCGGCCCCGGCACACGTGGTGGTCCCTCCTCCCCAACCGCCACCACCACTAGCAACAATACCAATAACACCAACAACAACACCAACAACAACTCAGCCTGCGCGAACACGAGCACGAGTTCCTATGACCCCATGTTCGGTGGAGTACCTACTAACGCCTTCTCAAGCCCCGCTGCCTGGAACGGTGGCAACGACGGCACCACACCGCGACCAACACCGGGCCATGTCGCCTCAGCAGCAGCAGCCGTTGCTGCCACAGGTCCCTCTGGTGCCCAGCAACAGCCGAAGTTGGCACACAGTCCCGGTGGGATGAGCGCCTCGGGCGGGAGCACCGGCACCGGGCCCGGCGAGGAGAAGGATCCGTTCCTGGCTCTGCTGGAGCAGCTGGCAGATAGCGAGAACGCGAGGGGTCCTGGCAACGAGTTTGACTTTTTCTTTGCGGGCTCGTCACAATAAAGAAAGGGGTCGGGTGATGATTATCACCTGCGTGCACGCATTTTGGATTGGAAATTTTCAATTTTTTCACTACTTTTTTCTTGGGAGCGTTTTACACATAAACACACATAAGGAGAGGCGGATGTTTACGAGTATTCCTTTTTCTTCTTTTCTTTCAGAGCAGGCACATCTGCGATGGTCTCTATTTTGGTTCAGCTGAGCCACATATAAATATGTGGTTTGATCGTTCAGCATTTTCACTCAACGCCGGTGTTTTGGTATCAAATGAGGTCAAAAGGAACCAAATGGCAGGGGGGGTTTGTTTATGGGGGGATATGCGTTTGTCCGTTTTTTGTGTCCTTTTGGGTGGCATCCAGTGGAGTTTCTATTCCCTGTTATTCCCTTTTCTTTTCTCCCTTTCTCTCTTCTTTCTCTTATCCTCACCCCCTTGCCCCAAAAAGGAACTGCAGGCGTGAAGTTCCTATGTACGTTCTATTTGGAAAAAGGCCGATGACGGGTCCACCCTCGATTCAGGTCAAGGGAGGACAAAACAAAACCATGCGCACACGATGAACGAGATACGGATCATGTTGTTCTCCCAAGGCATACTTATCCTGCACGCGCAAAGTCTGTGTACAGTATTGCAGTACATACTTGCATATCCCTTCTTCTCCCATGATCCCTCCTCCCTCCCCTTCTCTGCTAGGGCCTTTTTTTTCTTCAAGGGAGGCAAGGGGCATGGATGGGGTGGATGGGATGGATGGAACGTGACAGCTTCATGGTTGCTCGGGCGAGTACCATCATCTCGCAACTCCGATCGAAGCAACACGTTCCCCCCAAAGAAACAAAATAAGAAAATCAAATTGGAAAAAAACAGTCAATGGCCTAACCAGATGCTCCCAAACTGTGTCTTGTTTTGTCTCTCTCTCTGTCTCTCTATCTCTGACTCCTACGACGTGTACGCATGCACTGACATATCAATGTGCAACAAAATTGCCGAGCATACAATTCCGGAGAGAAAAAAAGGGACGCTCAAGGACCAGGCAATTGTTTTCGTCCCCGAGGTCGAGCCCTCTCCCCCCGGCCCCCTGCACCACGGCGTGACGAGTTCCGCATGTGGCCTGCCCCCTCAAATCAACGGGCCGTCAAACCCTGTTAAAGAGAAGGGGGAATGGTTGAGAAGAAGAAAAAATGGCAAGGGGTAGCTTGTAATGGGTGGGTTGAGGCTGACATGAGTCCATCAAAAGACCTGGACGAAAAGGAGGGGGTTTCCTCGAACTCGGAAGTAGTACCACGGTACAAACTAAGCTCGTGCCATACCTCTTGTACATGATATACGCAAAGGGACGAAGGTCAACAAAAACACCACACCCCCTCCATCGTAGTCGGTCTAGCTCCTCCTGCACCCCAGAATTCTATGCCGTAATCTACACCCTCCACCCCCCCCCCTTCTTTCTTCATTCTTCTCCTCCCCTACCTGGTTCTAGGAGCGCCGATCTAGGGGGGGGTAGGGCAGGCAGGCACCTGGTAAAACCATGCCGACCCGATGTGACGCTCCCACACCCTTCGATCGTCGCTACCAAGGTTGTGCAGCGCAGCACTAGGACCGCGCAGGAAGCTGAGGCTCGTCCTCCTCCCGTTATTGTTCCTTTCGAGGGAGAGCAAGGGGAATGGGCTTTTCGAATTGGTGCGCTTGGAAGCGGTGGAGGCTCCTAACCTTAAAACAGGTTCAAAGCTGAGGGGGCATGTCGTCCAAAATGGGTGTCATGGCTTTGAGAAGGGGGGGTGGGCAGGTGAGACTAGTTCGACCTGGGGTGTGGCTGGGGGAATGGCTCATGTCCCCCCCCCCCCCCAACTTGCCCATCGCCACCTAGACACCAGACAAACGTTCTAGAAACCTTCACAATGATTGTTCTCTCCTCGGCCTGAGTGGCTAGGTGGTTTGGGTTTTTTTTCTTCGCTGGTTTGATCGGCCAAGCAGGAGCCGAGACTAGTTCAAGTTGTCCATGCACGCGCACACGCAGACACGTATATATACACGCACACATACACATACATGCACATACATGCACATACTCTTTCAGTGCATGTGCTCTCTGAAAAAAAAAAAAAAAAAAAAAAAAAAAGCCTCTCCAGACCGATGAATTAATTTGTGGGTAGTGTGATCTTGGAAGAGGATCGCAAAGGTCAGTGCGGAGAGGGGGGAACGAGCTGGGCTGCCATGTACTATAGTAGGTGATTCCGCTCAATAGCATGATAGGCAAAGTCCGCATGGCTACCCGTAGATGTCATAGCGAAAACAGATGCTTTGGAGCTAAAGTGCCGTTGTTCCGGGGGGGCATGTCTCGGTCACTCTGGTCCGGATACTGGGTAAGTTGGTGTGATATATCTTTTGTATCTTGCGCGTATATGTTCTTGTTGGTACTTAAGTTAATAAGCATGATATCAGTAGCTGGTAGCACGCTATATTTTGTTGCGTGAACCCAGTTCTATTGGCTGTCGAGTCTCAAACGCAGAACGTAAGCTCTCTGGTTTTTTTGGTTTTTTTTAATGCTGACCATTGATACCTAGGTAGGACTTGGCCTACCTTGGTAAGTTTTATAATAGTAGTAGTCCCCAATTGTATGTCGTTTCGTGAGGGATCCAGTTTCGCCAGGTACCTCAGGCAATGTAAAAAGGGTCCCGAGGTCACAGTGCCACTAATGGATTCCGCCTATGTGTGCCATGTTACATGACATGATCCTTTCACTCGCTTATATCAAGTCTGTAAGTGATAGTGTCCAAGAATTAAAAGCTCAGCTCTTTCCTACTGCTGGTTGGAAAATATACAAAAAGCAGAGACCTCCGTATAAAATGATGTCCAGTCTCCTTACCTACGTACTTGTATCAGCGTATTTTTTGACCATCTTTTATGCCCAGTTAATCTACAAAGGCCCCGCATTAATAGCATGAAGTATTTTTGAACAGCGAACACATCTGTATAATACAACTTTGTAATGAAAACACAAATCCAAAACTTGTGGTCAAGATGACACCTTTAAAAATAAAAACAAGACATCCGTTGCATCGTTTCAGGTTCTGTGAAACTCCGCCGAGGAAAACTGTCATGCTTTCCCCCATTCCTGCAATTCGAGACACTAACAAAAATTAAGGGTGGTACAAAGCGTGAGAACCGCTGGAAGCATTCATTTCAGAGGAATCGAGCCATTCTCGCCCGCAGGTTGTTTTGGTTTTTTCCTTTCCTTTCTTTCATTTATTTGTTTCTCGTGACACATCTCACTCACCTCTGAACACAATAACAAATGCGAGACCGAGAGCGAACCCACCGTGTTGGCTCACTAGTTGACTCGGGAACGTTTGCACGATGTCCAATTCCTGCTTGGCGCAAGGCTGCGGGCTCCTCAGTACGGCTTTGTTTTGGAACTAACATAGTATGCTCGTACCCAGCCCCTGGTCCTGGCATAGCCCTTTGGGATCTGTGTCGTGTGCGTTGAAGAAACTGTGGGGTAATGACGATGGAATGCTAGAAGTATTACCTCAAGGCCATTCATCCTGACGACAGTGGCTTTTTCCTCAGTTGATTGGCCCCACTGTCTTTTGCAAAGCATGATTATCTGATAGAGGGGTGTGTGTGTGTGTGTGTGTGTCATGAGGTGCCAGATAAGTCATGAAGTAAACTAAATGATGGAGAGAAAAGAAGGAAAGCTTATTTCGAGAGACAGCTCGAAGTATCTTTGGCTGCTGGACCACATAGGACGAAGCCACGTGAGTCAGTCTGAGCTACAAAGCTTGAGGGGAACGATAAGTAAGATAATATGTACTGTAACAATAGAGAGTCAATGACAGAGTACTGTCCTAGTCTGTGTGATCTCTCAAGTTTATAGCCCCTTTCCATACATGGGCTACTCCAATCGTTCCAAGAGACGAGCCCAGCGCCAGACTCATGCGTCAGTGACACAAGTCAGACACAAAACAAGCCCTTGGTGCGATATCAAACCTTGCATCCTTCGTGTCATGGGAGACGTTCAGCTAGGTCTTACAGTAGAACAGCCGTAGCAGGCTAGATACTACTAAATGAAGTGAAGCAAGTCAGTAATACTAATCAGTATCTCTATCCAGCCGTCGAGGTCACATTGTCACTCTGGCAATCCGGGGCTAAGTGTATGGTTGAACTCGGTTTCTCGAAAATGGCTTCTTGAGCAGCATGAAAACCTCTGGGAAATAGACACGACAATTTGGAACGACGGAATACCATAGGTCTCTTCCGTGCGAACGTGGTACTTCTTGGTGACAACGATTAAGTAAAAATGGTGAAATCTAGGAACAATATAAAACTTTCAACTCCACTCTATTTCCTCACGACTCGGACGCAATCTGGTCAAGCCACCTCTCCATGTCAGCCATCACACGCTCACCCAACGATACATCAAAGATACAATCCTGCCAGGTGCCAGTGACGCACATATGCCCGCCCGCCGCCGTCAAGACCGCTATAATAATACCCCCGTTCGTGGTCTCAGGGCTGACCGCAAAGAGCCCCTGGCGGATCGACCATGACTCCTCCAGTCCAGCGGCCCCTTCAGGAGTCCTTGTTGTTGCTGTTGTTGCCGTTGTTACTGTTGTTGCTGCTGCTGAGGGTGGTGTAGTACTACCAACCTCGGGACGCCTCCCATCGATCACCCCGATATTGCTAACCGCCCACGACAGCTGCCGTGGCCGCTTCGCCAAGTCCGTGAAGAACTGCCGCCAGTCCCAGATGAACCGCATGAGGCCGAGGTGGTCCTTCCGGAGACCATGTTTCTCCGTCTTGGTCGCGATCTCGCCGCGGACGGTGGAGGCTATGGACCACGCCTCCTTGAGAAGTTCCTCGCGCAGCGGGGCCGGGCCCTTGGCGGCGGCGGCGGCGGCGTTTGACGGTGGAAGCTTGGCGCGGATGCTCTTGACAAGTGCGACGTCGAACTCGTGCGCCAACATCGACACATAACAGGCCATGGTGCGGTGCGGCCGAAAAGCAGGGTATTTACTCGGGCCCGTTGGCATATGGCGGCGGAGGTTCAAGGCTGTCCCGGCGCGGAAGGCCGTAGCGGTCTGCTCGTCTAGCTGTGAGGCGATGGACACGAACACCAGGGCCTGGAGCAAGCCGGTGACTGTGGTATTGTGCTGGCGGCATGCCTTCACGATCCTGCCGAGGGCGTCGTCTTGGATCGTGAAGTGGCGGAGCTGCGTCTGGAAGGGCGCGAGGCGGATCGGGATCCAGTGCGCGAGGCTGGGGCTCTTGTCGAAGACTGCTGCGCCGTGTACTTCCAAGGCGCCCTTTGCGACGGTCTTGAAGGATAGCGGTAGTTTGCATACGTCCTCGAGGGGTGGTGGCATGTTCGGGGGTTGTGCTGGAAGTGTCAGGGTGTGCTTGTTGATGCGCTGGTTGACTTTATGGGTTTTGGTTGGAGAGTTGAGGGCTTCAAGCAAGTCTTCATGGAATATCTTCCCACTCATCCCGTCGTGGTGGACGTGGTTCCAGCTGTATACGATGTCCAAGAACTCAGCATCGTCTTGCTGTAGGATGTCGAGAAACCATCCAGGCCTGCGCTGCAGGTCAGTGAACTCTGTGTCGATCTGAAGTCCAGCGATTTGCAGCAGCGCCTTGTCGACGTCCTCCCCAGCACTCAGAGGATGCCAGCGTATATGGTGCTGCAGGTCAAGGCTCGCCAGCTGGACCCAAGAAGGCTTTCTGGAGTCGGGGTTTGCGATCCCAACCTGTAGAGTTGGATGGTCCATGACCACGGCACAGACTGCAGATTCCGTGGCGCTCCTGAGCTCGTCAAGACGTTTTTGGCCCCTGAGTGCTTGGGGAATCTTGTAGCGACAGGAGATGACGATGCCGCGAATCTGATCAAGCCTGTTCAACGCCAAGTGAAAATTATCGCTTGCTGTCATTTAGCACATGCTACCATGACCTTTGCTGGATAAGGATATACAAACAGATAGCCCAATTTCTTGAGCAGCCCGGGCCCGGCCTCGTTGCCAGATGAATCACTTCCTTTTACACCACCAGACATGGTTGCAATCTTCCAAAAAGGATACAAGGACAGGTGAGAGGAAGACGAAAAGAGGCGAAGGGGCCCCACAATGGTTGTCTGCTTTATACTGACTTCACTGTTGCGGATGTGTGAAACTTCACGATTGCTGGTGGGCGACTTGTCTTGGTCTGACTGGGGCAGTTGCTGTCTCATCTGTTTGTTGCCTTCTCCAAACCAGCTTTCAGGAGCAGAACACGAGCTCGAGCGCCTATTTACGTACACGTATGCGTCAACCTTATGGACCTTATCGAAGCTCCCATGCTAACCAGGATGTCCAAAGGCTTTTGGATAGATCAGAATGAGAACGTAAATTGTCGGAAGGAGGGTTTGGGATCGCGTTCCTCCGGGTCCATCTTGGACAGGTTCCCGGATTATGACTCTTTGAACTGCTTACGCCGATGGATACGCGGACATCATCCAGCCCGTCCACGCAATTCGCCAGAAATTAGTGCCAATTTGACCTAAACGGCCTCCGTCTGTTGCTGTCCTGTAATAAAATAATGGGTCCAGTCCGGCGGCCGAGGGTCGAGGCGGCGACTGGACCGCGGAACCCGAGAGATATCAGCCGTGCCGAGTGTGCTGTGGCGCATATTTATCAGTTCATTAGCTGGCGGATTCGTCAACCACGACATGCATAAGCGAACCTATTTCAAAATGACTGCCAGGCCGTGATCAATTAGCTGAGTGGTCGATCGTGGGGATTCTTTGGTTGTTCTTTTTTGATTTTGGTATTTGATATTTCACATGTTGTACACACAAGAATCGGTAGGTTCTCACTTTGGCTGTAAGAAGAACCAAATTATTGGCCACGCAATCTGGACCCTTGAACGCCATTGACATGAAGCATGACCGTACGAAAATGCCATGTGGCGTATGTTCAACAAAGTGACTAGGGTGCAATTGCCGAGGTGCAAGCCACAGTGTCTGACCTGCACGACGGCCGCCGCCGCCATGGTGGCTATCATCTTGACAACAGGTCCGCCACGAGGGCATCACGCTGCTCTTGGAGGGTCAAGGGGCATCACGCGGTAGCGTCTTCATGAGGAAGTATCCATCATTTTCGGTATCAGAAGAGTGCGACCACGGCCCTCGTTGTGCGCCTGTGGCATCAAAAGCAGCGTTCATCACAAAGGAAGTGTCAGAGAACGGCGTCCAGGAGAGCTGACTCTGGTGTATGTTGAGTCGCGTGGAGGTGCAAGTTTGCTCGTCGCGCCGCTCAAGGAGAAAGGTCCTCAGTTGGACTCTGAGATAGAGTGTTCATGTGCATGTTGATTCAAGATGGACGCCGTCAAAGTAAGGGGCACACAGCGTAGGAGGTGCACAGTGAGGTGCCCGATTTTGGTCGTATGCAGGCAGGAATTACAGTAGTAGCACCTCGGCTGAGTTCATGTCCTTGACAATTTTCCCGACCTGGGTTGAAGACGTGGAAGAAACATGGCGTCGTTACTACTGCAGCGTTTGTCTCAGCCTGGTGTGTATGGTCGTTGCTCTTTGAGAGAGTGAGAGAGAGGAGAGGAGAGCTAACGAGGAACGAAGATGTCAGGGCGACAGAAGGACGGTTGAGTAAGTTCCCGCGGAGCCGGCTCAGATCGGCCGATGCAAGTAATGGTGTGGGCCCTGGCGCCTGACATGCTTACCTAAGTGCTTTTAATGTGGAGGAACAGGCCCAGTGGCTCTTTCCGTCAATGTCTGGGGAAAAGGCCATGTGCGGGGTTTTGCCACTAAAAACCTTGCCCTTGACATCTCGAAGTACTCAAGTACCTACGTACCAATGCTTGTCAGACGTCATTACTGGGAGTGTCGCAAGATGAAGATCGACCCAACTATCCAAAGTCAAAAATAAAATAAAAAAATCCACGTTCAGCTCTCAAGGGTCTATGGGGCTAGGGCCAGAAATGATGTGGAGATCCACAAGTAGAGAACAGCATCGTAGGGATGGAAGGGAATGACTTCAGAACCCTGATCAGATCAGAAATCTTGTCCAGGTGAATCAATTTGTTTATCTTTTTGAAACCATAACTACAGAATCTGCTGTCTGAGTCTGAGCCTCAAGACTGGATTGTCTGGGGCACAAGCCACTCCACTGAGCCAAGACAAGGCATATTTTCCTTCCCCTTTCCCTGCCGTGCCAGCCTGTGCCCCTCACCCGCTCGGCCGTGCAGTACCCGCGAAAAGTATTGGGGGGTACTTAGTATGTACAAGTGCGCCATTTGGCATCACGCATTCTCTCGTCGTCATCACTGCCAAAGGATTCCCAACCAATGAACTACTCTGGGCAGAGGCAATTCGGCCATGGCCATCATCTCACCATTTGAGGGGCAAGGCCGAGGCTCGACAATGCTGCACCCCGTTCCTGCCAATGGCCCGCGTCCATCGCTGCCCATCGATCCCGTCGATCTGGGTCCTGCTGCAACGTGACCAGGCCATTGATCTAAAGTACCATACATTGTACCATATTTACACGTACCTTGAATGCCCAACGGCAGAACGGCACAAGCGGCGCAGCAAGTAACCAATCTCACACGTTGTCTGGTCTGACTCAACAGCCGAGTAGACGGGCAGTCCAGTCAGGTGCCTACCCGCCATGCTGGTAAAGCAGAACGGGATAAATGAAGGCAGGGAAAGAGAAAAAAAACTCACAAAGAGACAGGGAGTGGACCAGGGGGCGAACAGGGTGAGGCGCATTATCAAAATCTTAATTCCTGTGTGCTTGGACTCACCCTCAATCAAACCCCTCGCTCCCTCCCAGACAAATTCACTCAGTGCTGCCTTGAATCGCCAAGGCCGGCCCCAATGCAGCTTCGCAACCCTTTCCTTCTCATCCTGACCACACGCTTTGGCTGGATGACGGAGGGAAGGAGGAGGTGTGGGGAAGAGAGGGGAAAAAGAGGAAAGAACGACAGAGAATTTTTACAGTGGTACATGATGTTCCAAGCACGTAGCAGTATAGATCTTCATCCAGCAGCCTTGATCAGCGCTGCCATCAACGATCCGGTTATCGCATGTCACCCACGCTGCCCAGCGGCCCAGCGATTCTGTCGTCGAAACATCCTTTTTTTTTCTTGCTAGCATCAAACCATCGACAGGGCAGATCCCAGCTCTCGACACAATTACACGACGGGTCACATGGGTCCCCTCCGCCAATACATGTTCATGGGATTTCTGGTGTTCCTTCTGTTCCTTGTGTCCATCACCAACTCTTTCTCACATCCTGTTCCACCCCCAACTCTCACAGCTGCACAGCCCTCTGCGTCCGTCACGCAACAAGTTCTCGTTGCTTATTCAGTATTATTACCCTGTGTCACCTATATTTCTCACACACCCACCCTCCCTCATTTTTTTTTCTCACCGCCCCGCCCCCTTCTAATACGATTATCAACTAATGGCTGCGACCGTCATCACACCGACTCTACTCCGCCAGTCAACGTGTGACAATTGCTCGAGGCCAATGTAGGCTACGTACGGAAAAGACTGCACAAATTCTTGAAGAAGGGCAAGGGAAAAAGCCAGAGACACACTGCTACCACCCATTCTTATGCTCAACGACGCCTCGCCGAGACATCTACTGCCTTAAGGACCCACGTCAGCTGTCGCCCCCAGGTCTTCTGGTCCTTCTTTTCTCCTCTCACTTCTTCAAATTCGCCTTGCCTGCTCTTTGGGTCCTTCTTCTCGCCCCTTCAGTTGTCAAAAAGTCTCAGCCTGTCCTCATCCGGGCGCCGGTACGAGGCAACGTGAAGCAGCAACTCTTGTTTGCGGATCAATCCGACGTCGTCTGTCTGCATGACGCGTTTATTGTCCGTCTAACGAGCCAGGCTACTGATTTTTCGATCAGCGCGGCCTCCACCAACCGGTGCCTTGGGTTGAAGCAGCTCTCCTCGCCCCCTTTCAGCTTCATAATGACCTTCACCCCTGTGCAAGACTCGGGACTTTAAGAGAGAGAGAGAGAGAGAGAGAGAGAGAGAGAGAAACAGCACCCTCGGCCCGGATATCACCCGCGCGTTGAGCTGAACTTCCCCTGTTGTGTGTATTGCTGGTCCGAGTCAAGACACACATTCACACATCCACTAAAGGACTCTCTCATACCGGAACCCGTCTCCGTGTGATCAGCTCCTCGGTCGAGAACCCTCATTACTCTGGCGTCGCCAAGTCGTTAGCCTTGCTCCCAGGACGGGAGGATCGATCACGTCGACAGGACTCCTCGATATATACACACTCGATGTCCTTCAGCAGAAGATCATGGCACCTTCATCCGATCCTCCGAACCATCTCTCGTAGCTATCGATTCCTACCTCCTTAGACGAGGACCCCTTGTGGTCAACAACCTCTCTCCGCCCCTTCTCTCTCTCCTGTCATGGCCAAGATGGCCGTCACGTCGACGGGATCTACGCCGGACCGCGGGCCCGCTGTCTTTGCGGTCACCATCTCTACGCTCGTTGTAGGGACTCTCTTCTTCCTGGCCCGGATGATTTGTCGAGCATGCATCGTCAAGAGAGTCAGCTGGGACGACTACGTTATCATTGTCGCCTGGATCCTGGCTGCCGGCCTCACCACCACCATCGACGTCGGCACCAGTTTTGGTCTTGGTAGACATGATGAGGACATTGCAGATGCGGATCTTCTTCCGCTCAGAAAGACGGAATATGTCTTTTCTGTGCTCTACGTTCGTGCCCCCCCCCCCTCCCTTCTTCTTATCTCATCCACCAAGATTATGTTTTTGTGTATCAGAAATACTATGGATAAAATTAAGAAGCTGACCATATATGCATATGTATATTTGTGCACATGTTACAGAATCCTGCTCTCATGGCTCTCAAGACATCCATATTGATCTTTTACTTGCGACTCGCAAAGAATACCCAGCAGGTCCTCCGCATTGCCTCCTGGATCGTGGCAGCCATCGTCAACATCGCCGGTGTCGTCCTCACCATGCTGAACATCTTCCAATGCCACCCCGTCGCGGCCTCCTTCAGCACAACTTACTCTGGCGAGCCCAAGTGCATCCCCCTCCTGACGGAGTTTATCTGCAGCGCGCCCGTCAACATCGTCACGGACCTCGCCATCCTCGCCCTGCCGATCCCTGTGCTCACCGGCATGAGGCTTCCCAAACGGCAAAAGTACATTCTCGTCATCACCTTCTCGCTCGGCATCTTTGTGACTATCGTCGACGTCGTGCGCATCTACTACCTGCAACAGGCCATCGCCACCGTGTCCACCGACCCGTCCAGCGACCCGTCCGCCATCTTTGGCGACAGCCCCGAGTTCCCCTGGAACGCCTCGCTCTCCCTGATGTGGTCCGCCGTCGAGGTCAACATTGGCATGATCTGCGCCTGTGTGCCGACCCTCAAGCCTCTGATCATCAAGATCCTCCCAGCGGCCATCCTCGGCTCGGATGGGGCGGAGAACTCCAATCTCTCGACGTATGCCACCGGAAGCGACAAGGAGACAAGCCCGGGAACGCAGAACGGCACCGAGGCCGCCATGTCTCGCGACGGTCCGCCTTCTAGTCCTGCCGCTGCATCTGCATCAGCTCCTGTTCCTTATCCTCCTCCTGCTGCTGCTGGTGCTGGAGCACAGTCTCAGTCCCAGCCGGAGGAGTCGTCATCTCTCTCCCAGGGGAATCAGCACCAGCAGGGGGAGATGGACCTGCTCGACTTCCTCACCACTCCCGACATGACGACGGCGGCGGGCGGCACGCGGGATCGATACAACTCGACAGCCACGACGGCGTGGATGTCTCACAGGACGAGACGCGACAGCGCAGTCTATTTCGGATTTGTCAATATCAAACGGCCCAAGAGCATGATCAAGACGTCGACGGCCGACTCGCTTCGGTACTGCATTATAGTGTCCACCTTGTTCTTGTTGTGGGGGTTCTCGTACGGCCTGCTCAACACGCTGAACAACGTCATCGCCTCCATCGCCAACATGAGCACAGCCGAGACCGTCGGCCTCACCAGCATCTACTTTGGCGGCGGCTACTTCTTTGGCCCGCTCATGATTGGCGAGTGGGTTCTGCGGCACGACGAGCACTCTCGGTTCCACGCCCGGCGGCGACACAAGAACCGCGACCCCGTGGGCGGGTTCAAGGCGACATTTATCCTGGGCCTCTGCATCTACGGCGTCGGCACCATCATGTTTTGGCCCTCTGCCGTCCTCACCTCGTTTCCCGGGTTTCTCATCAGCAACTTTGTCGTCGGGTTCGGGCTCGCCGTCCTCGAGACGGCCGCCAACCCTTTTATTATCCTCTGCGGCCCGCCCATGTACGCCGAGGTGCGGATCCTCGTCGCCCAGGGGTTCCAGGGCGTCGCCACCGTCGTCAGCGGCGTGCTCGCCCAAAAGGTCTTCTTTGTCAACCTCGGCACCGGCTCCCGGGCCACCTCGGACGAGCTCCTCGACGTGCAGTGGACGTACCTGGCCATCACCCTCTTCTGCGTCGGCCTGGCCCTCTTCTTCTACTACATGCCCCTCCCCGAGGTTCGCGATGCCGATCTGGGCCGCGCCGCCCAGCGCCTGCCCGTGGACGCCAAGAAGCGCAGCATCGGCGGCCTCCAGCTGCGCACCGTCTGCATTATCCTCGCCGTCCTCGCCCAGTGGACCTACGTCGCCGCCCAGGAGTCCATGTCCATCTTCTTTGGCAACCTCGTCGACGCCTTCCTCCCCGGCGGCGAGGAGGAGCGCGCTTCCTGGCCGTTGGGCCTCTCGATCTCCATCAACGACTACATCGTCGTCGCGCACGCCGTCTTTGCCGTCTCGCGGTTCAACGCCGCCCACATCGCCTGGTACGGCGTCAGACACCCCCACGCCCGCCTCGTGCCCTCCCCGCGCACCATGCTGACCCTCTTCTCCGCCCTCTCCGCCCTCGCCGGCCTTGTGTGCGTCGTCCTGCCCGCTACCGCCACCACCAACCCAAACATCATCGCCATCCCCGTGCTGGTCTTCTTCTTCGCCGAGGGCCCTCTCTGGCCGCTCATCTTCGCCATCGGCCTCAGGGGCCAGGGCGACCGCACCAAGCGCGCCGCCGCCTGGCTCACCATGGGCGCCAGCGGGCCTGCCATCTGGCCCTTTGTCATGTACGCTGTCGTCAGCGCCGGCAGGACGCAGCTTGCCTTTATCGTCGTGGTCGTGCTGCTCCTCTTCACCCTGGCCTACCCCGTGTTTCTGACGCTCGTGCGCGACGCGAGGGTCCTGGTCGACCCGGTGTTTCGAGGGCGGCCGGTGGGCGCGGGCGGCGGGCTGGGCGGGCTGGAGGGTGCAGAGAGTGGTTCCAGCACGAGGGACCAGAGCCTCAGCGCGGATGAGGTTGTGCGGCAGAGGCAGCAGAGCAGGCAGCGGACGGGGTCGTCGGCGGCGGGCGCGGGGGCCATCGCGATGGATCTGATGAATAAGCTTATCCTGGGGAAGAAGAGGGATTGGCGGAGAAAGGGGTCTGGGTCGACGGTTAGCGACTGTCCTCGGTGTGAGCACCGGGAAATGGCGGGTGATGGAGGTGTTGGGGGGGATAGGACCGGGCATACGATACCCGAGGAGCGGTGACCTTTTGTGTGGTTGCCCTCCTCATGAATGTTTTGCTATTTTCTTTGTCCTTTGTATATTGACGGATTAGTAAACTTGGGATGGATGGATGGTGGCACATTTTGGGATTGGGGCATTTGGGACGGGCTGGGCTGGGGGCTTTTTTATTTTGTATATATAGGTAGCGTAGCATTGGTAAGCGGCATCAGGTTCATTCTACATAACAGGATTTCATCAAGAGCTACTGGATATGTACATGATTCAGTAAAACACACAAAACATATGGATTCATTGTTTGGTCATGCGACCGCAGCTTGTTGAGCTTGTCTGGCGTCCATCTGTTGAGCGTTGCGCCAAATCGAGTCTTGTTGATTCGAACATGCTTGATCTCTGACAGAAACTTCCCTTCCCATCAGTCTCTTTCGTGGAGCTTAGGCTCGACTAAGTATCTACATGTTATTGAGGTGAATGACGAGGACGAAAATTGGGTGTTCGAGGTGAGCGTAGTAGGGTTGATGGAAATGGATGTGCTTCAAGATCAATCGAGTTAGTTACATGTTGACCAAGAGACCAATGACAGGACCTAATCGTGAAGAACCCAGATGGTTACTGTAGTGCAGAGCCCGCAGAAGGGGTCGACATAACTGATGACTTGTTTATTTGTCTGTGTTGTCGGTACTTGTGAAGCCTTGAGCCGTACGGTGAATGGCCTCAGAACAGGCGTGTAGACTGATGTGGAGACTTCCATGGATGAAGTAACACCGTACAATGAACGTGTCAATTCTGTTACTTCCATAGTAAACAACTGACCTGTTTGCGCTGGTGTCTGTCTGTTGGTCAGCAGCGCCATCAGAAACTGTTCATTACACACTGAATAGCACAAGCTGGAGTTCAGCCTCGTCCGGCTCGGGAAACATCGGACGGGGCAGAGTCCTCAGAGAGAAGCTGCACATGAACGGGGCTGGAGTGTTGGTTGGCACCTTCATCGGGGCTGTGATGACGATGGTGATATAATTGCATTTTGATTTATCAACGTCACAGGACTTGAATTTGATTTGACGGCTGCCTGCCACCTGGGCAAAGTTGGGCTGGATAACCTCTGGTGGGGCCTCCCGCTGCAGCCTCGTTGCCAGCCATCAACTTCCAAGGTTGTCAACCAACAACTATTTAACTGATTTCTTTTTATCCTTTTCTCTTTCCATCCTGCAACTCTTCTCCAATTACCACTACCATCAAAACCATCAACTATCAGCAAGATCAACAACCAGCCGCGATAATACATTCAGGTAAGTATGCCCATTTCTCTTGCATTTGCCTCTCGTCTCGACCTCGGAGACTACCATGTTTCAAAGAATTCTGACTCCTACACGTTGTACGCTGCATTACATGTCCCTCTTCTATCCTCAAGCAACTGTTCCAACCTCTTACTCAATATGCCCCTCCATCAACCCACCTCAGGCCATCAGCTATTCTTTTACACATCTGAAGCACCATCACTTGACAAGGCTTCTCTCTGCCTTTATTGAAGCCCCCTTCAGCGTCTGTCAGTCTCTTGGAAGCGAGCGACCTGGTTTCACTTCATCTGCACCCTGCCTTGATTTGCGTCAAGGTGGCGCGAGCTGGATGTGTCGCAGTTGTTTGCCTTGCCCCAGCTTCGCAGGTGAACTGGAAGCTTCCACATCTCTCTCTGTACATGCACAATATTTCCATGCCCCACCCCCGACCAACGCTCTCAGCCTTTTTCCTCCTTCAATAACTTCTTCCATCTTTACTTTACCATTCCCCTCTCGTTCTCTGTCCTTCGTCTCTCAACCACACACCTCGTTTGCACTCACTCACTAATAACGCGTCAACCATTTCAACAACAGACATCAACAACAGCAACAACGAAGAGACTACTTCCTCGGCACGAGAGCCATGCGCCGTACCTCACACACTGCGAAGCACACTCAAACAGATAAAACCTCAGTGGGTGGGCTGCCATGCCCTCCCCATAACACATCACAGCCTCTTGTGGCAGCACCGGGAGGAGTGGTTTCCCTGATGAAACGCACCCGTCATAAATGTCACTTCACCGTCGTTCTACCAGGACATGCCAGGCTTGCCAGGTGCCAAGGAAAAAGCCCTTTGTTTTTCTTGGTTACTCGCCCTGTCTGGTCGTCCTGGTGGGTTTGTCTCTTGTGACCCCATAAAGCGACGACGTACCCTCCTCTCTCCTGCATCTGTCCCTGGACCCCCCCCCCTTTTTGAGCGGTCTTCTTCCCCTCTTCTTGACCGAGCCTGGGGGAGATAATGCTCGCATCGACCATGGCACGACGCGCAGTAGGAACACCTCCTGGAGGTCGGGCTGTTTACACGATAACACCACTCTAGGCCGAGGTGTGTTCTTGAACCCGGGCGGCACCGTCTGGCGGCTCCTTGGTTGTGTCGACCACCGCTGGCTCACCCACCCCATTGCAAAAATAGGGAGGTCCAGTTCCACACAACTCTCCGTCCTCCTCTTTTGCCATTCTTCTTCTTTCTTTCTTCCTGCACCTCTTCTTGGAGTGGGAGGACAGAGACGTGGGGACTGGTGACTTCAAGTCGAGTCGTCGGATGGTGCTGTCATGTGCTGGGTACCTGGCGCAAAATGGTCGAAGCGCCCTGCCTCAACGCGGGACCCCTATGTCCCTTTGTAGCCTGCCCCGTGTTGTGTGCCGGCGCATGTGGTGGAATCCGGAGGCACTCAACTGCCTTCTTGCGATTCCTGCTCTCGAGACCTCGTGTTGTATTGTGGTACGTCTCCTTGATCTTTGTGCTTGTCGGCTGACTTTGGTAGATTCAATCTACTCATCAAAAGTGTGGCGGACATTTCGAAGTCCGGGTGGATGGCGGGCACACTTTTATTTCTTTTCATCGTACTCGCCGCCTGGTGTGGCGACACGAAGAAGAAAAAGAAGAAGGGGGAGAACTTGATGAGGCCTTTATATACTGGCTGGCAACTAGAAAGAGAGGACCTGCTTGAACCTATCACATAGTGAGCCTGCTCTTGCTACTCTGTCGTGTCACCTTGCTTGCTGACTGTTTGAATTAAGTACACAGCATAGGAAATCATTGATACCACGAGGATTGGAATCATCATCATCATCATTATTATCGTCAGACTTCTTCCGGCCAATACAACCTAACCGGATTATCCACCAGCAACTTCCTCTGCACCTCCTCGCCCAGCGCAATTCTCGGAATAAAGTCCACCAGCATCCCATCATCCGGCATATGCGTCTTCAGGTTCGGATGCGGCCAATCCGTGCCCCAGAGCACCCGGTCAGGAAACTCGTCCACCAGCACCCTCGCAAAGGGCACAACATCCCGATACGCAGGCCCAGCGCCAGCCTTCTCCGCGCCCAGCGCAGGCGGGCCCGACCAGCTCAGCCGTTCCGGGCACGTCACCTTGACATAGACGCCCGGCACGTCCCGCACAAGCTGTCTGAACCGGGCAAAGGCAGGCCCGTCGGCCGAGGCGCGCACGTCGGGCGTGCCCATGTGGTCCACCACGACGGGCGTCGGCAGCGAGCGCAGCAGGCCCTCGAGCGCAGGGAGGTCGGCCGCCTCGAAGTACACGACGACGTGCCAGCCCAGCCTGTGGATCCTGCCCGCGACCTCGCGCACCTCGTCGATCTTGCTGCCGAACCCGTCACCGCCGCCGACCAGCCGCCGCACGAAGTTGAACCGCACCCCTCGCACCCCGGCCTCGTGCAGCGCCTGCAGCGCCTCCTCGCTGACCTCTCTCTTGACGGACGCGACGCCCCTTGCCCGGCCGCCTGACGACCGCAGCGCATCTACCAGGGCGGCGTTGTCGGTGCCGTGGCATGTCGCCTGGACGATGACGTTGCGCGCGAAGCCGAGGTGGTCGCGCAGGGCGGCGAGCTGGGTCGCGGAGGCGTCGCAGGGGGTGTACTTGCGCTCCGGGGCGTAGGGGAAGAGGTGGGCTGGGCCGAAGACGTGGCAGTGGGCGTCGACGGCGCCGGGGGGTAGAGGGAAGGAGGGCTTGCTTGGGCTTGGGTGGAAGTCGAGCCAGTCTGGATCCTTGGTGGTGGTCGTGGTGGATCGAGATGGAGGTGGGCTTGGGTGGGAAGTCGTCATTTTTGAGAAATGATGGTGATGAGGAGGAGAAAGAAGAAGAAGAGGAGGAGGAGGAGGAAGAGATGACGAAGCACTCAGCCTGGTGGATTGTGTGTGATGAAGATAAGGATGATGAGGGCGGTGGCTGGTGACTTGTCTGGAGCAGAAGCGCCTCAGCATGGCTTTTTTGGCCGTTCAATCTGGCTATTTTATCGTCTGCTCTTTACACTTGAAGCCGAGGACAGATGAGGGGTTGGTAGAGAGGGGGTGCGTTTCCCACCCAAATAATCTGCTGTCTGAGATGTTTAGTATAACAAGTATGCAGCAGAATTAGAAATTCAGCAAGTACTTACTTACTTGACAATATTCACGGGCATCTGTTCAAATACTTGAAAGACGGCCTCGACGCTCAACAACACGGCCAGTCTCTTTCTTCACGTTTTGACTGCCATGGCGGAGACAAAGCCGGGCCGAGATGGCAACCCTACCAGATTCCCTCCCGCCCGCTGCAACCTCGATGTACATTTTCCTCACCCTGATGACCTGTTCCTCTTCCTTTTCTCATCTCCTCTGACGATGATGACCATGGCGCTCTTCTCAAGCCTCAGATGTTTATTTTTCTTTCTTTCTGCTGGTCCACAGTGGGCTTCTCGGGAAATAGACCAGAGGATCAGACTGAGCGAGCCTCAGATGCGTCAGGTCCAGCGGCTCGTCATGTGTCTCTCCTTGCTTAGCAGCTTGGCTACGGGCCCCTCGCCTCGAGCTTAGCTTCGCGTGTCTGGATGACGACTCTGGATGCCGGGTTCTTCTCCTAGAGACTGGGCAGCCAAAGCCTTATGAGCTGACACGCCTGGGCACATCGGATCGATTTCCTTGTTGTTTGTATCTGGGCACACCTTGCTTGTGTGTGTCTTGTGGCGTTTTTACCCCCTAAAGGGCTGAGCGTCTGTGGTGGCAAACCATGCTAACTTTTCCCCCTCTTCTGTTCTACTTTTGCTCTCAGCCAGTCTTGAAGCCAGGCTGGCGTTATGGACGCATGTCGTTTGACTGTCATGACGAGGCTCTTCTTCTTTTTCCACCCTCGGGTCCTTAATAAGACAGGATTATAGATTGTTTGTCTGCCTGCACCCAGCGAGAGGATTCCTAGTCCGGGGCTGGGAGACCGAACGATGAGATAAATGTGGGGAGCTGAACCGGAAGACAACTCCTTCAAGCCCACCTGCTGGCCAGCAATTGGTAGTCGAGATGCCAGCATGACCGCGCCGCACGCAGGGGCCCATGCATTTTCTCAGACTGTCAGAGAGCATTTCTCTTTTGCGATGGAGTTGGGGGAAAAGAGAGAAAGAAAAAGGAAGAAGAAAAAAAAGGAGAAAAAAGGAGAAAAAAGAGAGAGAGAGAGAGAGAGAGAGACGAGCCGCGTCCCAAATTCCTTCAGAAGATAAAGCTGGGCTGGGTGGCAGTACTTGCATCCATCGTCCTCCTGAGCCACTCCACGAGTGAGCGACCACGCTTCAAGGGGTGTGAGCAGCGTTGAAATACAGATTGATGTGCAGTGAGTGGGTGTGGGTGTGTTTCTTCCGGGTCTGCCTGAACCGCTCCTGCAGATCAACCCTTGTGCACACGCTGTCACTCGCTTAAAGTGTTTTCTTTTTTCTTTACTTTTTTCAGCCTCATTCTACCGTTGCTTGCTATCTTCCTTGTCTTCCATTTTTAATTTTATTCTATGAACCGACGACGAGCTTGGGTTTCTACTTTTGCGAACCCGAACCCGAAGCCCCGTCGATTCGTTTCACGTTGACTCCGACGGCACAGTTCGTTGTTGCATTGGGACGCGGTTGGGTGCGCCCACTCACCGTTCAGTCCATTACTGTTGCCTCTCAATTCCTCCTCGTACGTCGATTTCTAGCTTTGTTCTGCAATTGGCGTCTCTTTTTTTGGGGGGGTTTCCAGACCCCGTCTCAAGTGAGCATGCCGGTAAGTTCTCACGGGGAAAAAGAAGCACAGCAGATTTATTTCCAGACCTGGGCCTGCTGCAGGACATGAATGCTACTCTAGCTTTCAAACCCTCTCTCTCGCTCTTGGCCACCAATGCCTCTAGAGCAAAACACACAAAGATGTCAAGTGACATCCGTGCGAGGCATGCTTGCCCGTTTGCCCAGTATCATTTCATTCATGCTCTCCACCCAAGTGGAAATTACACCAGCTATTGCGTCTCACGTAAGCTGAGATGTTATAGAGTGCAGGTTATTTCAAGACTGAGCTTGCATGCTGGAGGGATTGTGTGATTGGGTGATGATTTGTATTTTATTCACTGGTTCTTTTCTTTTTTCCCCTTGAGAATTCTAGGCTGACATACTGGTTATGTTATTTTAGCATGGGCATGAACATTTGGAGGAGGACTTTCGTCACCAACAAGCCCAGTTTGCCCTCGTGATGGCGTCGGCCGACCAAGTCGACCACCCCCACCTTCTCAGCTCACCAAAGTCGGCACGCACCATCTCAGGCCTAGGGATCGCAGTAGAACCCGGCCCCATTGCTCGAAAGGCATCTCATCATGGTCTCATCGAGAACGCAGCTCCGATAGATGGTGCTGCGGAACAAGATGCCCGTGATCCCTTTGAAGGTTTGTCTTTTCGCTCCCATATCACAGGACTTGGGAGTCCTGGTGGAAGATAAACATATACATATATGCATATATATATAAAGCGTCATCCCAGCTAATGAAGGCCACGTACTTGCTTCAGATGGGTCACCCAACATGAGCCCGAGGAGTGAACACAGTGGTGGTCATGGTGACTTTAGGAGGTCGATCCACTCTGCCTGGGACAAGGGCGCGCTGAGGGGCGTGTACACGCCGCTGGACGACGAGCGAGATGCCAGAGGGGCAGGAGGAGCAACAGCAGCAGGGGCCAGTGGCGGCAACAGGGAGCGAGACATTGACGCCATGAGCATGGACTCTCTTCAGATGCGCAACGAGGACCATCGAGATGGGCCACAAGATCATGAGAATAACACCACGCACAACAGCTTCCCCACAGCTGCCCGAGGAGGAGGAGGAGATGGTCTTGGCCAGGACACTGACTACGGCGCCTTCAAGTCGACCTTCAACGAACGTGCTCGGCTCCCCTTTCGGACACCACCGACGCACGTCCGCATCCGGCGCACCAGCTGGCGGTCCCTCTGGCTCCTCAGCATGTCCGTCTACTCGACGCTGCTGAGCGGGGTGTGGCTGGTCACGGCGATCGTGGAGCCCCGCTGGGGCAGCATCGTGTCGACCAACGGGCCCATCTCGCTGTCCTCGGCCAACGTGCTCACAGCCATCATCGCCAAGACGATCGAGATATCCTTTGTCACGGTGGCGGTGGCCTTTGTGGGCCAGGTGCTGACGAGGCGGGCGATTGCCACGCACGAGGGCATGACCATGGCCGATGTGACGATGCGCACGTGGATCATGCAGCCGGGCACCGTCCTGGCCAGCTTCCGCGCCCTCCGCTACGTCGGCCGCACCCTGCTCGGCATCACCTGCATCCTGGCCACGCTGGTGGCCATGTTCTACACGACAGCCTCGGACACCATGGTCCGGCCCAAGCTGCAGTTCAGCGGCTGGCAGCAGAGGACCCTCAAGAGCACCATCCTCGCGTCCTATGCCAACCCCGTCTACGTCCAGGACGACTGCGCCACGCCCATCTCGACCCTGTTGGATGTGGATGCGGGCTCGTCGTGTCTGGCCGTGCAGTACTCGGGCGACTCCTTCTCCGACTTCTTGACCTTCTTCTCTACGTGGCGGGACACGCGCAACTCGAGCCTGGAGATCAAGGACAGACCACAGGTGCAGTCTGTCTTGTATGACAACGTGACCATGGTTGGGACGTGGATCGAGACGCAGTACTCGGATGTGCAGCAGAATTATCAAGATCACCAGCGGGTGATTAACAATGTCTCGTTGGCGATGCCACACCCAGGTAAGCAGACCAAAAACAATCTCTCTCTCTCTCTCTCTCTCTCTCTCTCTCTTCTCTTCTCTCTCTTCAGTCCCAAGCAGAGGGAATACACAGCCAAATGATAACTCATGCATGACCTCGTACCAGGAGTCTACAAAGCCGCCACCAACCGAACCCTCAACGGGATCCTACAGCCTTCCGACCTCGACGGCGTAGGCTCCTACAACATCTCAGCAAGCGTCATCTCCCCAGCCATCAACGTCCTCTGCGTCAACATGAACCACACCGAGCTGGCCCCCCTGGTCTACACCACCTGGCCCAACGCCATCGTCAACACCACCACGACAGGCGACGGGCTGGTCGGGTGGAGCGGCTGGGAGCTGGACGTGCCCGCCTTCAACAACAGCGCCGGCGCCAACGACACGACCAACTGGCTCAACGCGACCGCGGTGGACGACGTCTTCAGGTGGGGCGCACAGTACCAGCGCCGGCCGCCCGTGTTCCAGCGGTACCCGATCGCCTTCAACACGCTCGTCAACTCGCACAGCACCGCCTACGCCAACGCCACGGACGCCATCTACGTGCTCAGCAAGAGCAACACGACGGCCGACTACACCCTGTGCGGCCTGCAGTCGTGGCAGGCCATCCAGTGCAGCACGCTCTTCAACGTCAGCGGGCAGGCGAGCATGGCCATGAGCGTCGACTGCGCCCAGGACGCCGACTATACCCCGGCCAGCGCGGCAGACGACAAGGCCAACCCGGACGCCTACGTCCACTTCATGCAGCAGGACAACGCTGGCGGCAGCAGCAGCAGCAGCGACTACACCTTGACCCTCGACGACGACTGGAAGAACATGGCCGCGCTCTGGGCCGTGTCCATCAACCTCGACGGCGGCGTCGAGAGCGACAACGCCTCCAACGCCCGCATCCTCACCGAGCTCGCCCTGCACCAGCCCAGCCTCAACGCCTCCCTCCCCTCCCTCGCCGAGGCCCTCGCCGCCATGGTCGCCAACACCCTCGTCACGGGCTCCATCAACACGCCCTTTGTCCCCTACTGGAACTACGACGTCGCCGGCAACATCCTGCCCGCCGCGGCCGAGGTCAGCTTCCACGCGCGCGTGCGCTCGCAGGAGTATGCGTCGTGGCACAGCGAGCCCTGGCAGGGCGTGTTCTATCCCGTGCTGGCGTTTTGTTTCCTTTTTAACCTCTTGTGTCTTGCGTATCTCTGCAGGGTCGGCATCGTGCGGGACTTTCTGGAGCCGACGAGCTTGTTTGCGCTGGCGACGTCGCGGCCCGTGGAGACTTTTGGGCCGGGGCAGACGATGACGCCGGGACCTGATGGGATGCTGGGGGGAGGAGGAGGAGGAGGAGGAAGAGGAGGGTCCAGGACGCCGGAGATGGACCAGAGGACGGCGCGGCTGGACCACAAGGCGAACCTGGGGGTGCCGTATAGGCTGTCGTATCGGGAGGATGGAGACCATTTCTACTTTGAAGAGGCTGGGAGACTTAGTGCCAGAGGCACGCCGCTGATGGATGCGAGTGCGTCCGGGGTGGAGTTGGAGGAAGGCGTCGGGGGTAGGAGGTCTTATTCGCGGTTGAGTCCGAGGTTCTGATGATTAGTTGTTGTTTGTTCTTGGATTGTAAATGGTTCATCTCGTCCATTGGCACTTTTTCTGTGCGTAAAGGCTTCTGGTAAGAGTTTGGGTTGAGAGTAGTACATTAGATTTACACCGCTCAGGGCGACAAATTGTTGGAGCAAAGTACATAAAAGAACGGACAAACAAGGAAATAAACAAATAGAATTCTAGACGATGTTAACGAAGGTCTGCCCTAGACGGTGTTTGTCTTGATATCGTTGCGTGTTCTTCTTTCCTTGGGCACCAACTGCGATGCTCTCTGAACATGGACGGCACTGGTGGTGTGTGTTGTATCTGGATGCAAGGCCCATAATGAAGATGGACACTTGAAATGACGCGTCTATTTCCAACAGCCTAAACAGGAGTGAAAATCTGAGAAAAGTCTGCTCGCAAAAAAAAGATAAAGATCGCTTCTATAAAATCACATTCATCTTATCTCCTCTGCGTTCTGGTGGCACAACTGTAGTGAGGAACCTCGACGACAAAAACCGGCATCACAGCTTCGCCGCCTCCTTGACCTCTCCAACCTTGAGCTTGGGCCCGTACTTTTCCAGCACCTTGGCGTTGTGGTACTTCCAGAACTGCTTGGTCGAGTCCTTGCCGGCCATCCTCTTGAGGATCTTGGGGCCGCCGGGGTGCTCCTCGAGGAAGTCTGGGCCGGAGGTCGTGTTAGTTGGTGGGAGAAAACGGGAAAAAACGGAGGAGGAGAAGAAGAAGAAGAAGAAGAAGAGAGCATTGAGTAGGGGCCCAACGTACTTGTAATGTCATAAACGCCCGTGTCTACGATGATCCACAAGCCGTTGCTCTCGTCCTTGTGCTGGGCGACCTCTGCGGTGGTAAATTGCTTTGACATTTTGCTGACTTGAAGTGATGGAGAGAAGGTAATGAATGACCTTTGAGCCTTGAATGTGTTGTTTGTGTGTAAAAGTGTGTATATCTCTAAGTATGTGTATGTTGATGTTGATGTTGAGGTCGAGAAGAGAGAAGGTCGAAGATTGGAAATGCTGGGCCTTTGAATGGGTGAAGTTCACTCTAAGAGAAGAAGAGGCCCGGGAATCTGGGGTAAAATGGACCTCGGCTCATGCATGACCTGACCTTGACCCTGACAGTGGGGGTCTTCCTTGTATACCCTAACCCTTGGCAGATATGCAGCATAGGAGACATCATTGACTGGTCATCAGCATGAGATGAATGAGTGTTCAAGACAGAGGATATGGAGCACCATCAGTTTGTTGCTCATCACTCTGCAACCTTTCTCATATGTGATTTGAATTTCAAAACTTGGTCTTTACTTGTTGCTCCAGTCCCAAGGTTGAGGCTGAAGAGGAAGAAGGGATGACTGCTGATTGGATGCCCCGCCAATAAATACCTAGGTACTTTGGTACTTTGTCGCTTATTTATTTACACTGATGACCTCAACTCAACCCACGCTGCCCTCCTCCTCCCACCTCTCTCTGTCAACAATACATCTTGGTCTCTGTGCTATCTAGGCCATCTTGCTGCAGATCCTGCACCATTCTCCTTTTGACAGTCCGTTCTTCGAGCTCATAGAGCCCACAGCCATGGCCTTGCGAGGCCTTTCCCTCCTCCGACCGAGGAGCATCGCCCCCATCACCTCCTCCTCCCCCTCCCCCTCCTCTGCTGGACGAACCCGCCTCCTCTCGCCCATAATACCACCGACAGAATACATACTACCACCTCGACCACGATCCTTCCACCGTTTCCTCTCCCAGACCCGCCCTCGCGCCCGCCAGCGTGACCCTCGCCAACACCAACAACACCAACAACAACAACAACAACCTTCTCCCGAATACGACTATGATCCTTCCCTCGGCGACCCGTGGTACCACCACCGCCTGCGCACCGCGAAACCTCTCCTGTCCTCCACACCCGGCCAGATCATCCGATCCCCTCGCACCCACACCGTCATCGTCGTCTCCGTGGGCCTCGCCCTGGCCTTCTACTGGTACAACCTCGAGGTAGTCCCCGTGTCCGGCCGGCGGCGCTTCAACTGCTACAGCGAGGCCACGGTGCGCGAGCTGGGCGCCATGCAGTACAAGCACGTGCTGTACGAGATGGAGCAGCAGGGCGGCCGGTTCCTGTCGGACCGCGACGGGCGCGTGCGCATGGTGCAGAGGGTCATGGCGCGGCTGATCCCCGTCAGCGGCATGGACGAGGACGACGAGACGGGCGGCGGCTGGGAGGTGCGGGTGATTGACAACGACGACCTGCGCCAGGCCAACGCCTTCGTCCTGCCCGGCGGCAAGGTCTTTGTCTACAGCGGCCTGCTGCGCCTGGCCCGGACCGACGCCCAGCTGGCCGCCGTGCTGAGCCACGAGATTGCCCACAACCTCGCCGACCACATCTCGGAGCGCCTGAGCCAGAGCGTCGGCGAGACCTTTTTTCTCGGCTCCGCCCTCATGCTGCTCGCCGCCACCCCCTTCACCTTTGTCGCCGGCTACCTGTTTGGCGGCCAGCTGCTCGACCTGCTCTTCTCCCGCCCCATGGGCCGCATGCAGGAGAGCGAGGCTGACTATATCGGCCTGATGATGATGGCCGAGGCCTGCTATGACCCGCGCGAGGCCGTCACCTTTTGGCAGCGCATGGAGGCCATCCACCGACTCGAGCCGCCCGAGTTCCTGTCCACTCACCCGTCCAACCAGCATCGCATCGAGAGGATCACCGGGTGGCTGCCCGAGGCGGCTGAGAAGAGGGATGCCAGCGACTGTGTTGGTACTCAGGGCTTCGCAGAGATGTTTAGGCGGGCTATGGCAAGGGGGGATATTATCAGTGGTGGCATGTAGTTGTTTTCTTCTTCTTCTTCTTTCTGCGTAAGCCCTGGTGTTGGTTTGTGGATGATTGATTACATGACAGCACGGCGTTTGTGGTTTTGTGTGTGGTTTGCCTTTCTTATATAGTCTGGCCTCTTGACGTGATCAATGCCTAGTCAAGGACAGGTAGATTCCGGGTGGGATGGCCAACAGAATCAATATCTTGATTGAGCGGCGAGCTATCTCGCCACCAGTACGGCTGCCAGCTGTTGTCCCTTCTCCCCACCCAGATAGGTATCCTCCTCGCCCTCTGGAGACATCCTCGCCATCTCCAGCGCCTCGCTGTACCCCCTGATGACCATATCCTCATCCACCCTGAGCCCGTTCTCCACCAGCGCCGTGATGACGCCCCTGACCCTCGCGATCTCCCTCATGACCTCCACCTCGATGTAGTCGTTCTGGCTGCTGTACACGGCCTGGCTCACGCTGTCCTCCATATTCGTCGCGCCCACCCCTCCTGCGGCCGACGCCGCCGCCGTAGCCGCCGCCAGGCTCGCATCCTCCACATGCTTGCTGATCCAGACGTAGCCATTCACGCCCAGCACAACATCAATCTTGGCTGCCCCGTCCCCGCCGTCGGACCCCAGCGTGCCCAGCGGCATCGTCCACACCTGCCTGCGGCTCCGCACCACGCCACCGCCGCCACCCGTGCCGCTGACCGTCAGGAAGACTCCGTTCCGCAGCTTGCCGTACTTGAGACTGCGGGTGTGCAGCACGGCGCCGCCGTCCGGGTAGATCTGCTGGACCTCGGCGACGAGCAGGTCGCCCTCGGCAAAGAAGGACCGGATGGCGAGCTCGTCCGTCTCGGTGCGCCGCCGCTGGATCCCGCCGGGCAGGTTGATGGCCGACAGCGGCAGGCCTGCGAGCTGCGTGGAGCCGACGTCGACGCGCCACCGCCGCGACTGCACCTCTACGATGCGGCCTACGACGAGGTCGCCTACCTCGGGCGTGTAGCGCGCTCGCAGGGGCCGCACGGAGATGAGCTTGTTGGTGCGCGTCACGACGCCTGCCAGGGACGAGGTGATGGCTGTCGAGTCTGTGCTGGCGACGGTGTAGGTCCCGTGGCCCCTTTTGTTGGGTTCGAGGTTTAGCTACTTGATTTGATATCGTGCACCATTCCGTCCCTGCCGAGGGGGGAAACTCCTTACCTCATGTACTGTGTGTCGTCGGTGACGACCTCGCCTGGCGTCACGATGTCGCTGGCGTGTTTTGCGCGCTTGGCTGGTCTGCCGCCTATGCTCATCAGGATGTCGCCTTCTGGGTCGAGAGCGCCGCCGCCGCCGTCTGAGTCGGAGTCGGAGGAGATGGCTTCATTGTCTCGACTTGACCACCTGGGCACGGGCTTGGGCTGTATGATTGTGATGGGCATGGTTGGTTGGTTAAGTGGTTTTTCGGGCTATCGGCATGCCCGAGGTTATGGGATATAATTTGGTTTTGCTTGCGCCTTTCTGAGATGAGAGGCGCGAGGTGTAATTGGACTGCTTGAGCGATGAAATTTTGCTCTTGAGATGAAAGCTTGGGGGGTTTGCGGCGTGGTTCTAAGACGGGGTTTCGACTCTGTTGACAGTGAAAATCGTGATGACTCAAAAGAGGATAGAATCCTCATGCAACAAGTTCACAGTCTTGATAGGCGTCGGAATTGAAAGGGGGGTATCTTGTATATTGCGCCGGTTCTAGAGAAGGAGGGTTGCCCTGCTATGCAGGAAGAGACGCTCATCATCAACTGAGAGCTTTCACTCTGGAGCGGCTTATCTTATCGCTATAGTACCTAGCCAGCTGCCGACCAGCTGCGGGTAGCGTGCAAGTGTCCCATGGCCCAGACCTCCTGTTGATATTGAGCAGCGATGTCGTACTTTTTATTGAATTCCTATAAGTCGAGTTCCTGGAGCTCATCCAAACAATCGATAGATGCCCATCCAGGCCAGCCCAACTGAGGTCCCGATAAGTCCCGCCTTCCGCCCTCGCATGCCTATCCACGGCTTGCTCTTGAGAATCGACGCGCGGTTCTTCTCGAGCTGCTTCATGCCCTCCCAATAGCTGTAGCCCGCAAGACCGATGAATGCAGTACCGCCTGGACGAAATCGAGTCACTCTTTCAGCGCAACGCGTTGACAGGAGGGGGAATGGTGTTGTGAAGAGGCCAGGTGATATTCAGGCATGCGACGAGACGGCAGAAACTTACCGACGATGCGACACGACGTGCAGTCATAGTCCCGTCGCTCCTGCTTGAGGAGGTCGTCAGCTTTGACTGGCTGTTGGAGGGAGTGGACTGATGGGGAATTGCCAGCCATGTTCGGTAACCTTTGTTGAGAGGAGGAGCTGGTCGTTTCTACTTTGCTGGCTTGCAGCAACGCAAGGATTCGAGATCACATTTGGTTGACATGTCAGGGTCCAGTTGATGAGGCAGGGTTAGGGCTCAGGTACTGGGACGGTTGAGCAGGGACAGCCTTGTCAGCTCAGCAGAGGCGTCATGGCTACTGCTGCACAGAGCAGCTTGTACCTTCCAGTACGCGAAACCCCCCACCACACATGTCAACCTCAACGTTTCCTGGCGCCCGCCCTCCAACCTCCTCTGCACGCACCCCTCCCAGCCCTTGAAGATGGATGGCGTGATAGAAGCAATACACATCTTTGACGAGAGGAACTCGCCCATACTGTCACATACCTACACGTCCCGACCAATTTCCGCCGCCCACCTCCTGCCGCTGTACCTGGCTCATCCGGCGCCGCGCCCAAACGTCCTCCTCCTCCCAACCACCAACCCGCCCACCCTCGTCTTCAGCCTCACCCACGGAAACCTCCTCTTCCTCCTGACGACGTCCAGCGAGGTCGAGCCCCTCCTCGTCCTCGAGTTCCTGCATCGCGCCATTGACGCCCTCGAAGAGTTCCTCGGCGCGCCCCTCATCTCCCACAAGATCGAAGCCGGCTACGATGTGGTTGCCCAGCTCCTTACCGAGATGTGCGACGCCGGCACGGTCGCCACCACCGAGCCCAACGCCCTGCGAGACATGGTCGAGGTGGAGGGCTGGATGGGCAAGCTGCTGGGCTCCATCACCCTCCCCGGCCAGGTGAAGGACCTGAGCGCTCTGGGCCGGGCCCCCAGCCCGGGCATGCCGTCCCTCGCCCAGACCACCGCCCCTGCCCTGCCATGGAGACGGGCCAATGTCCGACATACCAGCAACGAGCTGTACGCGGACGTGGTCGAGACGCTGAGCGTCACGCTTGCGCCGAGCGGCAGGCCGCTTGCTGCTTTTGCCAACGGCACCATTGCCTTCACGAGCAAGGTGTCGGGCGTCCCGGACATCACCATGACGCTGAACGGGCCGTCGGGCAAACACAACCTAGGAGGAGTGCTGGAGCTGCCCGTGTTCCACCCGTGCGTGAGGCTTGCGAGGTGGAAGGAGCAGCCTGGGGTGCTGAGCTTTATACCGCCGGATGGGAGGTTCATACTGGCTGGCTATGAGGTGGACCTGCTGCCGTTCACCAAGAGTGGGAACCTGAGCGCGAGCAGCCTCAAGCTGCCCGTCCACATCGAGATGAAGACGGGACTGGGGCCGACGGGGTCGGACTTTGAGGTCAGGGTCAATCTCAACAAGATCTTCGGCATCAGCAGCAGCACCAGCACTTCTAGCTCCACGGGGTTCGGCCGAGGAGGCGCCAGCGCTGGGGGACGAGGCGCGGCACAGTCCTCGCCAATCATGGACGACATGGTGATTTCTGTCCCGCTGCCCGAAGACGTCAGAAACCTGCCCGAGATACGACCATCCAAAGGCGATGCTACGTACAACCCGGGCGATCGAGAGCTGCAGTGGTACATCCACGGCAAGGAGTTGAGCGCGGGGGCGACATACTTTGGGCTCCGATGTACTGTCGTGGGTCAGCCCACAGGGGAGGACGTCGACGACACGCCGATGAAGAGCGACTATGCTTATGACGAGCCGTATCAGGCAGAACCTGCGTCGGCCAAACTAGTAGACAAGACCTCTGGAACCCAGGAGACGGACGAGGACCGGGACGCGAAGAAGATTGCCCAGAACAAGATCCTGATGCCCAGCTCGGCATCTGTCAGTTTCACGGTGAAGGGATGGCTGCCGAGCGGTATCAAGGTGGAGAGCATCATGCTTGATACCAGGAAGAGCAGAGGGCTCGGCGAAGGGGTGAAGCCCTACAAGGGCGTCAAATACCTCACTGTGTCCAAGGGGGGAGTAGAGATACGGTGTTGAAAAAAAGGTGTGATGATGATTTTGTGCGGTAGCGAATGTTGATACCCTCCGATTGGATGCTTGACAAACCTCGAATCGAAAATGGTTCTCTAGATTCAGCCCCTGCCATACTGGACATGTGTACCGTCCACTCGTTCTGGTTTGAGAGATGATGATGATGATGATGGAAGCCTGGAAGTTTTCTATTTCATGTCCAAGATTGGCCAGCCCTGTGTTCTGCCTCGGTGGTGATAGCCCCTTTCCCAGTGGTATAAAGGATGTCTACCATCATGTTGTCCAGACGATTCAACCAAGACCAGGAACAACTTTCCAAAAAGAAACAATGGCCATCTAATCCCCATTAGTCAACACAAACGCCTCATAGGTCTGCCCAGGCCCCAACGCCTCCAGCGCTTCCTCATCCCACCTCGCAACCTCAGCCCATCCTCTGACCAGAGCCCGCCAGTAACACGCCTCCGCCGCAGGGCTCATATACCCTCCCCCGACAAATATCTCTCTCTGCCGCCTCGCGATCCCCTCGGCCACACTGGGATGGCTCTCCAACCACATGATGGTGTCCTCCAGATCACTCCAGTCCGGCTTCACAAACACCATATTTGCCTCCTCGGGCGGATAACTCACAGGCCACGCCCTCTTCACCATCTCGCTCGGCGTCCACCGGCCCTTGAGGCTTTTGCTGCTGCTGCTGCTGCCACTGCTGCCACCGATCTCACCAGGCAGGTCAAACGAAAAGACCGGCCGCACCAGGTGCGTGGTATGCATCATCCAGCCGATCGGCGGGCTGAGCACCACGCTCCCGCACATCTGCAGGAACTGGAACCGCCCGCTGTACGTGACGCCCTCGGTGTACAGGACATACCTGTACCGGCAAAAGTCCTCAATGGCAAGCGAGTTGCTGGCCGTCCTCTCGCCGTTGGCGTCGGGCGCCGTGTCCCACTTCAGCGCCTCGACGTCCGCCCAGGGCTTGTCGCGCGTCGCGGCCATGAGGTTCTGCCGCAGCCGCGGGTTCTGCACGCTGTTGAACCAGGTGGTGCCGCGCCACACGGCCTGTGGGATCTTGGCGGCGAAGTTGCTGCTGCTGCTGCTGCTGCTGCTGGTACTCCTACTACTTCTCGAGGCAACAAAACCCCCCTCCTCCTCGTCCTCGTTGTCGTTCTCGATGGCAGCAATGGCCGCTGCGGCGCGCCGCACAGAGCCGATAAAGGGTAGTTTCCACGCCCAGAAGGAAAAGTGCGGCATGAGAAAGGTGCGGGCGTCCGGGTTGCCGTCGTCGTAGCCGGGGCGGGCGCGGGGGTCTGCCTGGCGCGAGTAGGCCCAGGCGGTGCCAAAGGGCTGGTCCTGGAAGTTGAGGGCGAAGACGGTGTCGGCGGGGAGGGGCTCGTCCTGGGGCGCGGCGACCATGGCGCGGTGGATCTGGTGCAGCGAGGCGGTGCGCGAGGCGAGCATCTCGGTCGAGAGGTCGCGCTTGCGCTGGGACTTGAGGATGGTGAGCTGGCCGTTGTGGATGCGGAGCAGGACGGGCGCCGTCTTGGTGTTGATGTGGAAGGGGCCCTGGGAGACGACGTCGTCTATGGACCAGGTCAGGTTGGGGAACGAGGCCTCGCACTGGGTGGTTGTGAGGGTCAGGTCGTTGAGAGGAGGAGGAGGAGGAGGAGGAGGATGACGGTGGAGGTTCGAGAGGAGACTGCTGCTCTGTGGGCTTCGTGGTCCTCTGCCGGTGAAGAAGAGGTAGTATATCAGGCAGAGGAAGCCCGTGATGTAGAGCCCAGCTCGTACCCTCCGCCTCTGCCTGGGGCCTATGGTTTTATCGACGATCATGGCTGCTGGAGCATCTCACATTGCGAGTGTCTTCGCTTCAAGGTTTTCATATGTCCAGCCCCAAGTAGATGAAATGAAAGAAAAACATGGCATGAGGCCTCAAATCTGGCTCATCATCGCCATCTTCATCACCACCATCCACTTGTAAGAAGAAAAGGTGAGCTGGCAAGAGTCTGTCGCTGCTGTGGCGGCGGTGTTGCAGGTGCAGCCCCTGAAATAGAACCACGGTGGATGATGCTCCGGTATAATTGCAGGGGGGCCCGTTTCTCCGCTGTTGGTGACTTGGATTCTGCCGGAGAATACATAATATACATAAGGACAAGTGCCTGTCCCCCAAAATTCTCATTTGGAAGAATTAGCAGAAGCATTGCAAATCGAGAAAAGATGTTGACGGTGGCTCGGCTTCGTTTTGTCCACAGGGGGCGCTCCTGAGGCTATTGTCGTCAAGCTTTCGTGGTCCAAAGACCCCGTTTCAACCTCCACCCAGAAAGATCCACCAATCATCTTACACGGCCACATTGAGATGAGAACGCAGTCCAATGCTGGGTTCCGCTTCATGGCTTGCGTGCGACTGTCGACGTGTCGCATTATGTTGAGGCCGCAAAGCATGTCGTTTTAGCTGTCTTGGAAAAGGTTTGTGCCATACGAGGAGACATGTCAGCGTCTATACATGGTAAATGTGTGAGCAAGTAGTTCCTTCTCTGAACCTTTGACCCCGCTGGCCCAACATGCACTCTATTCTCATCATTCGTCATGTCAAATCATTCCCGTGCACCCTTCCTGAGATCATCCACCCTCCACTTCGACAACCCAGCCGGCTCGTCTAGATCCACCGACGGTCCCCAGGCCACATCGCCTGGCCCAGCCTTCCCTCCCATTGCATACTGCGTCCCAAGGGGCCTCGCTGGCTCCCTCCCCTCCCAGTGCCTCGCCTCGACGGGCAGTGGTGTCCACCAACTCTCTGGCGGTCCGGGACGCGCATGCCACGACGCGCTGCACATCTCCCAGAGCCGACTGGCGGCGCGCTTGTATGCAAAACGCTCATCCTCGCCCGTGAACGCGGCCGTGTTGACAAAGTCGACTTTTTGCCCGACGATGCCAAAGTCGGAATCGATCTCGGCGTGGATGGACGAGGTCCGGGCCGAGGACTTGGGGTCATCTGTGTAGCTGGAGATGTTGGGGCGGAAAGGCGCGGCAGAGTCCTGGAAGACCTCGGACACCGTCTCGGAGTAGGTCGCGTCCTCGTGCTCCCCGGTGTTGTTGTTCGTCGTGGTTCGTGTTGTGGTGCGGGTCACGGTGGTCAGGCCTGGTCGGCCTGGCTGTCGCCGGTTCTGCTCGGGGAAGAAGAGGTTGTCCGGGCCAACTTCGGCGCGGATGAAGACCTTACAGCGGGCCTCGTACAGGGCATCGAGTAGTGTTATGAAGCGGCGTGCTTCGTTCTTCATGGCGACTGGGAGCACCGGCACCTTGTCAATGATGAAGGTGTGGAAGTTGGAGGCCAGCGTGATGTAGTCTGCTGGTCCGAAGGCGTGCACGAGCTCGTTGAAGTCCCAGTGCGTCACACCCTCGTGCTGCCGTGGCACGTTGATCGCCCGCCCGTACACAACAAGACTTGTTGGTTTCCATGGGACGGACTGGATGACTGGGTTGTTGAAGGTGTCGAGTAGCATTCGATTCCAGACCTCATGGTCGTCCACCATGAGACCGTACTTCCGAGGCGTGGTCGAATCACCGACGTCATCTTTCAACAGCAGCGGCGCTTCACTCTGCATCTCTGTGCTATCACCAGTGCGCTCAGCAGTATCTGAGGACCGCCCTAGGGCTTCAGCCTGCTCCGTGAGATCTCTTCTTCGCCAGTCTTTTGCTCCCTCCATGTGCCAGAAATCACATCTCGCCTTCAGCACCTCGACAAAGGCGGCAAAGTCACTGGTACTCCCATACAGCTCTCCTTGCTGCTTGTTTCCGGTGCCCAATAGCTGTTTTACAAGCCCTCCCGTCACAGGTGCCGGATACTGCGCACCCACGGCCTTCTCCAGCTCGTCGGGCATGCGATTCGACGAGGCGACCAGGACTCCTCCGAGCTGGAAGAAAGGGATGAAGAGGTTGCTCAAGATCTTGCTCGAGGCACGGTCCGGCAGCTGAAACTCATCCAAAAAGAGAATGGGCGATTGCTCGATCATTTCCTTGGCCAGCCATAACAAGGACCACTCGCGATCGTCGCGGGCGAAAGAGGGATGCGACCTGCGGAACTTCTCTAACCGTGAGATGCTATAGAGCATAAATGTGTTGAAATGCCACCGCTTCTTCCGGCTTGTGGGTAGGCCGTCGGCGAGGAGGTCCAGCAGCATCGATTTCCCTGTGCCCACCTCTCCAGAGAGAAAGAGGCCCTTGGGAGAGTCCACGTCGAGCGCAGCCTGGTGGCTCGTCAGGACGCGTGTCAGGGCCAAGCTGTCGCGGGGGCCCTCTGAAGATCGGAAGAACCTCGAGAAGAGGGGGTTGCGCCGGATGGGATGGCTCCTGACTGCGAGCTGGTCTGTCTCATTTTCTCTGGCGCCGTCAATAGCCTGCGTGATCTGATGTATTCTGCTGCGGTACTCTGAGAGAGGCTGGTAGTCTTTGAGACGCAGATAGAGTTTCTGGAGGTGAAGAGCCAGCCGGTGTTGTGCTGGGTCAGGAGAAAATAGGCCTGTGGCTATGAGGGCGTTGTATTTCACGAGCGGGTCGGTGATTGTTACCGCCGTCCCGAGGCGATTCATCCTCGACAGAATACAGTATATACCGTAAGAATGATGTTTGTATGCGCCACGACGAGAATACAACGATGGTGATGAGATGGCACAAGGAAGAAAAGAAATTTATGAATGATTGCGATGCATTCTTTTTTTTTATTATTAATAAAATGATACAAAGTGTACAATCTTGACAGGACTTCGTGTTACGCTCACCAAGCCGTCACTGACACCATTATTATGGTGGTGGCGGCAGGGGTGATGATGAAGATGGTGGTCAGATTGAGGACGTTGGAGGTATGGACGGTGATGATATCAACACTCACCTCTTTCCGTGTCATACGCAGCGATTATAGTACGCCATAGCAGTATCTGATGTAATCGGTTAGCTACTTAAGTACCTACTCCCAAGGTAAGCCCTGCTCACTCGAGTACTGTGCATTACATACTGTGCACTCTCAACCACTTTGGTTCCTATGGCAATAGCCCGGTCCCAGGCGTTCTAGTGATATTGCATTTGAAATATGTATTATGGCCCTTATTCTTCCGAGCGTTCTTTGGTGGCCATTCATCGAATCCATTGGATGCTTAGACAAGGCCTTGAAAGGATCATTCTTTCAAACTCTTGTTGTCGCATTTGTTTGCGTTCAGGAAGAGAAAGTAGCACTGTACCTACTAAAGACCCTGGGCCCATGCAGCTGGGTCTGCGCTAGCCGGTGGCTGTTTAGAGCTTAGTGGTATGGGGAAGAGCTCCTGTGCCCCCCCCCCCCCC
>LAZJ01000080.1:8146-76873 GCA_006503525.1 Cryphonectria nitschkei | reverse complement strand
AAGAAAAGAAAGAGAGAAAAAAGATTGACCTGCTCGTTTCGCTGGTTGATGTGATGGACTGGTTATGTCTATTTCCAATCTTGTGTCGTCATCAAGACGATACTGTAGTTACATGTACACTCTTGACCAACGACACTCTCGTCTCGACAGTGAACAAGGAACTCGGGAAGGGAGAGGCCGGGGGGGGGGGGGGACGGAGGGAAGAGTTTGGTTCGTGAGTTCTCGACAGGGCCAAATATCACTCACTGCCCCACGCTGTTATCGGAGTTTGGTGTGTCGGGGCAGATCTGTGAGCGAGAGAAATGCTGGCGCTCATGGTGGATTTGGGCATCCGGCATGGAATCGCGTATCATAAGTATCGACCGATGAGTTGATGCCTGAGCAAAGGCGCACACAGACACAGACAGAAAGCAAAGTAAAAACTGGGCGGTTCCCCTCGGCGTAAGTAAAGTATGAAGCCAGTTATGCACGGAACATTGTGCAAAGGCAGAGCACATCTGTTCCGATATCCAAGGTGAAGCACGCACGCGTGACAGGACAGTGAGAGATATTTACTGGAAAAGCTCAAGTCAAGGGTCCTTGGGTCCAAGCTCTCAGCCATAGGCATCTCATCCTTTTTCTCAAGGAGGCAGAGTCCCAAGTTCGTCCAAATTGTGTTCTTTCAAATAAGGAGTCTCGGAACTATCGGGCCTCAGACAGGTTTCTATCAAGTCAAGACGAGATGGTCAGCATGATAATTTGGTTCTCTTCCTTCCTTCTTTCCATAATCAGTTTGAAGTGTATGTCTTTCATCCTTGTCTTTATCATGTTCTTTAACGTCTCCACTTCCCATCTCAAACCCCCTCGTAGGACCCATACAGAGAAAAGACAAGACGAAAGCGAATGGAAGGCAGAAGATCAAAAGCTACCTCAGCAATGAATGTGGTTCCGCAGGTCCGAAGTACTTTGCCTGTCATATGCTCTTGCCTGCCTGTACACGCCTTAGAATATCGGCGTGCCTCTCAACCTCGGGAAAATGGTAATACAGAGCGAGAGCATGGAGGTCCCTCGGCATTCCCCCAGACCTCAAGAGGCGAGGGGAGGATCCCAATCCACGTGGGAGCAGGCCGTCTCAACAGCTCATCTTGCGCTGGGTGGGGTCCAAACTATGTTGCTTGGAGGGTAAGTGTAACACGGTCATCCGACCGAAAGATGCGCAGCCGTGCCTTCACCGGTCGCTCAGGCCTTTATGCCGACCCTTGCACGTAGAGCTGGTGTTGGCAGCCGGCGAGCGTATGTCATTGGAGAAAATGACGGACTTTGCGGGCGGGCAAGGTTAGCAGGAAATGGCCACCTCACTCCCTCCATCCTGCTGATCACAGCAAGTCAAGTCGTGTGAGCGGGTGCATTGTGGAGCGCGACATCGGTTGAACCAGCTTCATAACCTCTGGGACCTCCGGCTGGCTACTATTTTCCTCCATTGATAGGGGGGCAGAGTGCACACTCGCAAAACCTCCCCGATTCTGGACGGCTGAAGGACATTAGTCTTGAGGATTGGACACCTGGCGCTTTCAGCCACCTTGACCGAGGTGGTGCGGCGCTGTAGAGCGTCAAGGGCAGGGAAACAAGATGAATGCTTGACTCTCAGATTTATTGGCCACTTCCCTCTAGATGGGAATCGATGGCTACCCTTTCTCCAGCCACCCCCGCGGCCGGCCGACCAGGCTCACCTGCGTCCCGTGCGAGTTCCATTGGTGTCGGGTAGGTTTATGTCAAGTGCTGAGACACTGCCAGGGCGGTGCCTCCCGCAGGATGAAGATGGTCATGCAGGCTAGAAATGGCCTCATTCCCCACCACGCCGGGGGCGGGGGGGCTGTCGTCCAAAGAGGAGGCGGCGTGGGGTGGTTTTCTTGGAGGGCAGCATGATCAGCTCCTTTTGACCGAAATGTATTGCCAATAGCAGGCTATGAGGTGAATGTAAAAGTCCGGGCGGGATTAAGAGGAATTATCAGAAACCCAAGACGAGAATTGGGGGTCTTTGCAGGGTATTCATAACAGGAAGACAGGCAAAAACGGCAAATGACATGCAAGGGGCGGCACGTTATGCCAAAGATGTGTGGGTGGGTGGGTGGCATCCAGGAACGGTAGGTTTATGGTCGGCCCCAAAGTGACGCAGATGAATACACCACCTTTCTCACCCTCAGACGCGTGGGTGTGACGCTGACGCCAAAGCTGTCAGGCTGGATTGGGCGTTATGGTTCCTGCAGATGGGTTGAGCTTGCCGAGAGCCTGAACCCCAATTCCAAACACATACCATGTCATTTCCAAGTGGCTTCTTGAGATCTATTTTCCAAGATATCAACACCATCCTTTGCTGGGCATGGTCCATGCAGGCACGTTGTAACTGTCAGTCTTCCGGAGATGCTGCTCTGTCAGGAAGCGAACGATGACCGCATGCAGCAACACACAACACGCACGCACGAATCTGTGCACGACAATTCTTTTTCTGTCACGTACATACATTTCATTCCAGAACCCCCACAGAATGCCGGACTAGCTGGGATGGAGCCACATTCCGAATTGGGAAAAAGGTAAAGGTGGTCAGGAGATGGATACTCCTAGAGAGTAAAGGGAAGAAGGGGGGGGGGGGGTCCGGGATGGCGATCGTGCTCTGATCAGTCAGCATTGTATAATAGAAACTCGAGGGGTAAAATAGATCTGCGGCTGACGGTGAGGGGAATATATCAGAGGCTGCCGAGCCGGACCCCCAAAGCTGAAGTTGAGCGAGAGCCAAGTGCAGACGATGCCTTCTGCAAGAAGAAACTCCCAAAGAATGAAACGATCGGCCCTTTCGTGTGGGACGCGGGAGGTGGTAGTGTTTGTCCAATTGGGAGCACATTATGGGGGAATGGTAAGTATGTTTTGCACGGGGGCTGGGTCACACGACCTCTTTTCTCCGCGCAGGAACTGATCAGACGACACCATCCGGGCAAGGCTGGCGCTTGTATACCCGAGGACCCTTTTGCCGGATCCTGGGCCCAGCTGCTTGGTCGGGCCTCTCCCGCCGGCCTGAAGGAGGCAGTGCCAATAGCTGCCGCAGCCGAAAGCTTGTGCTCACGATGCCTTACACCTCGCCTGTTTCAGAGCAGAGTGAGACATGACCTCACGGGACCATGAATATCGGACTGTAGCAGCCGAACGCGGAGCCGCCACGCGGTTTGGATACGAAGCAGGTGAGATGAAGAGGGGTAGAGCTCGAGGGCTGGCTCCAGTGGCTGACGATCCCGAGAGAGCTGATCTCTGTGGGCCTTTTCTTCATCCTCGCAGTACTAGGAAACAGAAAGCATCATAGTACGTGAGCTGACCCTTGGTTGTGCGCGCCGCAATCTCACGGTCAGCGCCTCCCGACAGGACCTGGTTGATGAAGGTAAATCTCTCAAAGACAGAACAACCCTTGAAGTTAGAGCAGTTGTACAGTGGCTGCGATGCGGGTAGCGACGGCAGGTCTAGTCCGTGGGGGGCCGGCGTTGTTAACCATTCTGGTCACCGGCAGCAAGCCTCGTGAGATCTATCTGTTATAGGTTGACGGGGCAGGTCGGCGTCGAAGGGCCTGTCTGTAGCAAGTGAAATATTTGGCTGGGGGGGAGGGGAGCAGAAGTGATATCGTGCAGCCACTACTGGTCAGTCAGCACTCTGCCATGCTCCTGCCCGTGCCGAGGCAAGGGTACCGCAACCTTGCTTGATAATGGCTTGGTAAAGCCGCGGGCCGTCTGGAGGAGAAACATGCACACTAATGCCTAAGGATTCTAGAACAAATCCATGCGCGGGAGTGCAAGTGCTTGCAGGGCGCACGCGCTGAACGTGGGGCAAAGGGATCAACCGGGCTCGCTTGTGCAGGCAGCCGGAGAAGCTCGGAACCTTCACATGCAATGGCCCGACAGGACAGGACCCGAAAAGCTGGCGAGGCCTGTGGGGTCGTCTGGGGGGCCCCCTGAGTGTGCTCAAGATCCCCTCCCACGCTCCGACGAGCACATCCATTGTGGGACGAATATCCATGTTGACCACGATTGGTGCCCGACGTCCCAAAACGGGAAATGATGGAGGCCCGTGGTTTCCCTGGCCGAGCTTCCTCTGTAGGATACAGAGTGGGACTAGGTACTGACCGTGGGGTGCCGCTTGATGGTAAACGGCCGAGGTGAAGGGGGTTGTGGATGAATGACACTGTCGAGGCCCAAAGGGGGGCGTGTTTCTTCAGGTATAAGCATGCCCGAGGCCGCAACCTGCGGCACGCCCTGCGAGAGAGTTTCAGAGAACCTCTGGCCAGCTCGTTTGATATAGCAGACCAGCAGCAGAACACATACGGCCGAGATGTCACAGCACTTGACGTGCCGCTTGTGCTGTTGGAAGCGGTCGTACCATGTAACAGTGTCAGGCTGCCACTGGCTGTGATCGCCCAATGCTCGGTATTCCTTTGGAACATTGTACCTGAAGACAGCGGGTCTGAAGGCTAGGGGTTGGGCATGGAACTTAAGGTTCATCGGCAGCCTCAAGCCGAGGCGTGTCCTCCGACGAGACCGCGGGTGGAAAGAGGTTGGAGCTGGAATTGGAGGTGGGACTCGGGCTGCAAAGGATCCGAATAAGGGGCGCATGCTAGAGGATAGAAGAATTAAAAAAGAATCAGAAAAAAAGTAAGCGATATGATCAGGTCTCACAGGCGAATGTCGTGCCCCGGAACAGAGGACGCCAGTGGATGCGAGAAGCGTAACCGTACAAGAGTCTTGCCTGGTGAGATGACGATGCCATTGGATGTGGAGAAGGTCATGTGAGGTGAGGGTGAGGTGGTCCAGCAGTTTCAGTGTCAGATCTAGACCTGGTGTAACCGTGTCGATGGAAAAGGTTTGGAGACAAAGAGGAGGCGGTGGAGGATGGCGATGAGGGTCGTAGGCAGGATGGATGGATGGAGTTGAAGTTGGAAGTTGCGATGTCAGGTACGTACCTACTAGTTACTATGTACGGTACACAACGGACTAAGCCCCACCAATGAAACCTACGCCCTGGTGCACTTTCGTTCTTCTTGCCTTCCTTCCCAGGCTTCGATCATCACGATGTACCATCCTTCAGCTGATATAGTGTATAGTACAAGACCCAAGGGGCCGCTGCCAGCTCCCATAGGTGGACCTCATCCTTGTGGCTCTTCTTTTCATTGGCATGGTTCTGTTCTTTGCTTCTTTCCTTCCTTTCTCTTTCCTGGCCGGCCATCTGACCGCTCTTGCCTGAAGATGGGGATGCAAGATGGCGGATGGGAAAAGGGCATGGACGGAGCATTATCATGTCAGAGTACGTACTTCCTGCATGCGGTGTTGGTATGGCTGGCTGTATTTGCATACCTGATCCCGTGACAGTGCAGATCGATCTGCAGTATCTTCCTCGGTGCGGAGTATTTTCCCCTCAGCCTATTTGATCTGAAAGTGTGTACGCGGGTACATGCTACATGCTATGCTACATGCTACAGTCACTGCTACTACGTAGTTCATGTATGCATCACGCTGACACGGGACAAGACGGTAGTAGTAGAAGACACCCAAAATAGAAGACCTTTTCGCAAGCATGCTTTTGACTTGGCGTTCCTTTTATTCATTCATTTATATTCCCCCCTCCCCACTCTAAAATAAAGAGAGAGAGAGAGAGAGAGAGAGAGACAGGAAAGGAGGGTCCATTCTTATACCTAAGGGTCTGTTTCCATTGACCACAGTAGTTGGGAGTTTATACAAAGTAAGTAGTTTGGTACCTACTATGGTAAGTAGCCATTATCTCGACACCCTTTGCTGCAGTAACATGTACCATAGTACATTGCCGTGATCGCCCATTTCAAGGTTTCTCTGCTGACCCCTTCCCGGATCCTAGTACCTGACATGGCTAGGTGCTGGGGTCTCGACTGACGGCCTTACTCGGCAGCTTCCGTATGCTATGCACATGACTCCTAGTAGGGTGGTAGTTCGTCACTAGAAAAGGAAAGGAAAAGGAAAGGAAGAAGCCCAAGAAACCCTGGCCGGATTGAGATAGCAGCCGACTCAGGTAGTAATAGGCGACTCATGATCCAGGTCAATGAAGAAGGTCGCCTTTGGACTGGACTGTGCTTTGAGTGAGGTTGAAGGGTAGAGGGGCCGTGAGATTACAGGGACCTTCCTGGTTACAGCCTGCTGGGGCTCGACCTCCCTTGCTTCTCAAGTGGAAAGTACTGTGGTATCCAAGGTCTATGGTACATAGCACCAAGTTCACACCATAATAGTATCATCACACAGCACACCGTACTCTAGCACCAGAGAATTGAGGCCGTAGCTGGCTTCAGTCTGTAGAGAAGGAGGGGACAAAACACAACACAACACTGCACACCCCGTGATACCTGTGCTCAGTACATCTCATTCCACCCCCGTTCCCTCAACAGCTTCAGCAGAAGCACCACCATAACCTAACAGTAGCATGACCCCCATCTTTCTCTATACAGTGGATCCTTGGGGCTCTGCTTCTTTTGCCTGCTGGGATCTTTTAGGGACTTCTTAGCGGCCCACCTCCCGCGGCAGCTCCTCCTGATTACCCTGTGGGAAAAGTGGGGGGTGGTCAGGCCCAAGGCTGGAATTTTTTTGCCCCTGCCCTTCGAGAACCATTGATCATTGATGAGCCGCTCTGGGCCCTGGTATCCTCAACCAGATAGTAGGCAAGCGCCAAGCTCCCTTCTCTAAGGCCAGGCCTGCACTTTGTTTTGACCACAGAGAGAGTCTCTCCTTCCCTCCTCTCCCCTCACACACACTTTTTTTCCCCCCCTCTTCTTTTTCTTCCTATCCTCAATATCATATTGCCCAGCTCTCTTAGGCTTTGGCACCAAGTCATCTTCTCCCCCTCATTTTCAGTCTAATCACTAGTTTCCACATCTGAAACTAGCAGGACCAACTCGCCGTGTTGGAGAGAATCTGTCACTTCTCAGAAAACCGGATAACGACATCGACTCCAATCCCACCAGAACTCTGCACACCTCCTTGTTGCCATTACGGATTTGAACGTATAAGTGGATTGCCAAATCGGGCATGCGCCGTTTGCCCTCGTTTCTCGACATACACCAGGAAAGAAAGAGGGCAAGAACGCATCCACACACACTCACACACACCACGCACACGCACACGCTCACACGATCTCTCAACACGCAGCCTGGACGCGCACTCTACACCGCATCCTTCCCATCTTCTCTCATTACTAGTGTCCAGGGTCGCTCTGTATCCATTTACCTTGGCCACGACCGGTCATTTACTCAATTTACGCGTCGGCGTCTCCGTACTGATCTGGTCTTTCCTTCCTTGATTTTTCTTTTTCAACTTGCAAGCTAGGGGCCCCTTCTCTTTATACTGCACGACTCCCAGCCATACCATCTGCATTGAGCGCCTCGTTCCGGCGGTGTAGGGCGAGGCAGCCAAAAAAAAATTACATCATTGTCCGTCAGATCGCGATACCTCGCATCCCACGCAATTTATCTGCATCGCAACCAGCGCCAACCACCCGCCGCACTGCACACCTCCATACCTTTGTCTGCTCCTTTGTGACAGGCCTCTCTCTTTCTCTGTGTAATTTCTCTACCCTCGAGGCGACTCGGACATCACGCATCGATTGCCTTTCGCCTGCAATTTCATTTCTTGGAGCTATTCGGCAGTCAGTCAGTCGCCCATCCGTTCGAGGAGGCATGTTGAGGACGTTGCGCCACACATCTGGTCGACATCATCTCTTGACTCACACGGCTCGTGCAAAGCTCGCGTCAGACCCATAGCCGCGTCCGATATTTCCATCCAGGCTCGGCCTGTCTCACTATCCACCGACCAGAGCTGCACGATAGCAACTGATCCTGGCTTTGGTGGGCACAGACCTGCGCTAGAGATTCTCTTTTCCTCAAAAGATCGCAGGACCTCGCAAACCATGTCTGACGAATAGCGGTGCCTCTACACGGTCCTTCGTCGAAGCCACCGATCACGAGACTCGCCCGTCGAACACCAATCCACCTTCTCCCAAGATGGCCGCCGAAGAAATTGCCGAGGTCTTGGCCATGTTGCTGCCGCCCGGCCTCTTGTTCGACTCCCCTCAAATATATGCCGAAGTTGCCAAGCTGCCTGTCGTTCCTCTGGAAGATGTGCGGCGGCATTGGTATGGTATGGATTCGAAAGGGGCCCCTCTGCAGGAGATCAATACGCATGCTGACTCTCCTTTCTTCCTTCCCCACAGCCTATACTTCGATGTACAAGAAACTGCAGGACCCTACCGCGTGTCGTCTTGAGAACTTCTGGTGGCATGTCTGGGGAAGCGATAGGAGGCACTTGAGCGGCAAGACGCTCGCCAGGTTATGGGAGCAAATTGCATCTGGCCCCACAGCAGTTCCCCTCAGGGGACCACCAATACCACCACTGCCACTGAACCGTCCTCCAGTGAGTCTCGGGTGCCGCCCTGCAGCCATCCTTTCTTCTAGCTAATGCGGTGGAGCAGATGCCTCATGCTCGTAGCATGCACGAAACCGACCGGTCAGAGCAACCCCCAGATGGGGATCCGAGGAAGACACAGAGTAATGCCCAGGCCTCCCAGACAAGCATGCCACCACCCCAGAGTCTGGCGCCATCCTCGTCGAGACCGCCGCCATCTCACCCGATCCTCAAGAAGCCTAGGGGGCCTTCCAATTCGGGGCCGAGACCAACAGCACGGTTCGTCGATGTGCCAGACTCGGAAGAAGATGAGACTACACAACAGAGTAGCGGGTCTCCACAGAACGACAACGGGGCAAGCCAGTCGGACAGCGCAGGCAAGAACCGTCCCCCGCCCCGTCCCGCGCCCAGGACCAGATCTCCTACCAAGACGGAGAGAAAGTCTGCGGCGGGGAAGAAGTTCGTCGCATCCAGCAATGCACTCAAGAGGCGTCCTGTCCTGCCGCGCCGACAGAGCTCACAGTCGTCTACGGGATCGGCTGGCTCCGACACTACGGTAAAGGACGGGGATTCTTCCACACCAAGGCAAAGCCATCTCCATCAATCGTCTATTGTCGCATCATCCAAGGAAGACAAGTCCTCGGGTAGACAGGCAGTGTCGGGCCTTGCGTCCCATGCTGAGGTGCCACAGCTTTCTGCTAAACAGCTGGGCAAGCTGCCAGCGGCCGGAACTGAACCAACGAAGCAGACTACGGCCAAAGGTCCTCAGCAGTCGGGCCTTCGCGCTGTCATGAACACGAAACCTCCAAAGCGGACGTCCTCACCCCTTTCTCAGGGAGAGAAAACAAAGGCAAGCAGCGGTCCTGGCCTTGGTCGCAAAGCAAGCACCGAAGCTTCACGTGGAGGCGCAAAATCGACAGCAGAGAAGCTGGCAGCAGATACAACAGTCGTGTCTAGCCCGTCTTCTGTCCCAAGTAACAACTCTCTTGGCATACTGGATGGTGCAACAGGGCGCAGGATACCTCAGCCTACGGGTCTTGGCGGGAACCACGAGAGCACAAACGAGAAGGCGGAGGAGATACGTGTGGCGGGCAATTCGCCTCGACGGCCATCCAGCGGGCATGGGGGCGGTGCAGCACCAGCTATGATCCGGCTGAAGTCTAATGAGCCGAAGCGGATGAGCCCGGGCGCAGTCGCAGCGGCCAGCTTCAAATCCCCCAGCGTTGTGGGTATGTCCAAGCTCGCAGTCAAGGGAGGCTTCGACTTTGAGACGCCGCGAGCACGACCTTCCGACGAGGACCTTCCGCCGCTGGGAGCCGACGAGCCAGATATCCGAAAGACTTCAGTGCTCGACTCCAGATTCACTCCCACACAACCCAATCCAGCCCCGGCACCACCCATGGGAAGATCCAAGTCGCAGCTGACACTGCTCTTGGAGCGGGACAAGTCACGAGGTGGCGATCGGCAGAGAAATGGCAGTGCAAGCTCTCAACACGACAACGGCAAGAACAATGGCAAGAGACAGGGCTAGAGGTCTGCCCTTGCACTGTTCGGCAGAAATTCAGCTGACGACCCGGAACAACAAAATGAAGCCGGTAATTTATAAACACAGGGGTCCATCTTTCATATGTTACCTGCATAGCATGGCATGACATGGCATGGGCATTGGCGCATCAACTTTGATCATGTACGAGATATTATTAGATGAAGAAGATGGTTGCTGCCACTATCGTTCTGATAGTTGAGCAGCCAGATCGGCGTTGGCATAGGAGCGACACACCATCCCGGCTTACTGAAATATGGAGCCTCCACGGGCCTGGTAGCATCATGATGGTTCTATTTTTCGGTGGTTTTTTCTCTTCCTTTTCTTTCTGCGTGGTTCCCCACACCCCCCCTTCCTTTTCTGTCTCCATTTCAATCACTGGCATTTACAAGCGAGCTTTTCTCATGACTGTGTACTATCAATGACCAAATCGGCGAGCAAGACAAGGAGACTAGGAAATAGGGGGTGCAAGAAGAGGGGCAATTTAGGGGCGAAGGGGTACGTAAAGGGCAGAAACGCCCTTGGCTGCATACGACGAGGTATGGGCATTGTACATGATACTTGATATCTCTTGGTGTCCATCCATGCAAGATGGCAATAAGAGAGACATACTAAGAAATCCGCTGAAATTATTGAACCCGCCAGGTGCTCCGTGCGTGTCTGAAGATTGGCCCCGTCGAAGCCCAACGATGGACGGGCACGAGCTGAAAAGTTCGTTATGAGCATGAACCCCCTGGAGCGCCTCTACCGCCAAGGTGGCTGGCTGGCTGGGCGACAATCCCGCATAGGTTTCCTGCTGCGCCCTTCCCGTTCATGGTCCAGGGGGCACATGCAAAGCCCCTCAGTCCCGGACTTCTGACAGACAGAAGGGATTGGTTCTGCTGATATATGGGAAAAGCAAGTCTCTCGGGTAACTTTCACACCAAAAGGCTGACGCCGAACGAGCCGGGAGGGTGGATACAGGGCAGGCGGGAGAGCTGATGGTGATCACGATGCCCTCAACCCGCCCCTCCCTCCCTCCCTCCCCCTTTTCCTTTCTCCCCTTTTTCTTCGTCCTTCTATTCTTCTCTCCTTCCTTTGGCTCACCGCCTTAGAACGGCGACGATCAGGCCACACGGCTTGGAGGGACAGTTAGGGTGTTTGCCTGATTCCATACATATCGCGTGGCCGCCTCCCCCCCATGCTACCCCCCTTTCCTTCCTTCGTGAGTGGTTCCAGATTGATATCTGGGGGGGGAGGGGGGGGCTTGGCTAATAAAGGCAGCTGGTGCTTGGGCTGTGTTTACTTTACCGCTCAATCTCCGACTTCGCTATCACATCCCGCTCGCTGGGGCTTTTCTCACTGGCCCTTTGTTTCGTTGTCGTGCCTCCTCTTTTCTTCTCTACCAGTAGGAACGCTTTGCCCCCCCCTTTCCTCACCCGTCCTGCTCCCCCCCCCCCTTTGTGCAGTAGCGGCGCTTTTGTTGGTGGAGGAAAGATAAAAGAAGTAATATTCGATTACATATCTAGACTCTGAGCGCTTAGTGATACCTTTGGCACTATGTGAATCCTTCTTACTGCATACAGCATGGTTTTCAGGGAGAGAGAAGAGAGAGTATGAGAGGACCGTTGGTTTTAGATGGGACAGAAATGGAAAGAGGGGGGCCAATGCAAAAAGGAGAAGATACTGCTGCTGCTGCTGCAGGAAAAGGGGGTATGTGACGTGATGTGACGTGATGTGATGTTTGCTTTGGTTGGACCACGCAATATGTCTTGAAAGAGAAAGAAAAGAAAAGGAAAGAGAGTATGGGGAAAGAGGGAGGGAAGGGGGAAAAAAAAAAAGTAACAAAGAGTTTTGTTAATTTGGTTCGTCCCACCGGGGAAAAGAGAAGATGAGCGTTATAGCGGAGCGGCACGTGGCTGCGGCGTGGGCGGCCGGGGGTAGGTTCAAACGGGTTGCCGTTGTGGGGAGGGCCGGCTTACTGTGGCTTGCTTATGGTTGTTTGGAGAAGAAGGAGGGGGGGGGGTCTGTGTGACAAGAGAGATTGGAGAGTGAAGGGAGGGGGGGGGGAAGGGGAGGTGCTGGGGCAAAAGTGTGGTTTTCTCGGCAAGTATGTGTAAGTGAAAATACCAGGTGGCTTTCGGAGGGAAGTTGGGCACTGGTGCGTGGCATGCAGTGGTCCTCCCTCGTGTTACATTTGTCTGAGGTTTGCGGAGGATCCTGGACTCGAGGAAGGTTGGGTCGTGGGGTGTGTTCCATCTCTCCATGGCAGTCGTCTGTTTCTTCCTCTCGTGCATCATATGGGGATGATTGGGCTCCAACTCTTGGTGCCCTGGTGTTTTGCTTCGGTTTATGTGTTGTGACAGGTCACTTGTGATGCATCGTCCACGTTGTCAGCACTGGATTAGTTCCAGGGGGAGTTTCATTGAGACTTGGAGTGATGACCTATAGAGATTGAGGACGGAAATTATGAAACATTTCACCTTTTTTCATGAGGGGCAGACAGTTTCGCCAATTCTGTGGATAGACTAGAGGGCCACACTCGATAACATACCAGGTTGATGTCAAGATTGCCCGTCATAATTCATGTTCACAGGTTTTTTTTTTGGGTTTTTTTGGCAGCATTGACATGTCTCGATCAATGAACTGACAGATAGACGAAACTGAGAATTCCAAGAAATTGAGGCCCATTGGTGCAATGAGATCAATCACGTAAAAGAATCACCCTCGTGGCTTGCGGACCATACACAACGCCATTCTCGAACATGTAGCTGGATCTGAGGATGCCCGCCCGTTTCTCCATGAATATAAATGGGAAAGGAACGCAAAGTAAGCCAACTGACAAGAGGAAGATTCTCTGCTCACCACTCGTACCGCTCCAGGCGATCCGGCGCTGTGTGCAAAGTCCGGACGGTCGCCACCGGGCTGCAGCAATGACTCTGCCAGCTGAGTCCAGCCCATGAGCGCCGCGATGGTGACCTCTGTGCCGAGCGAGCACCACTCTGGACGCTTCCTCCTGGCCTGGACCAATGATTTCCGCCGTGACGTTCTTCTTCCTCTCTCGAGCACTGTGTTGGTGGAGCCCGAGTATGCACTCCCGTCTCACTGCGTGGATCTCTTCCGTGACCATGTTCTTCCACCGAGTGCCTGGATGGTGGCATGTTCACAGGGCGAACAGTCCTGCTGCGTCCTCTCGACTCACTGCAGGAACTGTTTGCCTCCCAGCCTTTTCCATTCTCCGAGCCCAGGGGCGATGGCGACGACGGTGCTCTGTGCCTCGAGCAAACAGTCCGGACACTGCCCTCTGACCCACAACCATACTCCTTCTCATACACGTCTCGAAAACCCTCCAGCGGCGACGACTGCGGGCGATGGATCGTCGGGACGGTGGACGAAGAGCGGCTGGTCTCGCCGGGGTCGTAGTAGTAGTTACTGTACCCGTCGTCCCGCGCTGACGCAAGGTCTTCTTCTTCTTCTTCTTCTTCTTCTTCCTCCTCCTCCTGCTTCTCTCCCCACCCGTCATATACCCCCCACGAGCCAGGCAACGGGGAGCAGCCTCGCTTGTGCACCGGGGGTCGAGGGTGTTGTTTACCCAGGTGGCTGTCGCTGTCGAGGTGCGACGCCATCCTCCAAGATCCCCCGTGGCCCTTGGCAGCCTCCTCATGACGCCTCGCCTTCTGGTAGGCACGCCGATATGATCCCTCGCAGACCTTGCTGCAGAACTGGTTGGGCTGGAGCCGGATCCGTCTCGGATAGTTGTTGTACTTGACAAACGGACAGTGCTCGGCCAGGATGTCCAGCCTTTGGGCCGTGGGGCAGCGCTTGTCGGTCGTCTCGAACTGCGTCGCCCCGGGCTCCCTCAGCAGGAGGTAGGGTTTGGTGTGCATGACTTCCTTGCACACGATGCAGTCGTACACGTCGTACTCGTAAAAGCACATTATTGCGGGTGGGTAGGGAGTCTGTATGTCAGGTCTGCTGGAACGGGAGGACGTGATGCCAGGACGGGCAATACATTCACTCTCAGGAGAGTTAATTGGTTGAATAGCTCAACCGGGTCTCACTCCGGATGTGTATTGCCGAGAGCAGTGGGCAGCCAATACTCGATCTGCGTGCTTGCAAAGGAAAACGATTTCAGGAATAACGCCTGGCCGTGGTGCGAATGGGGAAAGGAAGACCGAGCAAACGCAGCCCAAGGTCGTGGATTTATTAAAACCTCCTTGTGGCAGCATCATGGCAGTTCACTTACTCAATTGATGGGCGCAACGAATCACCAGCATTGGTGCCGGCTTTGAGAATGTCAATCATTGGATTTAGTCAGTGGGTTGGTCTTAAGCTATGAGACTGCCGCCGCTGCGCGGTGAGCAACAGGCTCCACATCACGTCACGAGAGCGGTGGTGACTCGAGGACATTCAGTGTTTCCTACGAAAGTGTCGTCTCCTCATGGGGTTCTGTTTCACCATCTACATCCTGAACACGCCAAACTTGGTGTCGCCAGGCTTGACCTCATTCCGGCCTGACATGGCAGCCTTCAGACCAAGCCCGAGATACCTGCGTGTGTGTTGTGGCGGAATCACCCCGTCATCCTAGTTCGATTTGCCAGTCAGCGATCTAGACTCCAGGGGTCATTGGAGGGGCACAAAGGTTCTACTCACCCATAGCCGGGCACTCGAGTAGACAGCATCACTCTCTTTCTCGATCCTTTCCTTGAGACCGACGTCCACAGTCTTGCCGACCGTCTCCATCACGGCCGCAAGCTGCTCACCTCCCATGACGCCTATCCTCGCGTTGGGCCACATCCAGAGGAACCTAGGCGAGTAGGCACGGCCACACATCCCGTAGTTGCCGGCGCCGTAGCTCCCGCCGACGACGACAGTGAACTTGGGCACGTCGGCACAGGCGACGGCTGTGACCAGCTTGGCGCCGTTCTTGGCGATCCCTTCCCTTTCGGCGTCGGTGCCGACCATGAAACCGCTGATGTTCTGCAGGAAGACGAGCGGGATGCCGCGCTGACCGCACAGCTGGATGAAGTGGGCGCCCTTGAGCGCTGACGCGGAGAAGAGGATCCCGTTGTTGGCGACAATGCCCACCTGTTGCCCGTAGATGTGCGCAAAGCCCGTCACCAGAGTGGTGCCGTAGTCGCGCTTGAACTCGGCAAAGGCAGAGCCGTCGACGATTCTGGCGATGACTTCGTGGATGGGCAGCGGCCTGCGTAGGTTCGTCGAGGCGATGCCTAGCAGCTCGGACGGAGGATAGAGTGGCTCGCTGAACTCCTCGCCCTCCTTGGCGGCGGCTGCTGCTGGACCGATAGTCCTGCTAGGCCAATTCAGGTTGCTCACGCACCGCCTGGCCAACACGAGGGCGTGTGCATCGTCCACAGCGAGATAATCCGTCACGCCCGATACACTGCTGTGCATCTTACCGCCGCCCAGGTCCTCAGCGCTGACGGACTCACCCGTGGCAGCCTTGACGAGGGGTGGGCCGGCGAGGAAGATGTGGCCTTGCTCCTGGACGATGATGCTCTCGTCAGACATGGCAGGGACGTAGGCACCACCGGCAGTGCAGGGTCCCATGACGACGGAGATCTGAGGGATGCCAGCGGCGGACATGCGCGCCTGGTTGTAGAAGATGCGGCCGAAGTGGTCGCGGTCTGGAAAGACGTCTGCCTGGTGTGGGAGGTTGGCACCGCCCGAGTCGACAAGGTAGATGCACCTGTGTTTGGGGCAAAAGAGAACACACAGACGCTCGATTGTCAGCTCATGGGTCAAGCCACAGCTAAGAGAAGGCGTTGAAGGGGGCTGCAGAGAGGGTGTGTGTTCTTTTTCTTACGGGAGTTGGTTCTCTTGCGCAACAGCCTGTGCTCGCAGATGCTTCTTCACGGTGACGGGATAGTAAGTTCCTCCCTTGACAGTGCTGTCGTTGGCAACAATCACGCAGGTGACCCCCTCGACGACGCCCACGCCCGTGATGATCCCCGCCGCGGGCACCTCCGCCTCAGGGTATAGCTCGTGGCCTGCGAGCGGGCTCAGCTCCATAAAGGTCGTCCCTGGGTCGACTAGGGCAGTGATACGATCCCTCGGCAGCATCTTTCCGCGCGCAATGTGTTTTTCTCTGGCTTTTGGCGGGCCTCCTTCTGATGCCTTGCGGGTCAGCTCGGTGAGGCGGGCCATGGCCTCGTCCATGGAGCGCTGGTTCTCCTTGAATTCATCGCTGGAGGGGTCAACGACGGTCTGGATCGTGGAGATGGCCTGGGCCTGGTACGGAGGCGTAAAGGTCGCGATGGTGCGTCTGGTGGTCTGTCTGGGAGGGCGAGGTGTGAGGAGGGGTCTCGTGCTCGCACTACGCACCAGTACCACTCTAGAGATAGCAGCAGGGCAGGACGGATTGTAGTTCAGGAAAGGGTGGGTCGACGAGGACGACGAGGGACGGGCTATTGTGGAGATGATGACTCGTCTTGAGCCTCGAATGGACGACGACATTGTTTGGATTGGGGAGAGTGTCGTGGCTCGATTCCCCGTCAAGCAGATCTTGTTACATTGAGCAGAACATGAAGAAGAAGAACACCAGAAGAAAGAAGATAAAAAGGTAAGGGCACGTTTGCTGAGGCCAAGGACAAGAGGAAGATTGTCCCGAGATCCGGTGACGACGTTGAGAATCCTAGAGCCGCCGCCCGCTGCACGCACCTTCTCCTTCTATTCTACCTGCACTAACGTGCTGTACTGTACTGTACATTTACTAGTGAGAACACTTACTACCCCGGATTCTCCATTCTCGGCCCGCGTTTAAGCGACGTCATCCGCTAATTGACAATCCGGGGTTCGCTGGTTCATCGTTATGCCGAGCCTACGCGACTACAGTATGCACCTGCCTCAACTTACTGCAACTCGCTAATCCCGGCCTCATCAATGATACTCTGCTGCTCTTTTTCCCTTTCTTTTCATACACATGAAAAGAATCTGTCGAGTTACGTGGTTACTGGGCTAGGGCTAGCATCATCATTCCTCCAACACAATGTCCTCCCCAAGAGTATTATTACACAGTCTGGTCTGTCCAGCGAGGCGTCCTTTGCTTAGATCCTCTCAATCCTCTTCCTTCCCTCTTCTCCTTCAATCTTCCCCAGAAGCTGTTGCCCTCTCGTCATCAAGATCCCCAAGGAGATATGCCTCGACCACTTCTCCTTCTTCCAAGCACCCCCAAGGCTTCGTCCCGCCCACGCAGGCCGACCTGGACGAGCTCCGTGAGCGGGTGCAAGAGTTCACCCGGCGCGAGATCAACCCCGATGTCGCCGCCGCCGTCGACAAGACCAACAACTTCCCACCAGAAATGTGGGCCAAGCTGGGCGATGCGGGCTTCTTGGGCATCACTGCAGATGAGGACGTCGGCGGCCTAGCTCTAGGCTATCAGGCGCACTGTGTGGTCATGGAGGAACTGTCGCGCGCCTCTGGCTCCATAGCACTCAGTTACGCCGCCCACAGCCAGCTGTGCGTCAACCAGCTGCAGCTCAACGGCTCATCTGACCAAAAGGCCCGCTTCCTGCCTGGGCTCATCGCCGGTGAGAAGATCGGCGCCTTAGCCATGAGCGAGAGCGGCGCCGGCAGCGACGTCGTGAGCATGCGCACCACGGCCAAGAAGGTTGACGGCGGCTACGTCCTGGACGGGAGCAAGATGTGGATCACCAACGGCCCTGACGCACACTTCATCGTCGTGTACGCCAAGACGGAGCCCGACGCCGGGAGCAAAGGCATCACGGCCTTCATCGTCGAGACCGAGGGCGCCAAGGGCTTCGCGTGTGCGAGGAAGCTGGACAAGATGGGCATGCGGGGCAGCAACACTGGCGAGCTGGTCTTTGACGGCGTGTTCGTGCCGGATGCCAATGTGCTGGGGAATATCAACGGCGGCGTGCGCGTGCTGATGGAGGGCCTCGACCTCGAGAGGCTGGTGCTCAGCGCAGGGCCTTTGGGTCTGATGCAGGCGGCCCTGGACGTGGCGCTTCCCTTTGCTCACACCAGAAAGCAGTTTGGCCAGCCCATCGGGACATTTCAGGCCGTACAGGGCAGGCTGGCGGATATGTACACCAAGTACCAGGCAAGCAAGGCCTACACATACGCCACGGCTAGAGTGGTCGATGAGGAAGGGGTCATCAGGACGCAGGACTGTGCGGGTGCGATCCTCTATGCGGCAGAGAGGGCGACGGAGTGTGGCCTTGACTGCATACAGGTGCTCGGCGGGATGGGCTACGTAGAGGAGATGCCCGCCTCGAGGATATTGAGAGAGTAAGTCTGATCGTACTTGGCGGGTGGCACACACCTTTTCTTCTTATTCTTTTTTCTGTCTCGTGAGAATATCCTTGGCTAACCAGAAACCCCCTTACTTACAGTGCAAAACTCTATGAAATTGGTGCTGGCACATCAGAGGTGAGACGGATGGTGATAGGCCGTGCTTTCAATAAGGAGTATGCGAGCTACTCTATGTAATTGAATGATAGACTTGGGACAAAAAGGGGAAAAACTCACATTACTTGCCTGGCCATCTTGTCGAAATTCCGTCTAGAACATGCAATTGAGCGATCACCACCAGCGAATGTCCTTGAAGCAATGAAACCATGAACCCAAAATAATCACATTCCTTGCGTAAGTATATTCTTGACATTGAGCTGATGGTTGTTATGAGTTGCTCCCCTGCCTAGGTTAAAAGACTTATGTACAGCATTTACTAAAGCATGGCTTCGCACCGCACTTGTTCTTCTACGATGTTCTTCTGGTTTCGCCTGTACTTTCCACCGTGCATCACACACTCTATCAATGGTGGAATCGAGCATGACATGTTCACAAGGCCCCCCCTGTCATCTTCTCCCTCTTCTTCTTCACCTCGGAGTCCTCAGATTCGAAATCTGAGAAGTGATGGCCTGACGAGCCCTCTCGTAATCCTGTCTCGCACTCTCTAGCTCGTCTCTCCGCCGCTCCCGTTCGTCCTCGGCCATGTTCTCCCACTCGACCAGTCCCCTCTCCCACTCGTAGTCGAGATCCTCAAGCCGCTGTCTGAAGGATGCCCTCATAGCTTGCAGTCCGCCCCTCTTTGTCAGCCGCCACTGTCGTTTCGATGCCCCATTTCACGTCAGAAAACCAGGGACAATTTGACTCACCATCTGCATCCAGCGTGCCGTTGACTCTGGAGGAGCGCGACGACATCCTCATCCCGCCGAAGGCTACCCGTGAAGTGGTTTCTGCAGGGGTAGCACTATTGTTCAATGCGCGGTCGACTGTGCGTTCCCTGGATTCCCGCTCCCTAGAGGCCGAGCCAAGAGACCAGCCACTATATGCGACAGCATAACCACTACTGCTAACGGCAACATGTTGGGATCCAACCAGAGTGTCGGACGTGAAGTATGGAGATGCTGGCGAAGAGGCAGTACTTGGCCGGGCAGAATGGTAACCGTTTTGTGAAGGTTGTTGCTGCGCTACTATGACGAAATGGAAAAGCAATAAGTTAATAATTGCGATCCGTGATATCATAAATAGAGCGTCTCTTGTCAGAGGTGATAAACAACATGAACGTACCTCTGTCGCTTCTTTCCTGCCGCCACCGCGCCGAATCGGCTTTCAGCTGTTGTACCATCTCGCGGGTCAGAGGCTGCGAGCTCTTGATGATGAAGCCTTGCAGCATCTGGCCCGTCTGTGGTTCTTCATACGTTCCTGGGCGGACGAGGGCATCGTTGCCCAAGTAGCGGCATATATCCGCGGTGATGACCTCGCGGTCGATGCCTTCTCTGGGCACAAAATATTCGTTCTGCATTGCAAGATTTTCTTCTTTCTAACAAATTTGAAACATCTGGGCCTCGTGGTGGTCTTTTCTTTGGAAGTAAAGTCAATTTGCGTGAGATGAATTTATAGCAGAGGACTGTCGCTCATATCACCTCTTTGTCCTTTGTTGAGGCAGAAGATGATGATGACAAGAATGGAAAAGTGAAGAAGAAAAATCTTATGACTTCGGCTACAAGAAACAGTTAAAGGCATTAAATAAGCAGTAAGATTGAACCTCTCTGTCACTAATCGATGACTAAGAAAAATATTCGAAGACGACAACGACAACATCACAAGAAACCAAAGTTGACCTCCGGGCGGAGCAGGCTTATATCTGAGAGTGGTGTGAGCACAACGCCAAGAACTCACACAGTATTATAGGCTGTATGTAAGCAATTGGTCCGTTGGGCTTCACTTCGAACACTTTGGGCATCTATGTTGTGTTTTGGGCATGGAGAAATGCACTTTGAAACCCCTCTCGTGGCTGTGCCGTAAACCTATAAGACGCAGGAACTAAACCAAGTTAACCTATAAGACACGCATGCCGGAGCGCAATGTGTAAGCCACAAGGAACGTCTTCGTGGTCCTGCACAATAATCAGCACGCACGCGCATACAAATTCTGGGTTCTACAGGCTCAGCTCGTCTGCAGTGACAGCCTTATTATAATTACAAGAACCAATACTCTCGAGATAACTGCTCAAGGAACAATTTCACTTTGCTGCCAGCAGGTCCATCGATGCTATTATTCGCACCCAACCACACATGGCATCAGCACAAGGACCACCAGAAGCCACGCCCCAGATCTATGTCTCTGGGTTCGGCTCGCTGGCCAGCTTCATCGTCATCGATGATGACCACAAGTCCGTAGTCTACAAGCGCTTCGACAAACTCTCCACGAGGGACATGTTGTACTACCAGAGCGAGCTCTCGCACCTCCAGGCACAGCAGGATGGCTACGACATCCAGGACAGCCTCGACATCGAGAAGGACAACAGACCAGACGCGAGGGAACACCGCTCCTGGATCCGGAGATGTGCAGGGAGCTGGGAGGAATTCAAAAAGGCCGCCTCCCACCCGGCCCCAGCCGACCGTGGCTTCGTGACGAGGACGCAGCCTGACAAGATGTGGAGGGAAAGGATGGACCTCGCGATGAAGATTCGGGCCACAATGAAGGAGTACCAGGAAGCTCTGATCCGAGAGTCAAGTCTGGTCGCGCTCCACCTGCCCTCTCAGGAGACCATGACGGTCATGTCCAGCTACTTCCACAGGGCTCCCCGGAAATCAGGAACGGCATTGACACCATCGGGAGGAAACGCAGCCTCGACGTACTCCATGCTGTCTGGGCCCAGCTCGTCCCTGTATCCCCTCGGCATGAGCACGGCACACATTCGCGGTTCCGACTATGTTTCCTTGACGGGGCGCGACGAGCCGGACGTGCTCACGCGTCTCCTCCGTATGACCCTGCCACGCCTCTTCCGGACCAAGCCGCCCCCCGTGCTAGCCCAGTACAACACAGTCTCCTCCTTGCCTTCTTCATCATCATCGCCATCAACAATACCACCAGAGACAACGACGATTTCGCACATATTACCAGACAAGATCCGATACTATTCGTACGAGCGTGTCAAGCTCGTCGCCTCGCTGATCACGACACTCACAGCCGTCATGCTGTTATTCCTGCCCATTTATGCGCTCTATCACACGAACTCGTCACACCCGCAGCTGAGCATCGGCCTGATTGCACTGTTCACTGTGGTGTTTGCGGTGGCGCTGCGGGCGATGACGACGGCGAGCAGGGTCGAGATCTTTGGAGCCTGTGCGGCATATGCAGCTGTTCTTGTTGTTTTCATAAGTGGAGATTTTGTAGGTGGTGGGAATAATGGGACGGTGGTCACGATTGCCAGTTGAAAGACAAAGATGGAAGTAAATAGAGGCGAAGGAAAAGATAAAGGGAAAAGATTTGTTGTCAGGTTGCAGGTGCTAGTTTCAGAGGTCACTGTCCCAGGGACTTGAGAGGTCCTCAGGTGAGCACTCTTACCCGTCTCGCAGACTTTGCTCCAGGGCTAACTGCTTTTTCATAGGAGTTATATGAAGGATGGAAACCCAAATTTTGTGCTACATGATTATCATTGCTTGTATGGACCGACAGATCATGTTCAGCAACCGCCTTGGAAACTGAGCAAAATCTGTGGAGACTTGACAGATTTTCAGCAGTCTTTGCAATCTTGGAAGAGAGAGACAATGAATTATTAGTACCTCTGTTAATGAGACCTGAAAATATATTGCTGAAAGGGTTGTTGTGTAAAAGTATGCCTTTGCCAAGTCCAGGACATCACCGTCCACTGTAGTCTTCCAAGGTTAGGCTCGGATTTTGGCGCACGAAATCTGTTGCACGATATCTGTCGATTTACAGAGGAATCCGCAAGCAACGAGCAGGTACGATGTGTAATAGAAGAAGTCTAAAATTAACACACTAACATCCAGAGTAATTGTTGAAGTAGTTATAGGAACTGATTGGTTGGGTCCATAAATCATGCCTTTTCATTACTTGTTTGCAGTCCTCAGCGCAACGCTCAATGATGTCTGGGAGGTTCTACTATTGAGTCCGAGATTGTAACTAACAGCAGTGTCGCCATGAGAAATCTCAGCTCTGGTTCAGGTAAAGCACATCCTATACAGATGCTGCATCCTGTGATCAGACAGTAACAAATGATTTCCAAAATTAGCATGATATTCCAACAAGGATTATCCTCTCTTTTTGTAGATGTCAAATTCTGATGGCGGGAGGTTTGATGTTGGTATCCCATTGAGGATGACTGGATGCACAAATCATTGAACACTTGTCTTGGGTCAGTAAATTAAAGAGCTGGAATGAAGAGAAAATGTGTGTTGAGGGGTAAATGTAAGGATGTCGAAGCTTCAGCCACCTAAGAAGTGTATTTAAGAATGAATCGAAGGTGAAGAAGAGGGTATTATATGATTAAGTACTTGAGTAAATATGCCAGAAGGAGATTCGTCATTAGCAAGGCTGAGTGCTGACTACCCTGTACTCGACCCCCCAGATCAGCCCAGATGTGATTTGGGTGGACCAGGGGAGGGGTGGGGGCAGGCTGCATTGCACTATACTCTGTCCGCCCATCCATCATCATCTGGGCCCTGACCCTGACCCACCTCGATAACGCATTCAGCGTCACAGAGATTGGAGACGCAATTCGCAAATAAAATAAGTCCTCTCTCTCTTTCGCCCCTGAATCACAAATTTCTATTATTTGCATCACAACCATCTGTTTCCCAGTGCTTCAACTTGCCATGTATACCATCATCATCTTCTAGGTACCTCCTCTCCTTCCCAAGCTGCTGGCGGGCGCGAGCCGCGCAGAAAAGAGAAACGAACAACGCCTCCGACACCCCCACATCCTCGACTCCCCAATCAAAAAACACCTACAACGACAATGCCTCTCCTCAAACCTCTCAACCGGCCCAAGTCACCCAACAGCTCCCTCCTCTCGGCCAAGAGCTACGATCCAGACGCCAACTCCCTCCGCAGCGACCAGGACTCGGACAGTGACGATGACGAGCGCCAGGCCCGCGCCCGTAACAGCCGCGAGCTGCGCGCCCACGACCGGATCGTCCTGCTCGAGGAAGAGGAGATGGACCAGCTCGTGATCGACGCGCGCAGGCGCCAGGAGCGTGAGCGCAGGGGGTCAAGCCAGAAGCGGAAGGTGTCGGGTCTGTCCATCCGCGCACCCATCAACCTCTTCTCCTCGTCCGGGAGTGGTGGTCGCCCTCGGAGCGCAGGCAGCCGGTCCATCAGCCCTTCGGAAGGCCATTCTTTGTCGCAGCAGGTGTCGATGGAGGACCTGCGGGGCGAGGCCAGGAAACAGCGGCGGCAGAGGAGGAGGGAGAAGAAGGAGAGGCTGCTGGAGAAGGCACACGAGGGCGAGGACGGGGAGCTGATGTTTGAGCTCGAGGAGGGCGGGCTCAAGACGGGCAGCTCGGCTGGGTGTAGCGACAGAGAGGACAGCGACGAGCTCGACAGGCGCGGTCTTCGGTACCTGGCAGACGCAAAGAGACAGCGGAGGAGGGACCGCTGGCGATGGACCCTCATCTACGCATCGATCGCGGCGGCCTTTGCGGTGCTGGCATTTGCGGCCTGGAGGATGTCTGTCAAGAACACAGCGTTCAAGGCGCAGACTCTTGTCAGCAACGGCACTGCGCTCTTTGCGCCTACCACGCTCATTATCAGCCTGGACGGGTTCAGGGCAGATTTCCTCCAGCGAGGGCTGACTCCGAGGCTGAACGCTTTCGTGAAAGAGGGCGTGTCGCCATTGTATATGAACCCGTCCTTTCCGAGCGTCACATTTCCTGTAAGTTTTTTCTCCTTCTCCTCGCTTCGGTGTATATATGTGTATATATACATACCCCATTTGCAATTGAGCTCCTGGCTGATGTCTCCTTTCTCTGCCCCCAGAATCACTTCACCCTGGCCACGGGCTTGTACCCAGAAGCCCACGGCGTAGTGGGAAATAGTTTCTGGGACCCCAAACTACAACAGGAGTTCTACTACACAAACACGGATGTCAGCATGCAGTCGAAATGGTGGAATGGGGAGCCGTTTTGGGTCACGGCAGAGCAGCACGGCATCCGAACCGCAATTCACATGTGGCCTGGTAGCGAGGCTCATGTCGGCGGTGTCGAGCCTGCCTTCATCGACCAGTACAACGGCCGAGAGAAGCTGTCCAACAAGGTCGCAAGGATCTTTGAGTTTCTAGACAAGCCTGGCCTGGAGGACCCGCACGCCAGGACCGAGGACATGAGGCCACAGCTGATCGCAGCCTACGTGCCAAACGTTGACGCGGATGGCCACAAGTTTGGGCCCAACAGCACCGAGATACGGTCCACGATCCAGGACGCCGACACGATGCTCGACGACATCTTCCTCGGGTTGGAAGCGCGGAATCTGACCGACATTGTCAATGTCATTGTCGTGTCGGACCACGGCATGGCCACGACTGATGTGTCTCGGATGATCCAGATGGAAGACCTCGTGGACCTCAGCAAGGTGGACCACATCGACGGCTGGCCCCTCGTCGGCCTGCGACCCAAGAATCCCTCTGATCTCGACGAGATGTACCAGGGCCTCCTCGAGAAGGCCAACACCAACCCCAACTTCGACGTCTATCTACGCGACGTGAACATGCCTGAGCGGTATCATTTCTCCAACAACGAGCGCATCGCGCCGCTCTGGATCATCCCCAAGACGGGCTGGGCCATCGTTGACAAAAAGGAGTTCGATATTGAAGACGCCAAGGCGAATAACAAGGTGTATCACCCACGAGGCTTGCACGGATACGATCATGAACACCCTCTGATGCGAGCCATCTTCATCGCTCGCGGCCCTGCTTTTCCTCACCAGCCGGGCAGCAGGGTCGAACCATTCCGTGAGTTGCCCCACCCCCCCCCTCAACAACCCTCCCTCCCTTCTTTTTCTTTTCTTCCCAGCTAGAACCTCGGTCAACCAAAATGTGCTAGCTGAACTAACACACACGTGCGCCCCTTAGAAAACATCGAAGTCTACAACATTCTCTGTGACTCGATCGGCCTCACCCCGGCCCCTAACAACGGCACTCTCCGCCTCCCGCTGAAACCCACTGGCCTACACGACAAGGTCCCAGCCATCGAAGTCCCCTCCGACCCCGTAACCAGCTACACCCTCACGCCGACACCGACACCGACGCCGACTCCACCTTCCTCTGACACCTCCCCATCCTCTCCCTCCAAAGCTCTCGGTGTGGACCCCGTCGCCACGGGCCAAGTGTCAGCCCCCGTCGGCGTCGACCCTCCCAACGAAGGGGACAAAGACCTGCTCGGGAGCATAGGCGATTCCGCCAAGGGGGCCCTGGACTGGGCCAAGGATGCGTTCGGCAAGGCATGGAGCTGGACGACGGACAAGGCGGGCAAGGCATGGGAGACTATCCAAGGTGGCGGCGGCAAGGACCCTGTCATTGCCCAGGACAACCCCGAAGGCACCGCCTGATTATGATTATATCTTGGAAGTTGAGCCCCGACGCCTCATTTGAGGAGTGGCCTGAAGGTGTCTCTTCCCTTTTCCTTTTGTACATACCTAATCCGCAGGTTGGCTTTTTGGGCCGCGGTCGTTTGGCGTTGGAGTGGGCTATAGGAAAGCATGTTTGTTCTTTTCGTTCTTATTTATCCTTTGTGCCACATAAGCGCGGTCTTTGCTTCGCTCGACAGGATTCAGAAAACGTTCTTTTTGAAGTTTTCGTTCCATAATATCATAAGATGGGGCAAGACCCTGCTGAGCATATCACACTATGGCTACTCGTCTTTATTTACCTACGTGATTGATCATGTTTGGGCGAGTGCGGCCGTTCCAGGGGGTAATGACCACTTCAGATGGCCGTCGGTCCAGAGACCATGACATTGCAGGTTGAGAATGTTAGTCAACTTCCAGTCGTGATTGAACGCATTAACTAGCCCATCCTACCCTACTAAACACCCCCTCCTGCATCAGTCTCTGCCATTGAAGAGGTATTGAATGTCCTGGAGCGACATTCTGCCCAGCTCCCGGAACTCGCCCTCGTCGAGGGCAGCATCGACAATCTGACGCTTGTTGTTCTGGATATCAACAATGCGATCCTCGATCGTGTCCTTGACAAGAATACGGTACACCTTGACGGGCTTGCGCTGGCCAATCCGATGGGCACGGTCGATGGCCTGGTTCTCTACAAAGTAGTTGAAAAAGGGATCTGTTTGACATTGAGGGGTTAGCATGGAGCATTCGTTCCATTCCACAACAGACATCAATAGGAAAGAGAAGAAGATGTCACCACAAGGCGACGACAGAACGGCAAGGACTAACCCATGATAATGACATGGTTGGCAGTAGTGAGGTTGAGACCAGAGTTGCCAGCCTTGATGGACACTAACATGACCTTTGTGTCAGAAGTGGGATCCTGGAAATCCTGGATGGCAGCATCTCGCTTAGTACGCGACATGCTTCCATCATACCGGCAACAGTTGATGCCAAGTTGGTGCTTGATGGGAATCTCGAGCAGATCCAGTAGGAAAGTAAATTGTGAGAAGACAAGCGTCTTTTCGCCGCTCTCTTGGATGCCCTCAAGGATTTCGCAGCATTTGTCAACCTTCGTCGACGGCATCCAGTGCGTCCTGAGATACTCCATGTAGCGATTACACTCAGTCAGGTTCTTCTTCGCCTCCATACGGAGGCTTTTCAGCATGCAAGGATCGACTTCCTTTGGCTTTCCCTTGCTCCTGAAATCTCGCGCCTTGCCTTTGGAATTGTTCTGCTGGTTGTTTCCTCCGGATGCGGCGGCAGCCGAATATTCAGGAATGATCTCGTTGCTGCTGTCTGCATTCCTCTTGCCAGACCTTTGCACATCGCTCCCATTGTCCTTAATAAAGACGTTTTGTAGGTTTCCGTCTCGATCGGTCTTGCTATGACTGGCCGGACCTGTGGCAGGCTCTGCAACGGACAAGTCGTCATCACCGCTGTCTGAAGGTGTTTGGACGTCGGGATTGATCTCGGGCATGTGGACAGCTTTGAACGATGCCAGATTGATGACGTGCCTTGTGTCGATTTGACCGCGGCATTCGGGACACTTCAGAGTCTTACGGTCGTCGCCAGCACGAAGTTGATTCTCGTCACATGCTCCAACAAAAGTTGCAAAACATTCCCCACAGCTGCTGTGACCGCATGGAAGAACAATAGTCGGATCCATAGCTGCGTCTAGACAAATTGGGCATTCGAAACCTGCTTCGCATGTGCCCTTCAGACGTCTGACCACATCGGCGCCCAGCGACTTGGCGAGGGATATCATCTGATCTCTGCTCGTCTCAAACGTGCCGACGTTTTCGATGTCCAAGTTGAGATGTTGGTGACAACAAGCTTGGCGCAGGCGGAGAAGCAAGACCAGAACATTTGAGTAGTTCTTGCCCACAGTTCCGGCGCTCAGATACTGGTCGAACGTGACTTTGGTCCTGGCCTCCAGGGCGGCGTAGAACTTACGCTCTTCCTCGTTGAAGACGACATGCACCACTTCTTCCGTCTTTGAGGGCAACGTGAGGAGAGGCTTTCCGTCCAGCATGGATGTCTTCATTCTGCGAAGCATGATGGATTTCAGAAGGATGCGAAGGGTTCTCAGTGCCTTATTCTTGACGGCCTCTGAGACATTTGCACGAGCTCGGCTAGACTTTGGGCACAAGCAACCAAACGCGATGTTGAAAGAAGACTGGCAGGAATAAGGACGAATGTCGAGGAAGCGTAGGAGGGCCCACAAGTCGAAGACTCCATTCATGAGAGGCGTTCCAGTCAGACACCAGCGATGAGAGGCCCTCACCCGCGCCGCTCCCGCTGATTGGTACGTGAAGGGGCCCTTGATGCACTGGGCTTCGTCCAAGATGACACGGTAGAATCTGCTCTTGGGGTGCACCAATGGACAGCTCTTGGCCAGATCCTCGGAAGCGGCAGGGTCCTGACCAGGGTGAGCTTCTTCCCAAGTCTGATATCTTTTCTCCTCGGCGCTCAGCTTTCCGTAGGATGTCAAAACGATGTCGTATTTGCGCATTGTCTCAAACATGGCCGCCTTGCCGTGGTATAGCAGCACCCTCAGCTGGTGTCCGGAGTTCAGCTTCTTTTTGATCTCAATTTCCCACTGCTTGATCAACGCAACGGGTCCGATGATGAGGTTCGTCTTGATCTTATCAGACGACCGCCGGCTGACTATCAGGGCCAGGGTCGAGATTGTCTTTCCAAGACCCATATCATCAGCGAGGATGCCGCCCTTGTTTGTTCCCTCCTCACTGTCCATCATCCACCTTAACGCGAGTTGCTGGTGAGGATACAGAGGATATTTCATGGCCTCAGGGGTGCCGACGCGATCTTTTACTGGGATACTCTCATCAGGCCGGATGTTTGCCAGAAGGTCCCGGATTTCTTCTGCCGTCTTGTCCAAATCGGCTTGAACTTGTGTGTTTCGTGAAATACCAAGGAAGTTCTCAAGGCGGCCAGTGCGGAATGACTCGTCATCCGAGTCGGTGCTGCTGGTAAGATCGATCGCATTCGCAACGGTGGATCCGGGAGTGGAATTACCAAATGCAGTGTACGGTGTGTTTGGATTTGTCAGGCCGTGAACGGGGCGATACATTCCCGAATCTAGCATTCCTGGGCGATGAGAGCGAAGACCAGGTAAAGGAGTAGTACTAGGTCCGGCGAAGGACCCTGGGGCCGCCCTGGCCGAGCCTGTTGTGGTGAAGGCAGAGAACCCTGGGTCTCTGGGCGAGACAGAGCGTGGCTGACAGAGAAAACCACCTTGACTCAAGCGTTGCTGACGGGCAAGAGTTGCTTGACGCGCCTGTTCTGCTGCCGATGCGCTGTGAAAATGGGTCGGAAGGGGGCGGGCCGGAGGGCCCATCGCCAGGTCTGTATTGGTTCGCAAGCCGAAGGCGTTGTCGTAGTCCTCCTCGCCGTCATCGAAGTCGTCGAAATCGTATGCGCCAGGCATGCGGTGCTGAAGATGCCAGGCATTTGAGGGACCAGCACTCGTACTGCTGTGAAAAGCGGTGGGAGGTGTACTGGGGCTAGGTGTACCTCTGGCCCACTGTTCGCTCAGGGCTCTGGCTATCCTCTCATCTTCCATCTCCTGCTTGAGGCGGGCAAGGGCCACTTGTTGATTGTTGAACATCTCCTGGGCATCATCATCATTGAGGTTGAGGAACGCTTTCATATCGTCGAGGGACGTGAAGTCGTTGTCGGTGTTGGAGCTAGTAGTGGCCGCCCTGTGGGACTTGTTCTGGTGACTGTTGCTATAGTCATCACCGAAGCTGAAGGTACGAGGACGCTTGGCCTGGTTGGTATCGCTTGTGGTGCATGTGCTAGATGTCGACGTACTCGCAGGGGTGGAGAGACCACTGGGACCAGCGTGGTGACCATCTCCGTTCGCAAACGAGGTCGTGCCCGATGGCTTGTTGTTCTCCATCTCGACGGATTCTGAACCCTTGTTCAGCAGTGAACTGTGGGGAAGATAGTATAGATTCGGATGTTTCTTACCTTGTTCTCCCATCGCCCTGAGACGTTGGCGGAGAAGGTTGATAGCCTCTCCAGCCTGATGAATGCTTTGTTGGGCTTCGGCTTGGGCTCGGAGGTTGCGAGTCTCCTCAAGCTCAATTATATAGTTGCGTAGGCAGTAGAGGTTATTCCTAAGGATGTGAGGATCTTCAATGTAGCGGTAGTGACTGTACAAATCCTCCTCATTGTTGGCGGCGGCGGGGAAGACGGAAGGAGCCATCTTTTCAAGATGCTACTGTATGGACCACAGCTGGCAAGATGGGGCTGGGTTGCCTCGAAATCAAACGGTGCGCATGTCTGACAAACAGGCAAATTGTGTGTACATGTCGTACAACAGAAAGGGACACAGGTGCCACTTATCTATGCCCGACTGTGCCAGTGCTTAGTCTAGCCCCCAAGAAGGATGTATGTGATGACGCCCACTGCTGGTAGAGAATCATGAGAAATGACTGGAGGATAAAGTTGCAGCATGGCTTGCAAGTGTTCGATGGAAGAGTGTGCGTGCGAAAACGACAGAACAGGAAAGGGGCACGAGTGGAAAAGGAAGGGAGAAAATTGCTTTTCCCAGGCACCTTTTTCCGGCTGCGGTTGTATAGGGCAGTGTGCACAGGGGAAGGTTGAGGCGCGTTAACCTTGAAGCGCGCCTGCAGTGGGCGATTTCCATTTACAGTAGCAGGCAGGGCGGCGAGGTGTAGGCACATTGGTGGGGCAGAGCCTCACTTGCAGGGAAACCCCTGCTTCTCTAGCAGCCTGTCACCGGGCGCCAACCCTCTAACTGTAGCAACAACTGACTTGTTCCAGTGAAGTACTTTGGTAGATGACATGTACTACCATGCATTGGCCTTCTGCAAGCATCGCCTTGTTGATGTAGCTCCCACCTCCCTCATGCCAAGCTGCGATTCTATTTGTTACCTTTGCTATGTAATAAGATTTGGGTACTGAGACATCACTCATGATGTTTTGTTGGGGGCTGGGGTGTGGCTGTTGAGGCGCAATGCCACTTGTTTATGAGCACTGGAGAGAAGGGACAATCTGGAACCACAAGATACTAGGCTAAAAGAAACCAGTGGGGTAGACATTAGAGCAATGCCAAACAATTTGGTCAGCCTTCGAAGAAAGAAAGAAAATACAGCCAAGATATTTGTGCATACAGATTTGGACTTTTACAGAGGCCTAAGAGGCTAGGTCCTGCTCTGAAGCAATGTACATAAGCACCAGTACAAGTATGCATGCCAGTCTCTGAGAATCACAACCCCCTGCAGATGAGGCATAATTCCAAAAATGCGGGAATACAACCATCGTCTCTGACTCACACTAAATTCTATGTAGACATACCCAGCATAGAGCAAGCTGAAGTGTGGAAGCCTGGTTGGGGATGCAGTGTGATATGTGTGCCCTGTGAGCTCTGCATGCATGTAATTATCAGCTTGTCTCATATCACTGCTTTCAATCATATGCTTTCTGGCAGCCTTACCAGACCGGCTAAAACAGTGAGAACAAAAGTGACTCTTGGTTTAACAAACTTAAGGGAAACGGAAGCTTTCGAAAGACAGGTTCTAAGGGGTTAGAATGTGCCTGTTTCTAGAAATAAAACAAATAAAACTAAGAGAGAAGAGAGGGGGGAGGGGAACGTGACAGGATGTCCTTCTTTTGTAGATGTTGAGCTTCAGAAAGTCTCTGAACAGATTGCAAGGATCAGAGCATATGTTGTTAGCACAGAGAGCCTGTGTAGAGAATGCAGACCAGCTTCAATCATGCAAGGCGGAGGTCCTTTGGGGATAGTTGTTGCAGTGACATGTCGTGTGGTGACCCTCTGCTCCTGGATGATAAATTTGTTCTCAGACAAGGAATATATAGTCCACTTTTACAACAGGCAATGTTCTTCATATGAAGGACACAGAGCGATAACTAATTCAAAGATAAGATATTCCATGATATAGCATTTCATATTGAAGTATGTATGATCACTGACCCTGGCGGATAAGTTTCATTTTCCCAAGACTCTCGTGTCATCCATCTTTGATCTTAACGTCCCATGATCTCGAAAGGACACTTATGGTATATGCATTTTCACACCAGTGGCTGTGGCAGGCTGTTTCCACTGCTATAGCACCCATGAATATCCCCAGTCTACCTTACCATCCTGCATGACACCGTGTTGGAAGCACAGCCAGAGTCACCTGCAGTGTCTAAGGCGATAGTGGACATGGGAACGCAGGGGATTTGAGCGAGTCCAGCTGATCCAGTGGAGCAACACGAGAAATGCCAAACCAATAAAAGAGTATGATTTTTCTGCTTCAAGCTCAGTCAGAACGGACACCAGGGAGTACCATGCTGCAAAATTGTATTGCAAGTCACACAGCGCAACAAGAGCGGCTTGGAACCTTCCACCTCCAGCTGTGTGGAGTCACACTACAGAAGAGCAGATGCCTCCTGAAAGAAGAGAAGAAGGAGGAGGAAAAAGGAAATAGAAAGGCAAGGGGAGAGCACAGTGTCTGCTGATGATAAATGTAAGATCCAATGAACTGGCTAATTCAAGTAAGTAAAATACAGAGCTTGAAACCCAATGATCCTGTATCCGCTGTGCTGAGAAGCACCTAGCCGAGACATTTCAGTGGGAGGGGTCAAGTATTTACATAGTAGTGTAGACAGTTGGTGGTGAGGGGTCCGGTGCCTCGACGAGATTAATACACATAGCTGCAGTAATCTGTTTCAGCATCCGAGAAGAAAAAAGAAAGACAAAACAAAATCAAGAACACCACGTTCAATACTGCATCTCGTATCACATCCCACCCCCTCCTATGATACAAGAACAAGCAGAAACCCCTTGTCTGTTGGGTGAGGGGTTGCAGGGGAACAGGGATAGCTGTTGCGGCTTCGGGATATGGGGAAAAGGTTGGCAGTATGACAGGGTCTTCTTTTCTCGGCATACTCGAATCATGGCAGCATGGTTTCCAGAACCGGGCAATTTGTCACGAAAGGTTGCATTCCGGAATTTCTTTTAATCTTGTTTTCTTCTTCTTCCTTTTCTTCTTCCCGTTCTCTCTCTTCTTCATCTTCCTCATCGGACAGGGTAGTGGTCAACCAGGTCTGGTCAGCCTACCTTGCCCAGCCACCACAAACAGATACCCACCGGTTTGTCGCCGGCGCCGATGCACAATTGCGTCAGCGACCTCAGTGGAGAAACATGCCCCGCGGTCTGTGTCGAGACTGATTGTCTACTTAGCTTGGCAGACCTGGTCTGGGATATGCAATATCTGTAGCATGGAATATGCAAGCCTCCTTGATGGGTACATACGTTTGGACAGAGCCTTCTTTTTGTTGTTGACTTTTTTTCAAGTTTTTTTTCTTCTTCTTTCGGTGAGCATTTACTCTCCTGCAGCGAACGGTTGGCTGCTCTCTGTTGCTTTCTGCTGGGCTTGGACTTCGGCACTACTCACCCCCACCCACATGCCTGCGCACACAGCCAGGCTGGAGTCGCCCCACCGCCTGTACTATGCGCAGCATGTGAAAAAGCAAAAGCGGCCCCCTCCCCTTCCTCCTTCTGTTCTCTCGTTTCTCGTTGGTTGGCAATGGCAGGAGATGTGGGCTGGTCAGCTCTAAATACGTGACGTCGGAACTCTCGACAGACAGGGCCTCCACCACGGCCCGCTGGGCCAGAGGATGGGGCCTCGAGGAATCCTTCAGCTTTCCAAGATAGCAGCAAGCGCCCCATAGTCGTTTTTGATGCAGGCTGTCGATGCACAAGAAAGGATTTCTTTGAAACACACGCACACGCGAGTAATATTACGGCAATCTTCAAGGTGTTACTGACGAGAGAGATCTCTTCTGCCTGACATTTGCATGAAGAGGGGTTCCAGTGGGGAAAAGAGAGGCCCGTCAGCAATATTCTATTAGCAACAGACAGCGGATCTCGGGTCAGGCTCCGCCCACGGGAGAGGGGATCATCTGCAGGCTGTCTTCTTACACACCAACCTGGGCATGACCGTGATCAAGTGCCATGTTAGCTGAGGCGGCACTGGGCTGCCGCCGCCGCCGCTGCTGCTGCTGCTACTGGTGCTGATGGCTTTTCCGAAGATGGCTGCTCATGCATGAGATGGAGGGACAGGTGTTGCAGCCTACTTATGTAGTATCATTCACGGCCAGTCCAATCATGCTCCACACACAAGAAGCGCGCAGACACGATAGGACAGAGACCTGACACTACATCGATCGGGTGGTTCAGGGTTGATGGTGACTGGGTCTCGAAGCATGGCAGCATGGCAGCAGGGCTGGGGCCATCTTGGGAAGGGGGGAACTGGATTGCGGGTGGTGATCGCAGCAGTGACCCACAATCGACCAGTTGCAGCAGTCGCTTTAGCTGTAGGATGACGACGTTTTTCCAGGGTGGCTTGCTGTGGTGCCATGCCCAGTCAGTCAGCCAGGCAGTCACAAGCAAGAATTCGATTGCACCTGGACTTTGGTAGAAACTCGTAGCATCTTTTTTTTTTTTTTTTTTTTTTGGTCGGACGACTGCTCTCTGTGATTCTCAAAAATAAATCCTCTGTTTTGAAGCTCGATCTATGTATCGCTCTTTAGGATTTATCAAATAAATTGACCAGATCAGGAAGGGGAAAAGGAAAGAAAAGAAAAATAAGACGACCAAACAGGCAGTGGTCATACAGACAAGGCCAAGCCCCCATCGGTCCAAGGATTACCGGCCTCCTCCTCCTTCTCCTCCTCAGTAAGACCAGGCTTGAAACTCTCGACGAACGCTCACTCCACAGTTTCCAATTGCAAGTCTGGGTCCAACTCCCCCTCTCCACCCCTTCAGGTCCCCTTCCTTGTTCCTACGCTGCCTCACTTATTTTTACCCTTGCTTGGGCTGATGTTTTTCCACCTCCTCTTATTCCTGATTTTGGACCCCTTCTTTTTTCTTCTTCTTTCTGTTCCCTTTTTCCCTCTCTGCCTTTCCTCATCCCAACTTGCAAGTCCGTCTTTCCAGTGCTGTCCTGGTCGGCATTTGCGAGCCTGGGTTGGGGCCACGTCTTTCGTGCGTCTTCCGTCATACTACTACATCATCGCTTGCCCTTAAAGAACGCAACCCCTCCTCGTCGCCCAAGTCTGACGATCACCAGCAACGGAGCCAGGCCTGATCAACATAGCCCTGGGCCACATTCGCAACCACCAACCACGAGGATATTCAACGGGAGCAGTCCGAGGCCAAGGGACCCGAACCAAGGGTCCTTCCTCGCGTTCTTGAGACCGTCCATTTAGCCTGGGGTTGTCCTAAACCACCACCTGCTAGCCTTGCGCCAGCTTAGCTATACTGGGCCCGCTACAGCCTGCCCGTCACGCTTTGTGTATGTCTACCAACCTTATTTCCCAACTTACAATGCATTCAGCATGACCTTTTCGTCTAATCTCGATTTTGCAGTGCATCGACACTTCATACACACATATATATAACATATTATCCGCCGTGTGTCTCCAAGACTATAATATCGGAATCACACCATCGTCCGGCCCAACCTCGAGCGGCTGACGCCCAACCCCCGCGCCCAGCTCCCACTGCTGCGTCATCATCCGTCTGCGCACACGCCTACACAAAAGTCACAATGCCCGATACATATCGCCGCTACGAAGAGCGGGATGTCTATTACGAAGATGACGAGCCTCCCAGGAGAGGCCCCCCGCCCAGAAGAGGTCCACCACCTCCTCGTGGGGACGAGGAGTTCATCTATGAGCGCCGAGAAGAGAGGCGGACACACAGCCCCAGCCCCATGCCCATGCCTCGCCGCAGCGCCCCCGAGATAGCCGTCCGCGAGCGCGAGGAGGTCGAGTCACGGGTGCCCGCCTTCATGCGCGAGGATGGTCGCCGCTCCGAGGCTGGTGCTCTGGTCCTGCGCCAGCGCGACGTTGAGACCGTCGAGCGGGCCAGACCACGACCACGCTCGCCGTCGCCTCCTGTGTTTAGAGAGCGGATCGTCACCAAGACGAGGGCGAGGAGCATGAGCCCTGGGCCACAACCACCGCCGCCACCACCACCTGAGGTTCGCGAGCGGCAGGAGATTCGCGTCATCGATCGCTCCCGCGAGCGGGTGCGCAGTCCCAGCCGCGGACCGGCCCTTGATAGGGTGCGTCTCGGTACTCGCTTCATCGAGCGGCCCGAGCGTTCTCCCAGCCCTCCTCCTGCTCCTCCCAGTGTCTATGAGCGCGAGCGTGTTCGCACAAGGATCGTCGACAGAGAGAGGTCACCATCTCCCAGGCCGCTTCCGCCGCCCGAGGTCGAGAGAAGCAGGTTGAGGATCATTGAGCGAGAGAGGGAGCGTGTGCCTACGCCTAGCCCCTCGCCCCCTCCTCCTCCGTCCCCTCCTCCAGTCATTCGAGCCCCGACAATCGAGAGGGAGGTCATTACACACTACAGGGATATTGATCATGGTCAGTCCTGCAGCCCTTATTCTTCTTTTTTTCTTCTTTCTTCCTGTCTTCTCTTCATTGTCACACGATCCTTGAAACAAACGACACGACCTGGGAATCTGCTAACGTTGACAATAAAACAGGCCTCGTCGTAGCACGCCCGCCTTCGCCACCACCTGCTCCACGAAGTAGGGTGGAAAAGCGAGAGACGGACATTGACATTTATCACAGAGGTGGCGACACCGAGATCGATATTACCAAGACACGCTCCCAGTCCCGTCCGCGTGCTCGTTCCTCCTCTCACGAGCGGCCTCGACGCGGAGCTTCTTCTTCTGTTGCCGAGCCGTCTCGCCAGCAGCGGGGAGGATACTACCATGATGACGAGATTATGATCTCCTCAGGCCGCGACAGGCTCAAAGTCGACATCGAGCACGAGCGGCGAAGCTCGTCCGCGCGGCCCAGATCTCACTCTGCCGCTCCACCCTCGGAATACTACGAGGACGAGTCGGAGCGTATCACAGGCCGTATCGACTCGCGTGGCGAGATGGGCGAGGCCTGGCACGGCAGAACCAAGGACTGGACCCTCGTCGATGTGCCACCTGGTACCGAGAGGGTCCGTATGGATGGTGTCGGTGGGGGCGCGGCCGAGGTGACCTGGCAGCGCTACAACGGCGCCCGCAAGGCCAAGTTTATCGCCGAACGCGACGGTGCCCTCGTGCCTGCGTCGCCGCCCACGTCGTCCTCCAACACCACTGTCATCTCTGAGCGTGACTACGAAAGGTCAGCACCAGCACCGCGCGGTGGCGAGCGAGACCGCCTAAGTGTGCAGATTTACGACAAGGACCGCGAGCGCGACTACGAGATCGAGAGGGTCACGGATAAACGCATCAGCCTGAGGCCTAGCCTTCCTCCTGCACCTCCGCCGGCTGCTCCCCCCAAGACGAGAGACATGTGGACTGAGATCACAAAGGACCTCGTCGTGAAGGAGGCCGTCGAAGAGCTGGGCTACGATTATGAAGAGACCGAGTTGTTCTTTTACGTTATGCAGTACCTGAAATATGTGAGTATATATATTATTCTCTTTTCCCCACCCAATTCCTACTCTATAGAAAGGGACAATCATGCGTCCTGAGGGCAAGTTTACTAATCCAAGACAATTCCAACACACAGGAGGATGTTCTAGAGCTGGTCGAGGTATCGGACCGCATCCGCTCCCGCAGAAAGGAGCGCATCCGAGAAATCCAGTACGAGCGCGAGCTGCGCGAGGAAATGGAACGTGATCGCCGCCGCCGCAGCGACCGTCGTGACAGGTGGGATGATGAGCGTGAGAGGGTCGTCGAGAGGGAGGTCGTTTTTGACCGAAACCGACGGTACTGATCCATCAACGACAAGATGCTTTGACGACTTTGATGACAACCTCAACTTTTTTCTGTATCTTGTCACAATCTATTTTGCGACATTGGGTTTTGGCCTAGAAGGCACGCTAGATTGTCGAGTTGGAAACAAAGTGGGAGAGACACGTATTATCGATCAATAATGACCGCAACGCGTGATGAAGGAAGAATGAGGGGCCAATGTCAGCCCAGAATCCAACTTAACCATGGAGAGGAGAGATACGAGCGGAAAGACTGTCGAGAGCGAGATGCGAGAGAACAGGCAGAGGCGGAAGGTTTGCTTTATTCTTTTTCTTTTCTTATGCTTTTCACCCCTCTTCTTCTACTTTGCATCATGAACCGTTCTTCTATCCCCCCCCCCTTTTTTTTTCTTTTTCTTTTCCTTTCTTCTTTTTTTTTTTACTTTGCACGACGCAGTAGTATCTGTGCGTGTGCACATGTCTGCCATGTATTCTTGATCATGTAACGAATTTACGACACAAAAAAGTCATATCATGGCAGCGAGAGAGATGAGCAAGAGATAGGACTTGGGTGTTTCCCCCCTTTGATAGGCGTCGGTATGTACACAGGCATTCATGGAAATTTATGATGACATGACCATCCATTCGTTCTCTTGTATTCCGTGATATCTACTTTGTCTGTCTCACGAGTCAACGAGCCTGTCTCGACTGCTATTTGAGCCCTAACTGTTGGTGAGGTCGCGAGGGCGAAGATGGCAAACAATGCGATGCCTCCCTGTCAAAAGCATACAAGGTAGATCTGTTTTATTATTTATCTGCAAGACAAGCTCCTAAGAAAAGACACGATCCAAGTAATGCTCAAAGATGTGGTTATACTGAAACCATACTCTGCGCATCACCACTTGCTCTGGCGTTGCTCGACCCCAGGATCATACATTCCCGTCTCCGAAAAATACTTTTCCCACTCGTCGAGCAACTCCTCGAGTACCTTTGGCTCCTGCTTTGCCAGGTCGTGGATCTCGCCCAGGTCTTTGGACAGATCAAACAGCTCCCATTCGTCCGAGCCCTGTGGTGCCGGCACATAAACCGCCTTCCAGTTCCCCCTGCGTATCGCCCTGCGGCCAAACAGCTCCCAGCCATGCACGGCCTGCGTCTCGTCATTATGGACACTATTGACCTTGCCGTCGAGAAAAGGCGCCCAGGACCGCCCGCGCGGAAGGACGACCTCGCGACCGCGGAAGCTCGTCCCGGGATGTGACACGCCGGCCATGTCCAGGAACGTGGGCAGGATATCCATGACTGTCGTGAAGTCGTGCGTCACCTCGCCCTGGGAGAGGGCGAAGCTGGGATACCGCACGATGCAGGGACACCTGATGCCGCCCTCGGTCACCATCGTCTTGAAGCCCTTGGACGGGGCCGTGGCCGCACACGCCCACTGCGGGCCGTACCACACAAACGAGTCGGCGTTTCCGATATTGTCCATGGAGTTGTTGTAGTGCTTCTCGATGATCTTGGCCAGGGGCATGCCCTGGGTCACGGGGAGGGCCTCCAGCAGCTTGCCCTCCGCGCCGTTGTCCGAGATGAACATGACGAGCGTGTTGTCCAGCTCGCCCGTCTCCTCGAGGTAGGACACCACGCGCGCCAGGTTCTGGTCGATGAGGTCCACCATGGCCGCGTACGTCTCCATGCGCCGTGCCGAGTGGGCCTTTTCGTCGTCGGTCATCTCCGCCCACTCCTTGACCTTCTCGCCCACCATCGGCGCCGGCTCGACGTCGGCGGGGACCAGGCCCCGCGCGATGAGCGCATCGAGGCGCCGCTGGCGGAGGGCCTCTGGGCCGTCGGAGTACTGGCCCTTGTACTTGTCGATCACGTCGCGAGGTGCCTGCAGCGGCCAGTGCGGTGCTGTGTACGCCAGGTAGCCGAAGAACGGCTTCTCCTTCTCCTCTGGGCTGCGGTCCTTGAGGTACTGGATCATCTCGGTCGTGAAGCTCTCGGTCGAGTAAAAGTCCTTGGGGATGTCCTTCTTCCGGTCGATGACCACGTTGTCGCGCATCCAGAGATTGTCCGACTTGAGGGCTGGGATGACGAAGGAGCCCACGTTTTCTAGTTGAGGCTCGTTGTTGTAGTGGTTGCCCGCTCCAGGAAGATAGACAAAGGACTTGTCGAAGCCGCGGGCGTGTGGGCAGACTTCTTTCTTCAGACCAAGGTGCCTGTTTGGGGCGTGGGTCTTAGCATAGCGATAGAAGAAGACACTCGAAGCTGAAGCGAGGAATGAAAAAGAAGAAAAAAAAGTGCAATCATTGTACTTACCACTTTCCAGACATCACAGTGTGGTATCCAGCATCCTGCAGAATCTCAGGCAGAGCAGCGACCCTAAAGTTCAAGTACCCTTCATATCCAGGCTTGCCCCAGTATGATGCCTTGGTGGCAAACATCATCTCTGCCATCTGGCCGAGCCCAGCAATATGGTTGTCCGTGCCAGAGAGCAGCATGGCCCGCGTCGGCGAGCAAGCAGATGCCGTATGGAACCCCGTCATGGTCACGCCCTCCTTGGCGAGCCTGTCCAGCGTCGGGGTCGGAATCTCGCTGCCATATGGGCCTGTGTCGCTGAAGCCGAGATCGTCGGCCACAACCACCAAGAAGTTTGGTCTCTTGCCAGGAGCAGGAGTAGCCATTGTTTCTATGTACGGCAGACACACTCCTGGAAATTCTGTCGGTGATGCGAGGTTTTGCCTCAGACCTCGTTGCCATTGCTACCCCAAGGCGACTGCGGTGATGATATAGTATTCCATACTATCAATGTCTTTGCCCCAACCTTGGAAGTCTTGCCCTGCAGGTTCGGTGACTCCGGTGCCCTCCTCCGTCCGACCGCCTGCGAGGCTTGCTTCGCCTCTCAAGAGACCGATGGTGTAAAACTCAAGTGAACTCACGTCACGCGATGAGACTGGAATCGCACACTAATGCACATCGTTTTCGTTTCAGTTTTTTTGGTCGGCACTGGATGGTGCTTATTGCTCCGAGCGTCTTGCGCGGAATCCAGCAGCAGAGGGCGCAGATCAGCAAGCCCGAGGTCTGCTGCGGGCATGCCATCCTAACCCCGTTCTCGGCTCCCCGCCTGCGGAATTGTGGGAATGGTGCAACCAAGATGCGTTAGAATAACTGGAGACAGATTGCTTGCCTAAGCCAACAGCCATCTTTGGGGAAGCGTTATTATTGGAAGGACGGAACTTTGTAGATACCGACACAGCGTGCAAGCCCAAGGCTAGTACAACGCGAAATTATGGCATTGTTTGATTTTGTATCCTAGAAATTACGCTGAGTGGCCTATTGTGTCATGAAGGAAATTATTGATTGAACATCCTCGGGATGGGGGTGTTATGCTCTTCCTGGTGATCATTTTTGTGTAGAACACAAATTTACTTTCTACAATGTAGTAGACACTGCAGGTATTTACATGAGCCTTGAGTGAGTTGCGAAAGGAAAAAAAGAACGGCAAGAATCACAGTTGTGATTGGTCGACCATCTGAAGGTCTTCATCTCGCCACTATGTCTCAGTTCAAGCCTTCCAATAGGCAATTACGCATCTCTATTAAACCCAAGATAAGATCACTTGTATCGGATAATAATGCATGGGGCCTTCTGCCTGCAAAGTAGGGCATTTGACTGTAGTATAGACTCCCCTTTCCAGCCTGCTGTGAGAACGGGCTGTCGTCACTCCAGCATTACGCCATGAAACTGCTTGCCAAGCAACAGTGTTTGCGCATTTTGCTCGAGATTACCGTGGCGCCAACAAAGACCATGCGGAAGCGTTCGATACAGTCTGGGAGAACTAGCGTTTCACATTACCTGAGCAGAGCGTACTCGTCTTTGCTCGAGTGGCTTTGTCTATGTCCAGATTGTCCCTTGTGCGTATATTGTGTTCCGTAGTACAAAGGTCAATATCAATGTCATCCAAGGCTACATTGTTGCAGAGCCATTGCTCAACGGTACAAATCTGAATTTAAAGACACTATGCTTGCTAGTTTTACAAGTGACATAATTCCTCTGCACATATTTTCCAACATTGTGTGCTCAACATACAACTTACCCAAAAGGGGAAGAAAAAGAAATCTCACAGACAGACTTTGCTACCCGAAAGACCACTCGCTATGGATCGAGAGAGATTTATCCGGGCCCAGGACCGAACGGTTCGGCAGGCGTCGCCGATACCTGGCGTGTCGGTCACAGAGTACGAACGTGCTCTTGTCGAGCTGCGTGGAGGCCAAAAAAGGTCTCCTCGGATCTGTTTCGTTTTCCCCCAGATTTTGTAAGTATTGTCTCCCCTTTCCGTCCCCCTCCCCCCAACCCTTTCTCTTTGTGCCTCGCGCAGCTCATGTGAGCGAGGAATATCACAGACACTCTCCCCCTGGACGCTTGGAATGAATGCTGACAACTTGTGCAGTGGATATGGTAAGAGTATTAACAGCAGATTCTACGGTATCAAGGATTTCAGGGAAGCGGATTCCTATCTGGAAAACGAAACCCTCGCGTTCCGTCTTAGAACCGCCATACAAGCCGTCGTGGAAAGCAAGGAGAAAGACCTCGTGAAGCTCTTTGGCTGCTCGAAAGAGGTTGCCAAGTTCAAAGCTTGCATGACTTTGTTTTCGCGGGTTAGCACCGGCGAACGAGCAGACTATTTTTCGACGGCCCTGCAGGTGTTCTTCGAAGGCGACTTCTGCGAAAAGACACTTCAGATTCTCCTGGAATGGCCTGCTCAGTGAGGAAAGTGCGCAATGGCACAAATGACACCATACTTCAGATATCTCGAGTCGCGGGAGATGTTCACGTTTTCGCGATAGTTGGTTTGGGAGTGTATGTAACTCCCTGGCATGTATTATTGCCACTAAAATTATGTAAAAACTTATATACGCAGTAAGTATTCCGTGTATACATTAGAGTCTTCGTGATATACATGATGTACAGCCGGCTTTAGTAATTATCAATGTCTCCAATGCCACACTGGACTAACACAGGATGAGATTCGGTGTTGAAGACAAATTGGTCGAGGTTGATGACATTCGGGTCCTCGAATGTGAGGTAGATATACTTTAAGACTTCGGCAAAGAAGAAGCTAAGAATTCCGATATCAGATCAGCATGTGATGACGCTCAACCGGGGGAAGGCAGCACTGGCGAGAATTTGTTCATCCTTTTTTGGAAAATAGGGCACTAAATAGGTTTGGGGGTGGTTGGAAGGGGAGGGGGGGGGAGGAGGGCTTTGTCACTCACGAGTCCAGATTATTGCTTTGGCTTCCACCAAACGGCATGTTCACATTGTTCACCGTCGCAAAGGCAACACTGTTTCTGGCCGTGCTGTTGATGGCAAGGAACGCGTCCCAAACGTAATCCGCCCATCTCTGCTCGCCAGTGATACGGTAGGCGTAGAACCAGCTCTCGATAGACTCAGGGAAGCTTGCGTATACCTCATCCTCATACTCGATGAAGTACCCGTACTTCTCGGCCCATGCGCGCGTTGCAGCATCCACATCCCGGTCCGGCTCCGACGGCTGCTCGTCTGTCGCGCTGTCGTACCAGCCCCAGTAAATGGGGCCGAGGCCAGTCAGCGTTGTGTTGTACGTCTGGTGGCATCCGTCTGCAGCGGCAAGGCCCAAATCGCACAGGGAGTCGAGGCCGAGGAGCTTGCAACCGAGCAGGAGGTTGCCGCCCATGAAACAGCTGTAGTCGTCCATGTAGTCCGTCAGCGTGCCGTTGTTGTCGAGCTCCGAGATGAAGGTCAGGTCCGGGAAGCCGTAGGGGTGTACGGCCAGGTAACTCGCCGTGCTGGCTGCTGCCTCTAGCCAGAAGTCCTTGTAAAAGGTGCTGAATGGTGTCAGAAGTCAGCCATATCTTCCTTGAGAAGCAAAATGATTTTTTGAGCAGAGCATGTCTTGATCATCAAATGTGAACTTCGACTCTGAGACTCGTGTCGAGTCCAGATGACTTGAAAAAGGAGGGGGGGGGGAGCTCTGCGATCTTTGCGAAAAGAGAACAGGAAAGGTGGCAAATCGGCTTCATCAGGGGTCTAGGAACGTACGTTGTGTTTGTCACTTTGTAGTGATACGTTTTGATGAGGTACTCCAGGAATGAGTCGACTTCTGAGTGCCAGCCACCGGCATAGTTGAGCATTTCGCCGCTCGTGGTGTCGAACTGTGTACCAACCAGACCGGGATAGACAGGCGCAGGGCTGGGGTGCACAAGAGGATATTCGCCGCGGTCAACGAGATGCCTGTATGTCGCGTTGCCTGTCAGGTCAGACAGCCTGTACCATTCAAGCAAAAAGGTGCCGGCTGAGGCGGTGTTGGTGCTGTTATACGTGACTCCCGTCGCCGTCACTGTGTAAGTTCCCTCGACTGGTGTGTCGTTTGTGAAATTCCTGTTCGGTCTTGTCAGCTATCAAGCTTCCTCTGAAAGAATGAAGCAACAGAACGAAGTCCTGGGAGCACGTACAGATCGACAGAGGATATCCCGCTGGGTGTGTTGAAACTATATGCGAGCTTGTCGGCCAGGACGACGGCCTGGCTGAGAAGAGCATTGATGTCTGCCTCATCATAGCTAGCGGTTGGAAACAAACCGCTCTTCAACAGATCATGGGACGACAAGAGTCCTCCCAAATACCGGATGTTTGTATCGAACACCTCGACATCTCCGTAAGAAGTAGTGCTGAAATCAACTGTCGAGATAAACGACAATTGCTTGGCCACAACATCCGTCAAATTCATCACGATGGCAGTGTCGATGCCATCGACGATCGTGACACCCCATCCATCTGTGATGTTTTGGCCAGGTCAGCTCATTAAACATTCCGAGACTTCCTCCAAATACTCGACACAAGTGGATTCCATATTCCGCAGAATACTTACACCAGTCGTTTGTAGCTGTCTTGCTCAGGGGCTGAAGCTCATCATATCCGAATGCATACTCGGCATACGCGTCCCAGGCGTAGAGGTATGCTTCCTTCACGGCAGCTGCTCGCGTTGCGTTGCCGCCAGACCCCGCCGGGAACGCATACTGAACTGGCTTGCACGCGGGTAGCGTTCCATTGGAGATTGCAGTTGCTGAGGGCGCAACGGACGACGAGACGGTCGCAGTGGTGACACCAGAAAGAGTGGTAGTGGCAGCCGCATGACTGTAAGAAGGAATGATGGGGCCATTAGAAGCAGTGACAGCAGTAGGATTGTGAGTGCTCGTATGATCAGCACCAATTACCACAGGAAAGACAACGAGGGACAGAAGGGCAGCGGTGACAGACATGGTGGCCGATACTCAACACCCGTAAGGCGGTCACTCTCAGTACTCAGTCTACAGTCTAGGCCTTGCCAAGAACAACGAGCGCAACCACACCATCACTTGTGATCCTCGGGGTGCTTCTTATAGGAGACCTGGTTGACTGTCTCAGACCAGGTCTTTTGTCCCTGATCTGTCATTCTATCCTCGGGACCAGCATGTCTGCTGATGTGGGTTAATTCGAGCTTGGATCGATACTTTCATTTAAGCCTGCAGTAGCTGGCTGCACGGACCGAGCCAACTGTCCTGCTCTGGAGGTCATCGTCAGTGATCAACGGACATTATGGTCACACGCAATCCTTGAGGAAAACGGCCTCGATAAGGTTCGGTGGTAATTCCCATTGGACAAACCTAGCGCCGGCATATGCAGGTACAGCAGCAGGGGCAAATTAAACACAGGGAATCAAACCTGGGGTTGGGGGGACTATCGATTAATTCATGTACTTTATGCATGCCGATCATCCGTTCAACCCGTATCTAATGTCGGTTCCAAATGCTACCACACTTTAGTTGATACCAGATGATCAATAACTTTTCCCGCAAGATCATATGCACTCTATGTGACCCTGGCATGCCTGGGCTTTTCTTAGGTGGTCCTAGGTGGTCCGTCTAGGTGGTCGCCTGCACCCTGCGAGGTGTGATCATGGGATGGTATTCATTTGAACGGAAATGCGACCTGCTGGATTTGGGCAAGACATGCACTTTGTTTGCTGCAGGTCAGACTTCAGTCAAGTTTCTGGGTTTCTCCAAATTATCCCCTCAGCATTGACTAAGTATCCGTGCCAGTTGTGTAAAGTTTGTGGAACCAGATGATATCTTACAATAATCAGAGAGGAAGCTTTGAAGACCATTCTAGGGGTGTTCTTGGCACATCTAGTCAGTGGGAAGAAGTTCTCTGAATCTAACAATAGGAAAACCCTTGAGAATACAAACATTCTGAGGATAACCCAAAAATCTTCTAGAATCTCTAAGGATACCTGGCAGTTGGCACGCTTATTGCACTTTGTTAATGGGACAAATGTTGTCGGTATATAGTGTGCTAGTATACCCAAGGACAGGGTGTCCAGGTACATACATGCCCGGGGTATCGTCGCAATTTCTGATTGCATCCTAAATTTGGCTGCCAAAGTATATTATATGCATTGGGACAGTGCTGTCAGTAATTCACGAGCTCACTCATATAATTACACAAAGGCCTGGTGGGTCAAGCATCCTTGAGAGCTCTGTTGCTCCAGACAATGAACAACATGGTATACAGTGAATAAGCAAGCAGAGTCTACTGGGTAATGCATCACAGACCCTTTGTGAACCAAGGGTGTCGAGAGGTTTAAACACAATTCTGAATGTCTTGTGAGAAGATTATAGTACATTCCTCGAGTGCAAGTGAAAGTACCTAGTAAGACATACATGAGAGAAAATAATGGACAAGCTCGCAGCACATGCAGAGAGGAAGAGAACAAGCAGAGCAAAGATGAAAGGCAGGACCAAGACGATATCAAGAGGAAGGAACCCAGTACACGGGCGCAGGACACACTACAGAACTAAGGGGAGAAGTACAGTGTGAAACAGACATACATGCTGATATTTCAGGTACATGGAGAGCCAAGGATACAAGCTGAAAGAGAGAAGTACTTAGAGAGACAGAAACACAAGACTGAAGGGGTGAATTAGAGGTGCAGAGGCAGGAGACAGCTTGAGGAGGGTGCATGGTAGAAGTAAGGAAGCAGAAGACAGACTGAAGGAGCGCAGACACAGACTGCAAGGTATAAGTAGAAATAGACACAGAGGAGTACGAAGTCAAAAAGCTAAGTAGAGACAGAGGCAAACTTGTGAGCTTTCTGGGAGAGAAGAAGAGGAAAGAAATTGAAACTTCTTAAAAGACTGGATCATATTGGCTGAGGATATTGTAGAGACTGCCTTATCCACTGACCTCTCAGCAGGATGACTTCTAGGCAAGGGAGCTCTAGGATGCTAGCTATTAGGCTGCATCGCAAAAAGGTGGTGTCAGTGTCTCCTGAGTGGGCAGAAGAGGGTGCTCAGAGAGTGCACTCGAAACACATGATAGTCAAACCCAAGAAAACAAAACAATGACAGGACTAGTACATCCAAGAGCTTTGAAAGCGCGCAGATAAAGCTGTATTGGGTATCTAAAGCTGGATGTTGTGCAGGTACTTTAAACATGAACCTAACTAGAGAGTATCATGGCTTGCCCCACCCGACTACAAGCCCTCATGTCTAGTCTTTATGCAAATCCTAATGGCTGTAGATCTGCCTCTTCCCTCTTCCCGACAATTCCTCAACAGAGTATAGTCAAGAATCCAACAACTGATGGATACTAGACTTGGGGACCAAGTAATGGTTCTGGGGACAGCCCACTGAGCACTGCCCTGTAGGTCCCATCATGAGCTGCTCTCATCTCCCTCCAGCACCATCTGCACTTAATCTACTTAGGCATCAGTCTGCTAGTCAAGTTCCCCAACTCTCAACTTCTTCTTCTTTTCTCGCCTCTGCAGCCAATAGACAGTCCAGGTTATGACTGCCTGTGCTGCAAAGGCAGAAGTGCTCCAGGCAAAGCCTTTTCTGAACCTAGGACTATCGACTGCAGGGTATGTTAACAGCGGCAGCCAAGCATTGAAGGCATACCCCGATGCATTCATGATACCCAGGACGACAGCACGTTCCTCAGCATCAGCTCCGCAGATCTCATTGGCCCATGACATGGCCAAAGGTCCATAGGCCACAGCAGCCCTCGACAGGAAGAACGAAAACCATTTCAGACCGACTGGGATCGTCCATATGGCAAGACATAGCGAGGTGAAGAATCCGAAGAACGTCGACACCGACATAATGGCTGCACGATTCCGCAAGTAGTCCGAGAAGACAGAGAATGAAACCGTTGTGACGAGCTGTACAGCATACTGAGCAGTCGGTATGATATTCTAAAGGACAGTCTGTCAGCATGATCTCGGTTGCATTGTCCAGGTTCGTTTCTCTCTCCTAGTACGATTCATGAACACCAGGACCTCAACTTACCACCATCGTGACTGACCACCCGTTCGCCTTCATCCACAAAGACAATGGGTTGATGCTGGAAGACGGGCCCGTGTTGATGAAAATAATATAAAGGATCGTAAGGGCCCAGACGTGCCAGCGCGTGAAGACTCGCTTCAGGATGGACCACCCTAGCTTTCGCCGAGGTGCACGACCAACCTCCGCCATACGTTTCTGAGCCAGGGAGATGTCGTCGGTGCTCAGATAGAATGCACGCGAGTTCTCGGGCAGATCTGGAATCAAGAAGTAACCAGCCAAGCAGATCGGCAGGCTGATCACACCGTCCATGATGAAGAGCCACTGCCAGCCAGCTTTGCCCAGTGTTCCGTTGAGGCCCTTGTAGACGGCGGACTGGAGATAGCCGCTGAACATGCCGGCCACGGCAGAGCTTGCGTGGAAAATACAGGCTCGCTTGCCCAGCTCGCTGGGCTTGTACCAGCTACCGATCAGGAAGTGGGCAGCCGGGTAGAAGATGGACTCGACGAGGCCGACGAAGAAGCGTATGGCGATGACATGATTGCTGGTCGTTGCAGCGGCCAGTGTGAAGGTGAGAATGGTCCAAACAAGCTCGCAACTGGGTATCCAGACCGATGGGCGCACTTTGGTGAGGATGAACTGGGAGGGCAGCTGCCCAACCACGTAGCCTGATGTCCATGCCACGTCAATCAGGTTCAACTGGTTCGCGTTCATGGCCAGATCCTCCTTCATTCCAGAAACGTAGGCATTGCTGATATTGGTCTCTGGTACATTGGAATCGAATTAGCTATTCTGAAGCTCTGTCGATTTTTCTTCGGAACATAACCCGAGAGCTTCAAGGGTACGAGATGGCGTAACAAAAAATGATTACGCAAGGCTGGAGAGACTGGCAGGGATAGGACGTACGGTCAAGATTTTTGATAAAATAGCCCAAACAAAGAATGGTCAGAAGGGATACATCCAGCTTCTGCACAAACTTCCTTTCTTCTGGAGTCCTTGATGGCTCATAATCCTACATCAAACTGATCAGTCCAGGCACTTGGTGTCATGCATATGCTTGAAAATCACACTGACCCAAACATACGACCACCATGGTGGCTTCTTCTCATCTGAAGCATCACTCAGGCTCCCTGCGTCAAAACGAGGGGATTCTTGGGAAGACTCCCGGATGTCGTGTGCATTCTTGACCTCGGCACCCATGTTGCCTGCAAGAAGTGGTGTGAGCACATCAGCCTCACGATGCTGAATATGTGAAGCGGTCGGTTCCTTATAAGAAGAAGGCATATCGTATATCAAATCGCCAAGATGTCGACTCGTCGTGGTTGTAGGTCTGGACCGAACTCGCCCGGGACTAGTTTGATGCCTAGGTAGTCTGGGCATAAACAGTCCACATTTGCAGCTCCTGGGACCGGGACTCCATGGGAATTAGGTACAATAAAAAGGCCTCTGCGAGATCCTCAAGCTATTTCGCGATATCCGGCCAGGATGGTGGTGTACATCGCGTGCAGTATAGGTGGAGTTCTTCCTCTGCCAGGCCGGGGGTTCGTAGGTGATAAGTTAGACCCTACCAGCGATTTACCTTCACGTTATCATGTCTCAAGCAGATGCAACAGCTTGGAAAAGAAGCAAAAAAGATAGGGTCCAAGAAAGATGGGATTTGAATGGCCAGGTCCCATAGAATATGATGGAACAAAGTGAGCAATGTCTTGCGAATATGTTGCGATAGGCCAAGGGCTCCATGAAGCAACGGGCGTAAGCAAGCCAGGATCAAGACAGGTCAAGGCGAGACCCATTCACGAGGACAGCTCCATCCTGGTGATGTGCGACGTGTCTTAAGCTCAAGGATCCCATTGGGCTTGGATCTTCGTTCTTTGGGTGTGGTTGGAGTGAGCCACACGATTGCGCCATCCATCCGCTTTCTTGCCTCTTCCACTTCCCCTCAGCACTGATTACAGAGCATGCGAACGCAGGCATCTGAGGATGAGGGCCCAACAAAGATAGGAGGAACCATAACTGCATTTATACAGCCGCATGATTTGCAGGAAAATTCAACATGCATACACATTTGACCAAAGAGTGGCAGAAATATGGTCGACACCCGCATCCGGAGGAACAGGCTGCCAAATGACGAGATCACAAGCCTCATCTGAATGTGAGTGTTTTGCCAGGTCTAAATGTATCGACGTTAAATACCGTACAATAACTTTTACTGCGTGCTCTCGTAAACATACTATTCCTAGAATCAGAAGTGGCCGAACATGTTGAAGGCGGTGAGTGCATGTGATGTCCATAAAGTGGTAATTTTATCGCGTGCTGCCAAATACTTGGCAACGGCTGAGGCATGATTACGGCTTTACCTATCTAAGCACCGAAGTTGGGTATGTCTTCTTGTCACTGTGAGAGCTCGACGAAAATCAAGCTGAAGTTATATTTGTAAGCTTGATCCAGCTGGACATCATGACGGGAACCAGATCATAAATTGCGGCACTCATCCTCCAGATGATTTTTCAGTCTCCTCAGATATCTCCTCCCACGCTCTTTACTAATTTAGCCCAGCATTCACTACTTTTCTTTTTTTTTCTAGTGGCTGATGAGTCCTGTTGTGTGCGACAGCTGAAGAAGATCACTCCTAGGGACTGGGATTGCACGAACGGTCTTGATAGCTGTCGGATGCCATTGTTTCCACGCTCTCTGACTTATACCTGTATGTCGTTCACAGCCAGGAGAAAGAGGCCGCCTCTGAGAGAATGAACCGCAATGGTCACGCAAAGCAGATAGAGCAGATGCCCTCTGTTCTTTTGTGGGAGGGGGGAAGGGTTAGAGTTGGGTTACATCAGGGGTTCCGCACAACGACAGCGACAGTAAGAGAATGGGCGCTTATCCTGCGGTACACCCGCCTGCTGTGTACGTACGTGGTGGAGACTTCCTTAAAAAAGGGAAGCAAGCCATCCAAACCTCCTCAAGGGCAGTCCAGCGACATGATCCAGGGTCATCAAACCTGCTCCGAGTCTTCCTTGCCAAAATAGTCTCTTGGTGTAGACCGTTGACGAGGCGCAGCTGAACCGAATACGCCAACAAAAGAGATTAGGAAAAGCACAGAGCCCTTCAATTTTCATGCCGGGTCGCTACCGGTTCCAGGGTGGTGAGCGGGAACAGGCCCAATCGAGGAATAAGAGCGAGTCCCGAGCTCGTGAGGCCCTCATTTCACGTCTACTATGTGCATTAGCTTGTCCCTGAATTTGAGACACAGCGCCATGTAGTATTTACTCATCAGCCCGCGTGTCAGCCCTGCAAGGCTGAGTTGGTATTACGAGCACGACACAGGCGAGCATTCAGCACGGAGATCATCGACGGAGTGATGAACACCGCGAATTCCTACAAGCGCCAAAGATGAAAGAGGCATATTGCTGTTTGCAAACAAAGAAACAAACAAGCGGACGAACCAGAAACCGCTGGGATCCCACCCCAGAAAAACATTTTGCTGAAGATTGGGCATCTGCGGAGCTGAGCAAGGCGTCTGCAGGGCCTTAATTTCTCGGTTCGTGCCGAGAATGCCTGAAAACCCCTGCTGGCCTCAGTTCATGCAGTTCTTGGGACGTTTCACGGCGACACCAATGAGGATTGCCTACGGGACCTCATCGTGGGTCCCCCGGCATGGGTCTGGCGCGTGGTGCAATCTATTTAACCTCCACAGGCCCATGAGATTGTTTCTTGCTGGGCCCCCTTCCAATATCCATCATCACTCGTCGATCTCTCTCGCAGATCCCGTCTTTCTTTACTCTTTTTTTTCTTCCCCGGTTGGAAACCCACTCGTTTCATTCGTTCGTTCCTCTTTTTCTTATTTGCTTCAGCCGGGGCAGGTCTCCCAAGATGTATTACCGCTCGTTGATCCTCTCGTTCTCTCTCCTCCCCATCCTGGGCCTGGGCGCGCCGGCGACCTCTTCTGTGGACGGAGCATTTGCCGCGCGGCAGAGATCCATACAAATACCGAAACGTGATGGTGGCCTCAACTCGACAAAGACACTCAGCACCGTCAACGGCTTTCCCGACCCCGTGGTGCACTGCTCCGGCCGCAAGCTGAGCGACGAGGGCGACAGCGACTACACGGCCGACCTCGACACAGCCGTCACCTCGACCAGCACGTCCGGTCTGTACGGCTCCTGCGACATCAGCGGCGACACGGTCGACGGAGACGGGGCGCTGGCGTGGAGCAGCGGCACCGTCCAGGTCTACTACTGCAACCACGGGTTTGCGGCCACCTCGTGCGATGTGAACGAGTACTGGCGCGCCGATGCGCTCATCACGGACAGCTGCGGCGCGAACGGCGGCGGCTGGGTCACCATCTCGGAGATGAGCCTCACCATTGGCCGTGACCCGACCAACAGCGATGGAAGTTTTAGGAGCGAGTGTGGGGATGATCTGCATGGCGTCAACGAGAACTTTGTGAATTTGAACATCACCCGCGTACGGTAGGGGCCGCTTGGAGGCTGGCCTCGGTTCTTCCTGGTTGTGTGGGTAATAAATTCGCTTAATGTTTGATAAGTACTCTGGGTTTGTGGGGGACGACGACGAATCTGGAAGTGCTCGGAGCCGGCAGAGATCTGAGGTTTCCATCTACTACATATCTTGAATGACATAATTCTGTACATATCTGACCATTGAATTGATACCCTCATTCAGGACTAATTAGCCTGGCTCCTCTTCTCTGTCATTTCTTCAATAATTACCCACCTACTTAAGTAGTCAGTGTCAAACCTCGGGTTGAAAAAGTAATAATGAGAAAAAATATCAAGGTTTCACTCGAGGATTCCTAATGAGGCATCCGGAAGCTGCCGCTCCATGCTGGAAAGCAAACATCTTTGTTGAAGCAAACACAACTTATGGGGCCTTGTCCTACCGTCCGCCTCCTTAAATACTCTCGTTGGGCTTTTATTTCTCGTAAAATTAATGACCGAAAGGCGGTCGGTCACATCAGTTGCATATTATATTTTCCACACTTGTGGCCAGAAGTCCTTCATGTACATCGCTCTAGGACCTCAATGCGTGGGTAATGACCCTATAAGCGCATCCTCATATATCTTCTGCGAGGTGGTATTCAGTGCTGATTATTGGGCACTGTGCCTGCCCTTCTCTCAGTTCATGTTGAACAATGAACAGGTGCTGTTGTATGGTTCCGGGGCGTATTGTTCCCAGCCGGTTTCGCCTTTTTCAAACATTCTTCGTGACGCCTGGCTCTATTTCCTCCAGCACACGCATTAACTCCTCGTACACACGAATCTGCATCTCCTGTCCCTCTTCGCTCCGCACGTAGGCGCTGGGTTCCCGGAGTTCACACGTGTCAAGCCACTTCCCATTCGAATCGGGCCTGGCGGCTGCAGCGTCAACCAGCACCCTCGACCCTGCCTCGGCCGATCGTCCGAGGAGGTAGGAAATACCCCTGAGGGCAACAGACGCTGGGAACGTGTTGTGTCGGAACAGCAGTGTGCGGCAGAATCCCGGGTTTACGGAGTTCAAAATGACTGATCCTTTGGTGTTGCTGATGGGGCTGGCCATGTCTTCAGCGAGCTCCTGGACAATGAAAAGCTGGAGCAGCTTGGAGGTCTGATAGCGGTCTGGAGGCACCTTGGGAGACTTGAAAACATCGAAGATGTTCTTGGCGGATTTCTCGGTGAATTGCGTCTGTAGAATCCATAAGCCGCACGTCAGACATATGTCCTGCTTTTCCCCCCTCTCCTTTCTCTTACCATGAAGTGAACCTCGGATGAGACTATGGTCAGCCTGGTCAGGGTATTGAACTTTGCCGATGTCCTCCTCAGCGTGGGGAGGAGAAGCAGCGCCATCAAGAACGTGGAGATGACGTTCACCGTAATCGTGCACTCGAACCTCTCGGCGATAGTCCCCTCGGGGCAGACCATTGCGACAGAGGCATTCTCGACGACTGCATCAAGACGCTCGAGCCTCCCTGCCCTGCTGCAGAACTCCCTGACGCTGTCGAAGCTGGTCAGGTCGAGAGGCCAGGCCTCCACAACACCGTGGGGCCGCCCCGTTGAGCGCTCGATCTCAGCCTTGGCCTGCTGAGCCTTCTCGGCGTCGCGGCATCCCAGAATGACCTTGGCCGCGTTGAGACGGGCGAAATGCCGTGCAGCCTCGAAGCCCAGGCCGACATTGGCGCCGGTCACGATGATCGTTTTCCCTGAGAAATCATGCTTGGGGTATGGGACCCGCCGGAATTGATTGTAGAAGAAGGCGGCGAGAAAATGACTGGCTTCAAAGTCAGCATTGATTATAGTAGTCATGAAGCAGCCCCGAGATCATTGGTCGGGGTTTGATATCAGTACTCACAAGTCAAGGGCCGCAATCAGTGTCCAGAGCCATGTGAATGGGCTGGGTGTTGAATCACCCGCGGTGGCATCCATTGCGTCCTACAAAATGAAGTTTTGTTGAGCGGAAGGCAGGCCTCTCAAGCAAAGAGCTCATCACTCTGTGTTATAATGGCGCACTGAAACACACAAGTCTGGTGCGGAGGGATTGTCGCAGTACTACCGGAGTACCCGGATCCGATGCCCTGTGCAATTTTGAAACGTTCCCGCTACTGTACTCGTACGCTACTGCAGGTGGAGACAGGCTTCGAGGCTTCAGTCTCGTTAGGCTTTGAATTGAATAAGAAGATGAGAAATGAAGAAGGAAAAAAAGTATTCGCATCTTCATCATGGACAGGCTCCATGGGCCAGTCATTTCATCGCTGCTCCCTGGTTCCCGATGTGATGTGTGATGCAACGGTCGAACTCGTGCTCAAGAGACACCCTGTAGTAAGTACATGTAAGTAAACAGTTCAATCGAGCAAAATACCTACACGTCAATTGCTTCACTATGACCAGAAGACAACTTCTCAGATTCCCATTTCATGAAATAGAATGGTATTCTCCGAGGCTTTGTGATTTATTCCTCCTCAAACCTCAGCGACCCAGTAGTCATTGCCTCCAATGTCACTGCCTAGTCACCTGGAACAGGGGAGAAGAAAGAAGAGGAAACGTAGGAAGAAAAAAAGAGAGAAAAGCTCCTATATGAGTAATCCGAGGCCCAAGAGGCAGTTCTCTAAGGGCCTCGTAGAATTCTGCTTGAATATGAGCTCGACGTAGCTGGAGAATGGAGACCAATAACCCGAATATGCAACCTTGAATATGAAGAATGTCATTCACCAGCTCAAATCAACGAGCACTTTCTGCTTCCAAGCCCAGTACTGAACAGAAAAAATCACAAGACTCAGGTGACCTATGAGACACTTCCTGTCTACTTTTTAGCAGTTTGTCTCTTTTCTTTTCTTCTTTGGGAAGGGAGAGGAGGTGGGGGCCGGGGGGGACGGGGTGGGTTTGACTTACAGCACTCCCAAAGGAGTTCAACACGGCTAGCCTATTTTAAGCCTAGCGCCTCAAACATGCAGTCATAATAGCTTTAGCATCGCATCACGTTCAGAGCCTCGCCCTCTCACACCACAACACGAAACCGACACACACGCCATAATTTCCACTGTTCCTGAGCCCAATCAATTCGTATCCCAAATCATGGCCGTCTTCCCCAAGAAAAAGTATGTCTCTGCTGCCGAGTCCAACACCATTGCAGCGCGGTACCGAGTCGCCCTCGCCAAGCGGCCCTTCCTGCTCTTCGGGCTGCCCTTCATGGCCATCATCGTCGCGGGGTCCTTCGTCCTGACGCCTGCCACGGCTATCCGGTACGAGAGACACGATAGAAAAGTGCGACAGATGACGCGCGAGGAGGAATTGGGCGTTGGCAAGACAGGACGCAAGGTGGATATCCGGGACGAATACTATGTAGGTTGGGAGGAGCTTTTCTCCGCGGTGACACCCATTGTGGTTGCTTGCTACCACTATTGGGAGGATTTCTCTTCTATTTGTATTTCTGGATGCTGATCAGGAGCATGTTTGTGTTTTCCTTTGCAGAGACTTGCCGCAAAGGACCTCGACGACTGGGAGCAGAAGCGTGTCAAGCGACTACCAGGCGAAAACGACGGCACCCTATAGTACATACGAAACCACACATGCACACGTTCGTCACGAAAGATTACATGCTCTATACAGCCTGTCAAGGGCATGGCATTCAGAGACGAACACAAGATGCAGAACATGTCAAACGCGAGAGAAAAAGTCTTTGAGGAGGCCTATGGTGGCGGCCACTTGGCTTGCTGGCAGGGCAGATACAAACACCAGTCCCAAGCCCAAGTTTCGAAAGGACCCAACTCGACGTCGAACATCAAATATACTTACCAGGCTTGGTCGGACCGCGGGTAGGCCAACCTCGAACGACCTGCTCCAGATGTTTCATTGAAGGAGACAAAAGTGGCATCGCAGGTCTAGATCGAGGTCGAAAGCCATTGTGTTCAAGACGCATCACACACTCGGAAGTGTGGGGCTCTCTGCCGCGGAGATAATATCAGGGGCTGTCCTTAGCATCTCGGCTGCGCCTCATTGCACATTTCGACTCGTCTCAGCCATGGTACAAACATTGGTCACCGTCACAAGGGAGCCAGCCTTTCAACTGTCCCATCCGATTTCTAGGAAGCAGGGAAGGAAACCGGGGGGGGGGGTGTTCCAGGCCTGGACGAGAACTTCGATCATGTTCGGCCTGCAGCTTTGGGAAGAAGAGAAGAGTATTTGAGTTTGGGGCAAGGGAGAAGCTCTTTGTTTGTTTCATCTGGCCCTGACTTGCAACCCCAAGTAATTTCTTGCGAGGGTGTGCAGCCGCGTCAAGCTATGAGGTGTCAACGGACATCAAAACAACGAATGTCTCGGTAGAGTCTACCTGCTAGGCAGATTAAAAAGCACGCCATTGCCTAGGGATTGGAGGCCGAGTGGTGACTCAGAAGTCAGGACCCCAGTCTCAGCCCCGAGCGCAACGCAATCCTTGGGCGCGGTCATCAGCACAACAACAACAACAACAACAAGAACAAGAACGACACCCAAACCTTCAAGACGCTCCTGAGTCCGTGATGCATGAGAAGCCCGAGGACGCGTGGATCAAGCACACAAGGCTCAGTACTCGCATGCTGCGGGGTGTGTTTGGCTTGTCCAATCTCTTTTTTTACTCTCGAGGCGTCCAGGATGGACCAGAGTCTCTCACTTTTCCTTCCTCTCCACGTTTGCCGTGTGAAAACAAAGGAAGAAGATCGGCGGGAAGAGACATGTTTGTCACACACATGCCATCAGACGCGATGGCAAGACATGATTTGCTCCTAATCTCCGATGAAATGGAACACCAAGCCTCTGTCGTAAACAGCCACCCGAGCTGCCACGTCGTTCGGGATGAGGGAGGAACAGCGCTTACACAACCGGCTTATGAACATTCGTGTTGTGTGTGTATGTGTATTGGTGTATGAATACGTCAATCGCCTTCGCGGCTCTTGTTTATGGGGACACACGAGATGGATCGACTTGAAACGCCAGCGCTCACCACCATGATCTCACCAAGATACTGGACAACCGACGCCCCCTCTCAATTACATTCATGCAGTAGTCCGAGATCCTGTCGCGCATACGCAACACCTAAGTATTTTCAGGCACGTTGATCAACATCGAATTGATCCTGACTGAGCCGCCGGGGAACAAGATGCTGAGCCGCTGGTGAGACAATGTGGCCGCCAACAATCAGTCCAATAATTATGGACGGACCACGCCCACAGGGCCGCTAAAGCAGGTCGCAAGGATTTCTTCCGCGTCATGACCATGGCCCTACAGCGATCACTGCTGTAAAGTACTATGGTAGCTCCTTGTCTGTGCGTGTGTGCTATGGTACAGCATGTACGTAAGATATGTACAATAAGTACCTGCTCCATGACCGATCGGGCGAGACGCAGCCCTGCCTGGCGCCCACATTTTTTCTTCTTCTTTTCTTTCCTGCAGGACATCGCAGGCCACATGGCCATGGTCGCACCATTTCAACCTGCATGGATAGATGGGATGACGCCGGCAGCGTGGCAGCAGATATCTATGAATGGTGCCGCGTCGGGTTACATGTAAAGTACTCAAGTAGGCACAGCTTACCGCACAGCTTACCATACATAGCACAACGCACAACACACAATGCTCAGACCTGCAGAATACAATCAGCCTTTGTGCTATAATCAGCAGCTAAGGCGATCTACACACAGGCTTGACCCCGCCCAGACGGGAACTTCTTGTTATCATTGAGGATCAATACCGCAGTAGGGCTCTGGTGGCGGCTTAGCTTGGACACGCCAAGCTGAGCGCTCTTCTGCCTGTGGGTGGCTTTGGGGTTAGGTGGTCGGTCTTACCTTGGCAGACACACACAGAGAGAGAAGTGGCGGCTGCTTGGTATTGTTTCCCAGCCAAAGGTCAGCTTTTTCCCCGTCAGCCCAAAAGCCGTCCATACCCACCCACACATAGACACGCGCCTTGCTAAGAGAGGAATCGACAGATCACTGCCCGCTTCTGAAAAAAAGACCCCAAACTTTTTGAACTTGCCACCCCCTGTTCATCATTTACCAGCATAGGCCCAGCGTCCGTCCTGCCTGAATTCCTGGGGAAGTTATGATGAAATAGGAAGATTAAAATAAAATAAAATACAAAGCAGAGGTAAAAAAGGGACAAGAAGCTGTTTCGAGTGGACGAGGGACCAGTATCCTCTACCCAGCAGCGATTAGTCGCAGTACATCATAGCAAAATGCTTGCGTACACAGCACAGACAGGTTTGAGGAGGGTTTCAATAAAAATTCTATCAAAAAAAATGGCAAGACGGATATTTGCTGTCAATAGTTTTCCTCAGCCCCGTAGAACTGCTCCACGGTTACGTCGTAACGGGCCCAACCTTTTTTTCTTCTCTTTTTCTTCTCCCTTTCCTTCGCTGTCTCCCAATATTCACCGGTCTTCTAGAGAGTCATTCCCTCCTTACCAGGCCCACTGGCATTAAAAGAAAATTATGACGAAGGACAAATCGGTGACTGGTCTGCGCGTGGGCTTGGCTGCCAGAACCAAAAAAAGGTTTCTTGAGAATACGGACCAGTCTAAACAGGCTTCCCCATGTGGCCGTTCTTCTGTGCGGCCCATTCATTGGTGTATGTGGCACGTCGGCCTTGGGAAGCTCGGCCGATGACCAAAGGGAGGGCCCATATTTCTTAGCTACCCTTTGGATCGGTGGCACTGCTATATCAAGCGTGTGACGCATGTCTCCACTCTAAAGGCTGAAGATCAAAGACTCCAGGGTCCCTCTGCCCCCCGGCTCGACCACTAAGACTGGGGGTTTTTCGTTGTTGTCCATGATGTGCAACATGGAGATCTTGACCGACCCTGGTAAGGAAGTAGACGCCGAGAAAGAGGAGAAACAAGACCCCACCCCCCCGATCAAGGAAGAAAGAAAAAAGAAGAAAAGAAAGAGGGGAAGAGTTGGTGTGTGCACGGAACGAGTGCAGTAACGCGTTCAGGTTGCGGTGCCCGGCTAGTTCGGTTCGATTAGCACGAGGGTGTGTGGCTGATGACACTGGTGCGTCGTAAACGATCTACAACTAGGAGGGCCAAGATTTTCTGGGTTCGTGCCCCTCGCGTCAGCAGGTCATTCGCAGCACGAAGAAGAAGAAAAGAGTACCTCTGGCGAAGTATCCCTCGCGTTATTACCTGCAGTCTAGTGTGCGCTGCATGCAAGGCACACAGCCCGGATTGGCCGGGAAAGCTTTCGAGACGAAGATATATCAAGATCGCATCCCCGCCCGGCCCCCAGCCTGTCATCTGTTCTATCCTTACGTGGAATTTTTCTTTCTATCTCTCTCTCTCTCTCTCTCTCTCTCTCTCTCTTGTACAATAAAGTTGTCATATTCTATCTGGCAACTTGTCATCACATCTCAAGACAAGACAACCACTCCACTGAACCGGAAGTATACACATACATACACACACAACACAAACACAACGGACAAGAGCCTCTTACACTCTTTTCTTTCCGTCTCTCTTGTGCCATCTCAGCCCACCGACGAGGCTGTCCCCAACACTCACTCATAAACTCCCACACGGTCTCCAGCCAGCCCTCTCTCACCATGGTCGGCCACTCTGGCCACGGGATGTTGTCCCGCTCTCGCAGCCACCACCACAAGAAACTGCGCATTGTGCATCCCATGGACCTCATCGACGCGCAGCAATCAGAACAACTCAACCACAGCCGGCAGCGCAGCGGCAGCATACCCATCATCACAAGGAGGCCATCATCGTCAGACAGCGGCCTAGCACGGAAGCACTGGCCGCCTATAGAGTGGGACCCGCTCAAGCTGAACCCACCCGTCGCCGCCCAGGGCCCGGAGCCGCCCGCGAGATTACACGAGCGACAGCCACTGCAGATCCTGCGGCCCAAGCGGTCTTTTGCAGGCCACGAGACCGCCCGCCGCCCAGCTCGGCTGCACCACTCCGACTCGGGCCTCTCGCTCGAGGCCTACCACGGCTTCGACTTCTCGCTGGGAGAGGCCAAGGCCGTCCACATGGCCGAGCGGAACCACCACAACGGCACACAGCAGCACGGCGGCCAAGACGTCCACCTCCACCACCAGCATGACGACGACAAGGGGTGGCCCTCGCCGGCATCGAGTGTGGACTCGGGCAAGTCCTGGTTCGAGGACGAGACCCCCGACGAAGACGATGCTGTCCAGCGCAGCCACGAGCTGTGGGAGAACGCACCAGGTGCCGGTGCCCGTCCGAGGCCGCAGGTTGCGTCTCCCGACGACCCGGGCTATTTCATCCAACGAGGCGCATGGAAGAGGAGAGCCATCTTCTTCGGTGGAGAGTCCTCTGAGGTCTATCAAAAGGAAGATGATGCCTTTGACCTCTGAGCGGTGAACGCAGATACATCGCGGTCCTCCTGGCTTGAGACCCGATGACTCGTTTCTTCCCTTTTACTTTCTTCTTTCTACCCTTTCCACCACCTGTCTGAACATTTTAACTATGTGTTTATTTATTTATTTTTCTTGTGTCACTTTTTAGCAAGCATGGCGTTTTGAGTGGCGGCTACAAAGAAATGGCAGGGCGGTATACTTTCGGCTGTCTTGGATGATTTAAAATTGTACATCATTTTTTTTTTTTTCATTTTCATCATCATCACCATCATCATCAATCACCATTATTTGCTGGGCAAATTATCATTACTTGTGAAGAGGGGGACGAAACAGGTCACAGAATGTGAACACGGGCAAGCCGTCACTCGAAAGACCATCAGAATCAAACAATCATACATGATGACGTTTACTACACTTGATACATTGAACATGAACCATTGGGCTGCGTGTGTGCTGCTAACTGTTGCTGCCATAATCAAGCTCAATCTACGCGGGCTAACTCCAGATATCAGCGCAACCTTATTACACGTTAACTCAATACCAGCTCAGCGTCACGGTGAGCAAAAATCGCAAGGCCTTCCTTGAAAGTTGCTAAGCTCTGGTTAGGGTAATGCAAGCGAGGAGTGCCGATGCTGCCTCCACGCTGCTTGGCTCCCCCCCTCCCAGACCATCGGAACTTTGATGGGATCTGAGGCCTGTCAATGAATGTGTCATGCACGATCCTCCCGCTGGCTGGGCTTCATTCTTCTATTTCCTCCCTGCCTTCCTCGCCGCGTGCGTTGACAGTCACTAGAACCTACCGCCCCCCCCCCCCCAAACTGGGCATGTGCACAGAGAGGGATCGATCCATTTACGCCCCCCCCTGTGTGTCTCTGTCTGACCTCTGCCAACCCCAGATAAATTAAAAATTGTGAACCCGCCTCGTGGAGCTCACCGGTCAAAACATGTTCTGATTTCACTCATGCAGCTACAAAGCCTACAACACCAAGAATGTACAGCGTGCTTATCGTGATCGGCGAAAGATAAAACAGGACGTTTCTCCTTTTCCATCCCTTCCACTCCCCTTCCAAGGTTGTTTCTGTCACTGTCCAGCAACAGCATAAATCCTGCTTGGTTCACACGCATATCATCCCTTTTCACCGCCCCCTCCCCCCGGGCCTCCCTTCTTTCTCCGATGCACACTGTCCAGGCCGATCAGCAAATGTCCTCAGCCTTGCTTCAGATTCCTGCTGGTACGCTGGTACCAAACAGATGGCACAATGCATCTGATTGTTGGTCAATGGGCTTTTGTTCGGACGGGACACTGCAATGCGCTCTACTGAAAAACCTGCTTTCTGCCCGAGTCGTCGTTTGTGTGGTTGCGACCAGTCCTAACTTTGGCCACGGCCAAGCTTGAGTTCGTCCTGTTTGCGCACCCCCCCCCCCTTTGCCCCCTTGTTAACCTTACCCAAGCGCCCGGCCCAACCAAGGGCAAAGGGCATTGGATGACCTTTCACGATGCGTTTTTACCACAAACTAGATTTTTTTTTGTTTTTTTTTTTGCGCCTCCAGGTGACGATCATCAAATTTTCTTTCCTGTGCGCCGATGCCAGGGGTTTTCCTCTTCCCCACTGCCAAATCTGTCCAGCCCAGCCCTCAACTCCAATTGATAGTTTCGGAGCCGGAGATTGCATTTCGTCCCATTCTGGGATGGGAACGAGTATTAAACTCTCTGTTATATACCACCCCATCTGCCCCATCACTATTGAGGTAACTTAGCAGAGGACGATGCCACCGCCGACGGGAAGAAGCATCAAGACGGCGTTGATTACCGGACGAGCATGCAGCCGTTTAATTTTCATGCAGCAGCGTAGGGGGTAATTTTGCACACAACGTTCTAGTGGTGACTATAATCATCTTCTCAACCATGGGCCTCTGGGTAGGGGGCAACACGCAAGCCTCTACCAAGCTGCTGCTCGCTCGCGTCGTCATCTATGATAAGCCGGAGACGATGAACCGGAGTACGTAGCAGAACATGCTGCTGCTGCTGTGCTAAACTTGGATTCTCTTGAAAAGGAAACCCAAGCCAGCGAATCAATGATCCGTCCTTGGCGGACTAATGAACCTATGAAACGTCCTTTGACGTCAACGCAGCCCGTTCCAACCTTACTAGGCATCCATGTTTTGGTGGGATGAGGCTCAGCCTGTAGGGCTGTAGCACACCCGTCTGCATGTCACAGTTAAGACGGACAACCTGGATCTCTGTTACCATGGTAGAAGAGTATGTTGTCCGTCCTTGAATCAGACCTGGTTTGGGTATGGTCAAGGCATCTTTGAGTCAGCCTGAGTGCATTATTCAAGCTGAAGTCATGTTGCCTTGGCTGCATGGTATGTACCAATTGTTGTAGTGTCTATGCGCTTGATCATATCGACTTTTCTTACACTACTGGTGGGAATGGAAGAGGAGAATTACCTGTTGAGTAAATCTGACAATGCATTTGGTCAAAGTAACACAACTTGCGCCACCTGAGTTGGGCAATTGAATAGTCTCTAGAAGCTCAACCTTGATACAAGCTTATTTAGACCAAGTACTTGCATGCAAGATGAATTGAAATGGTATCACTTGAGTAGCATCTTTGTTTGCGTGTCAGACACGATGCTGGAAGAAGGAGAACGTCAGTAGAGGACTTGTGTTTACTGATCCAGAAGTGTGTGGCTGCTTCTTTGCAAACCTGGTAGGTCCGCAGAACACTGGATTATAGAATAAGTATTTGCGACTTGCCTTTCCCAAAAGCAGGGATGGATTTACGATATTACCTGTTGAGAGAGGTGAGTTACTGGCTACTATGCTGTCAACTGATCAAACCACTGAATTTTCCAAGTACTGACGGATGATATTGAAAGATATATACACTGTGTAGGTAGTAAATCCAACCGAGATCTTTTGCGGCCCCCATCAAAGAGACTTGAGATCATTCGGGAACGTAGTGGCAGCTCTGGATATCAGAATTGGTTGTATCTTATGAGAAGGCGTCAAGATCACCTTCTTTACATATCAACTTCAAGCTTAACATGAGGTTCCCCCCACCTTTCCGTCCCCCAACACATCTCACAACCTTTGCCCCTCGTAACTTCAGCTAATACGGCGCCACAACACTCTCCAGCTTTCCCACCAATGTACCACTCAGGCCTACCTCCCCTTGACCTTCGCATCCCGAACCGCCTCCCTGAACAGATCCCAAGTAAACTTCCCCCCACAGAACACCGCAAGCACCCACTTCCACCACAGCCCGCTCAAGAAGGCCACCCCGTGCGCCCGCAGCTTCGTCGCCGCAAAGAGCGGCACCTCCGCCGCGTGCGTCCAGACCAAGAGCCGAAAGGCCCAGACCTGCACGGTAGCCGCGGTACCTTCGACGCTGGCGAGGCTGGTGCCGGTGAGGCCGGCGAGCGGGGCGAGGATGTGGCTGTGGACCAGGGAGCCGGGCTGGATGAAGTCACGGCGGGAGGAGAGGAGCATGACCACGGCGCAGATGGCGGTGGGGATCATGTGGTGGCGGACTACAGGGAAGGTCGTCACCTTGACTGGTGTGGTGGGGGAAGAAGATTTGGGCGGCATCTTTTTTTTTTGTTTTTTGTTTTTCCTTCCGTGGGGGCGGTGGGCGGCAGGATGTTCTTTTTGGTGGCCGGGATGGTTTCTCTGTCTCTGTGGGTGTCTATATGTATGTCTGTTTGTATATATGTATATGCGATATGCCAAATGAGACTGTTGGTAAAGAGAGAGGAGTCGGGGTCACTGAAGAAAATGCTCGATTATCTTTGAAAAGTCAACTGGCTTGTAAGGTTGTTCATCGATCTCTCTTTGGAACGATGAAGGTTCCGAACCGACTTTTTAGTACTTAGGTAATTACAAGAACTGCCTCGGCATCACGGAGCCTCCCCATATTTTTCGGGATTTTCCCAGGGAAAAAAGACCGTATATTTATCTAGCACTTTGCTGCTACACTCAAGAGAATTTCCTCTCGGAGCATTATGAAGGCATCTTTACACGATGTCTTTCGAGATGCTCTAGTCCCAGACCAAACTGCACTTCGAGAAGATACTGTGGTGTTGTTTCCTCCTCCTATTGATCGATCCATGCCTGGTCCCTGGTCCCGCGAGGCAGCCCACATATCATCATCTTCATTTCACCGGCTCAGCTCATTTCACTAGTGCGTCTCAGGGAATATTCATTGTCAGCTCATATTGCCATGTTTTGTACCCGCTTCTTCCGGCTCAAAAAAATGCCCGATGTCACAAGCTGTCAAGAGGCCTGTCAAGCAAGGTTCTTGTTATAATTGGAGGCTATAATGTTGGCGCTATTCTTGCTGTCCTTCTTCCTCAACCAGGTAGCTTGCGTGGGGTTCCTGGTTTTCTCTTTTTAACTACGCCCACCACACAGAGACCGTAGCGTAGCCCTCAAGCTAGGGAACAATCCATGCGCGAGGTTGCGTCAGGCCTACCGGTTGAGCTCGACGAGCTCAGGATGCGGACTGCGCCTCTCCCCTGATCATCTGCCTAACAATCTGCTCCAGGCTTTCCTGTTCGCCCCCCTGAACGGCATCATCGACGGTCCACGTCCGGCTTCGCTGTGCAGACCCAGTCGATCCGGCACTCCAGCGTCCTCGCACGCGTAGCTCGGGGTGCTGCGTCCCAGCCATTGTCTTTGGAACCACCACGTCGATGTGGATGTCTTCATTCTCGTCATCTGCATTTTGAAGGCTTGTGCCGCTGTAGTTTTTGATCCACTTGGACTCCCATTCGCCTTCCGCCGCGGGTGTCCCTGGAGTGATGTGTGGGATCAGGAGCTCGGCGGTGCGGTCGACGAGAACCCGGGAGACGGCCTGCTGCAGGTAGTACTTGAGATCAGGCAGGGTGTAGCCCTCGTTGTTGCTGATCTCGCTGGGCGGATACAGTTTCTGGAGAGGGCTCGCAGCGCCTGCCGCGAGAGGGAGGGGTTGGATGTGATAGGTAGTCAAGATGAAGCTCCGCATCGCCGTTCGGCAGCGGATACGCACCCTAGACTCCGGTGTGATATCGAGCTCGAATTGGCACTCGAATGGTCGGAGGAGGGACCTGACGAGGGCCTCTGACGTCGAGCTGTTAGATGCGGCCGAGCTCGGGTCGATGGGTGGCTCAGTCAGCTTGAACATGGCCGTGGCAACGCCGGCGGACTGCAAGAGCGTCGTCAAATCCGAGATGAACCCCGTAACCTCCTTTACCGCCTCCTCATGTTGGGTATAGGCCAACAACGGGCGCACAAGTTGATACGGCTGCACCTGAGCGGTCTGTTTCCGGTTTTTGGGGTTCGTCTGCGAGCGTTTCGAGTTGTTCACTCGATGCGCAAACGTGAGCAGTTGATGGAGCGCTGCGCTGAGGGCCTCAGCACGTTGATCCTCAGGTAGGGCGCGCGCTGGCTCCTCATCGAGGCTCTGCGGCAGGGTCTGCAGCTGGACAATAATCTTCGAGGTCGCATTGTAGGTGTACGAGAGAACACCGTCCTCAATGCACACACCATAGCCTGGGAACAGTCGGCCCTCGCGGTCCAACTCGTGCCAAAGCTCCTGCGCAAATACGGTATTGCGTGCGTCCAGAACACGGTCCTCGAGGGGCGCATCCCGGAGCAGAGAGCTCGGGAGCGCAGAGCGTCCCACGACCGCACCGTCCCTCTCGAGCGTCACTAGCAGTCGCTGCGAGTCGCCGAGTGTCTTATCGCAGTCTAGTTCGACATTTCCATCCTCACTGCGGCGCATGGGCGCTAGGCTTGCCTTTCGGAAGTTGGGCGCAGACTCGGAGAAGCCATATCTCACGCCGAGGTTCTCCGGCTCATTCGGAAGCCGAGTCACCGTCCAGCCCTTGTCGCTGACCGCGAGGACCTGCTCCCAGTACTTGGCCTCGGTGGCCATCTCTTTCTGAAGCCGAGAGGCGGATTGGAGCAGCGAGTCGACAGTCCTATCGATGTCGCCCAGCTTCCAACCAGTCGCAACGGTCTTGTGGTCCTGCAGGCGGGCCTCGGTGGTGTTCGACTTGACAAGCTTATCGACGCCGAGGGAACCGACACCGACGAGGTCTCGAAGGACGGAGGACAAGGACAGGCTGGATTGGGCGGGATCTTCTTTGGAGAGCAGGAGGGAGATGAATTCGGAGGCTAAGGAGGCACTCTGTTTTGCGACTCTATGGCAAAGGTTAATAAGGCTTTGCCAACTGCCACCAGCCACTCCGGTGCCAGAGCTTTTCGAGATGAACACACGTACTCGGTTTGTTCCATGACCTCCACGATGGCCGCCTGATACTCTTCCGGTTTTAGCTTGCCGTGGGAGTCGTCTTCGTCGGGGCCTTCGTCCTCGTCTCCTCCAGATCTGCCATCGAGCATATCAACCTCTTTGGAATCGACAACGCCATCTCCGTTGGTCTCTACTTCCTCACGCAAGGCCTCCTCGGTTATGTTTCGGAAGCCACCCCGCTCGAAATCAGCGCGCTGGACAAATTCTGCAAGGTTCTGAGGCCTGCGATCGCCGAGAGGGAGAGGACTCAGGCCGAAGAGGGAGGACGAGGAGGAGAAGGAGCGATGGTTTGAGGCCATCCTGGAAGGTAGTTCAGAACCTGGTCAAGTGTCGCGGTTTTGAGACCTGATCGGCAGCGCACCTCTCTCCGGCGCCGAGCTGTCGACAGTCGAGGTTGGAGATTTTGGGTGTCTCCAAGCAAAAGGGTGCGTTCGTGGAGCCGTTGGAGAGGTAGGGAGACGAGGAGAGGAGAGGGGGCGGGGGCCATTGGCTGTCAAGCGCAGACAAAAGGCCTCCATTTGGAGCTTTCACTGTTTACAGCCGTGGACACACTTCATGGGTCAATTGCTGGTAAGCCTGAAAGGTGGGACTGTGGCCCGTCTACAGGGGTCCTCGGCGGGCTGCAACCGACCTTCAGGCTGATAGGTACCACTGCACTTTAGGTACTAAAGGCACTGCTCAGTACTCAGACATGGTGTACCTAACTAGAAGGAGCAGCGCATCTATCCGATGTCATGAAAAGCCCACCTTGCCCCTCTACGGTATCACAAAACATGCACGATGACACGCCTCGGGCTGGCAATCTATGCAAGGCTGAGAAGCTAATAGTTCCATACTATATACTGTAGAAATCAGGCCATCTGTGGCCCCTTTTAATCTGGTCCTTGGCCCTCGACAAGTCTTTGCGTTTTCGGCCCTTTGGAAGAAGAAAAAATAAAAGAAGAACTCTCGAGACATCTGCTCACGCACGTGTGACATACGACAAGTTTTTGGGGCAGCATGAGACAAGTGACAGACCACCTTTTCTTTTCGAGTCATCACTGGCCGGCGAGCGGGTGTCAGATCCACTGTGGTTCGGCGTTGTGTTGCGGAAATTCAGCGAGACTGGCGCCGAAAGAATGAAGAGTGGTTTGAGTCGTACTATGTACTTTGTGTATGAGGGATAAAAATGACGTTGCCATGCCCCATAGCAGACGACATACTTTTGCTATGAAGTCACACTGAGAAGAACATTTTGGCTGTCTTTCTTCAAAACCTTTTCTTCCCTCTGCCCTCTGCTAATAGTGAATCGTGCTAAAGGAGGGGCGGCTGGAGCTCCGATAAGATAAGAGCACTAAACATCCCACCTTCATCATAGTATTTGTTGCAGCACTTCAGCACTTACCGCAACCAAAAACGTCAGGTCGTCAGCTTGCGCAGGCGTTCCCTTCAGCTTATGATTATTAGCCAAGTCTCGATTTCCCGCTTCACCTGAGTCCGACTCGCTTCCTCTCTTCCCTTTGGTCAGCAGGGGAGCCTTCTTCTCTTCGAGCAGACTTTAAAGGACATAAAACTTAATACAGATTTTGACTCTTCCTCTGCAGTCATCAGGTTTGAGTAAGTCCCCCCCCCCCCCCCCCC
>LAZJ01000079.1:0-81151 GCA_006503525.1 Cryphonectria nitschkei | reverse complement strand
ACTACTGCACTGCACTGCACTGCACTGCACTGCACAAGAAGAGGGGGTCCTGGTAGTCCTACTACCTTCCTTCCAGCCTTCTGTGGGCCCCAGCCTGGGCACTTACACCGCAAGGCGACCGGGGGGTTTTATCTCTACTACGACTGCAACCAGAACATCACGGATCACCATCTCTCTCCCCTTCTCCTTCTTTTCTACTTCTTGGTCCTATCTTCCTCCTCCTCCTTCTCCTTCAGGTTTTACAAACTCCTCAACTTCTATCCGCCTCGCCTCTTCTCTCCTATCCATTCATCTCTCTCACCGCCGACATGGCTGCCCCTCAGCAGCAACAGAGCCATCTCGGCGGTGTCGGCAACAGCCGCTTGACCCGCGCCTCTATCTCCGATCCTACCTCGCTCCCAGAAAGCACCTCGTCGAGGGGCCCTTCAGGAGCAGCAGCGTCGCAAGCCCGGCGCAATGATGGTCAGTCGCCGGCGAGATACGAGTCTCGAGACTGTACGTGCGTGGTGCATATGATCCAGCCGCAGCTAACAGCAGGAACTACAGAATCATGGGTCGAGATCGCCTCCCAGCCGTCCTCCTCCTCCCTCTCTTCCATCGGCGACGACATCGTCACCACGGGTCTGCGGGTGGGGAACCAGTCCTACCCGCCGCGGCGGAGACGACTGCAACACCACTACCACCAGTCCGTAGTGCAACAGCAGGCGCCGCATTCCTGCGTTGTAGACCATGCCACAGCACGGTCGGGCACGAGCAGCCAAGAGGAGTATGATGAGACCGAGAGCGAGGAAGATCGTCTGATGACCTCGTCCACCGAGAATATGGACACAAGGCCGGGACTCGGTCTTACAGGCCTCCAGCGATCCCGGACCGCGATTGGGCCAGGTGCCAGCGCCGACCTGTCCGACTCCGAGGAGGACGACGATGGTACCGCTTTGGGCCGCCCGTCGCCGGCACAAAGCTTCCGGCCGCAGCCTAATGCATTCTCACACCCGCCTGCCCACCTGAGCCAGCGCAGCTACTCCACAAACGCAGCCATACCACCACCGCACTACCTGCATGGAAGACCTTCACCGGCGTCTCACAGGTCGCACAACCGGGCCCGCCCAGACTTCAGGAACCCATCCTACCAGGCCGATCGGGATGAGGCGCTGCGCGCATCTCTCACGACCCTCCTCTCCTGTGCGGCGGCCGCTAAGAACCTGCCGGGCCGGAGGGGCCATGTTGCCAACGGTCCCTCCTCTTCGGGAGAGCCGATGATGGGTGCAGGTGTCGGCCCGAGCACGCAGCCGATGGAGCTGAGGCTAGTCCAGGAGTCGGAGCTGGGGAATAACGAGACCTCCTCACCGCTTATGGGTCCCGCCGCGCAAAAGGTAGCCCCAGGTTCACGGCAGCCCACGACCCGGACCTCGTCCAATTCGAGCGCGCAGAGCCGACCACTGTCCGTCTCCTCCAAGGAGGAGAAGGGAAAGAGGGTCGCTTCTACTACAGGACAGCCCAGGGCGCAGAGGGCGGCCAAAAAGAAGAGGACGTCTGTGTCAGCCGTGGACGAAAGTACTGTGACCTGGATCAGCCCTACGACTCTGACATGGGTGCTCGGTACTGGCGTCGTGCTGCTGGTCTCTGTCGTGGGCTTCGGTGCCGGCTTTGTTGTTGGTCGCGAGGTCGGCCGGCAAGATATCCTCAGCTCTGCGGGCGGGACTGGGAGCAGCATGAGCGCAGGAATGAACTCGTCGTCCTGCGGCGGCGAGGTCATACGCAGCACAGGCACAGGCACGTTACGGAGATGGCGCTGGGGTACAGGTATGGCCCGGAGCGTGATTGCCTAGGGGACAGAACTCGCCTTGGGATCGACAGGTGGCGTCCTATCTGACCGGATCTATACTGCCAAGTCAAAAGAGGCTGGTGTTCCAGGTTATAGGCAAGCAAGCAGGTGGACGTGGCCGTGACAGGACAGGCTCATGTTGCTGCTAGGCACAATGGCGCATATTGATATTAAGATCAGACACGGCTTTTCCCTTATGTTTCCATTGTTCGGGCGTCAACGGTTCATTTTAATGTACTTTTTTCTTCTCTTCTCTTTTCTTTTCTTGTGCGTTTGACGGAGTGATTGTTCAGGGACGAGAGATACCACGACATCGTCTATTAAGCATAAGACGGTGATGTCTTTAGGGGGCGGGTGATATTAGCAGGACGGTTGTTTGCGCACACAGACATACGACAACAAGCAATATGGGAAAGGCGGGACAATAGCAGGTCGGGATAAGATTCCCTATGATTTCTAATACGACAAACATTCATTTTCAAATATCCGCTATCGCTATTTGTGTTTGTCAGCACCGCCATCTACCGCCGTCTACGCACACACGTAGCCGTCCATTTCACTTGGACATGATGAGAGTCGTGTGTGTGTATGTGTGTATGTGCAGTCCACTTTGGTAATATATCACTTCAATGGAAAGCAGGCCAGAACATCCAGGCTCTATGTTCCTGGTCTGCAAAGGCCCATGGCCGCCTATCCCTGTCTTCTTGCGCTGTCTTGTCGGCTTCGCTCATCTTCTCGTGGGATTTGACCACAGACTTCCTCCGATCATTCACGCTGGGGTTTCTCTGCTCTGATAAAGCCGCCGCGATGATGATTTCCGTCTGCTGGAGGTTCTGCGCTGCTCTTCCAGGTGGTGGCGGCGGGTGTAGGTCGCAGCTGCTTTTCTCTTGCTCCGCCCAGAACCAGCCCGAGGAGGAGGAGGAGGAGGAGGAGGAGGACGACGACGACGACGACGAAGATGACGATGATAACTTGTGCTCTATCGTGGATATGGCTCTGGTCTCGACTCGGATGCTCCCTTCTTCTGTGGCGAGGGTCTGCTGGCGGCGGGTGGTCCTTGTGGTCGTTTGGGTGGTGATAGCTGGCGTCTGATGAGGTGGAGAGTGTGTGGTTCTTTGGCTTTGGGTTGTGCTGGTTGGGACTGGTGGGGATGTGTGAGAGGTGGCTTCTGTTGAAGAGGAGGAGGAAGAAGAGGAGGAGGAAGAGGAGGAGGAGGAAGAAGAGGAGGAGGAAGAAGAGGAGGAGGAAGAAGAGGAAGAGGAAGAGCAAGTGTAGAGGATTCGGAGGGTCATCTTGTAGTATTCATCATAAGAGGACTGTTTCGGTTCTTTTCAAAGCTGGTCTCTCTCTTCTTCTTTCTTTCTTTCTTTCCTTCTGGTGCATGCGGCGTAGGTGAACACTGATTTGCTCACACCGTTTTCTGCCTCCCGACTGTGGTTGGGTTGGTATACATGTATATATATATGTATATATACACACAATCCGCAGGCAGAAAACCACTACACTAGTCTTCGGCCAGACCTTTTGTTCTGGCTCCCTCTTTCTGCACTTTCATTTAATACATTGCCTTATCGATTCTATGACATGTAGAGAAAACGAAAGAAATTTGTTGTTTTTTTTTTTTTTAAAGAAAAAAAAAAAAAAAGTGCGCTGTGGCTTCGTGTCGGTCCTGGCTAATAAATCCTAGCTTGCGCCTAGTCGAGAGCCATCGAGGAATGCCTGATTTACATGAATAGATAGTCTCTTGTCCTATTTCTGGACTTTGTCATAGGTAAGTAGACTAGGTAAGTAGGTAGATGCTGTGAGAGGCCACTTGGCTGCTGTGGGCAGAATCACAGATAGAGAGTTATGCATGTATAAGCTGCAAGCATGGCTGGCTGATTGACTTGTCATATGAAGTGTCATTATCATGGAACTGGAGAGGGAGGACATCTAAGACTATATATACATACATATATATGTATTGCTAGTGTTTCTAGAAACACCATGTAATGCCATCATTCTTTGCATATGGGCTTCTTCTATCCACTCAGTGGGTAAGCATCACTTCTTGCCACTCGCACCGCCCAGCGTCTCCTGCGCCTGCTGGCCCTCTTCCACATGCTGCTGCTGCTGCTGCTGCTGCTGCTGCTGCTGCTTAGCAACCCTCCACCGTCCCTCCACAAGCGAAGCACACCCCATGCCCGTCAGCATACCGGCCAGATGCGACATCCAATCCACCCCACCCCCCTGCCCTCTCACCAGCGGCACCAGCGCAAAGAAGGCCATGATCAGACCAATAATACCAAGACCCTGCAGGCCTTCGTAGGGATCAGGCGGCAGGCCCAGGATCTTGAACCCGTCAAAGCGGTACAGCCAGAAGTAGGCACAGATCGCCCCGAACCCGGCCGACGAAGCACCAAACATATAGATCAGCTCGCCGCGCACGACGTGCGTCCACAGGGTGGCCATAAACCCACACACGCCTGAGGCGGCATATGTGGCGAGGAAGGCGCTGGGACCCAGCTCGGGGACGAGGAGCAGGGCACCGGCCCACGCGAGAAGCATGGCCTTTGTGAGGTGGCGCGGGTCCTGGTGCGTGATCATGGCAGTGAGGAGCTGGTAGGGGCGCGGGGAGACAAAGTCGAGCACGAAGTGGCGGTTAAGGTGTTTCCACAGGCGGACGCGGCGCCAGGCAATGAACACGGCAGCGTTGAGCAGCGTGACGACGGCCGCGACAGCCTGGGCCTCCGTGAGCATTCCGCCCAAGACCTCGCGCTGGACGGGCTGCTGCTGCGGCAGCTCGGCCAGGGACGCAAGCAAGTACAGCGCGGCCAATACCGCCCCGGCGAATGCTGTCATGGGCAGCAGGATGCGCCACCGCGGAATATCGGGCGGCGCCTCCAGGTCCGACGTGGCGGCCTCGTAGTGCTCGAGCTGCTTCGGGTGCAGGCCGCGGTGTAGCGAGGGGTCGTACGCCTCCAGGCCGCCCCAGTTCTGCGCAGCAGCCTCGTCTTCCTTGCGCTGCCTCTCGGCCTCGGCACGCTCCTCGGCTTCGCGGCGTGCGATGTTGCCTGCGCGGATCTTGTCGAGGATGCTCTCACCATAAACGGAGCGGGGGTTGTCGTTATCGCCGTCCTTCTCTGCGGCCTCCTTGCTCTCTCCTGTCCTCCCTGCCTCGGCAGCCGACAGCTCCTCGCCACCGGCTTCCCTGGGTACCATGTCTGCTTCCAGCTCCCGCAGCTCATCCTCTGCCCTCAGGCCGGCGTTCAGCACCTCGTCCACAGGCACTTCCCTCCGCAGCCAGTCCAGCGCCCTGCTGATCTCGCGAGTGCTGTACATAGCGGTGTTCACCTGCAGGGACGGATCGTCCAGGGTCCCCGCGACCCGGCGCCCGTGCAGGATTCTGAGCAGCCTCGTGGCGCGGGCGGGCGTCATTTCCGCGAAGCCCGGAAATATACGCACTGTAGCCGGCATGTCAAGGTCGCCATCCCTTTGGAAAGGCAACCCTTCATCGTCTCTATAGTCTGGCGGGAGGTGAACGTAGTGGGTGAGGATTCTTTGATTGTTAAGGCCGAAGAGAGTCCGCTTTTGTGGCTCATGGCGGACTTGTCTTCTTGTCTGGTCGGGGCGCCATTGTGATTTTGTCACCTGCAGGAGGAGTGGATTTCTGGATCGATGACAGCTTGAGACGGCCCATCGTGAAACGAACTGGGCTGAGCCTGAGAGCGGCGCGAGACAGGTCGATGGTGACGACCTGGTTCGAGCAGCAGCAATAGCACCAGCAGCCTCCACTCGCAGGGCTCGTTCGAGGTTGAGGCCCGACCGAAGGCAGCTGAACCCGAGAAAAGTACTCATTTCGCCATTGAAATAAGCTATGTTACCGCATCATCTCAGTTGATCTCACACACAAAGAGAGACATACACACGAGGTAATAGCAGATCCAAATGCTGGTCGAGGGCAACGAAGTGGGCTGTTGACCTTTCTCGTGGGCAGAGAAGAAGATTAATTGGGTGGAGTGAGGTGAGAGCTCCAAAGTATGGACGTCACTGAAGAGAAAATTTGCCGGCCGAATGACCCCTGCAGAACCGGGCCCAGTGGAAGGGGCGTACAGTAGGAGCATTGGGAGGCAGGGAGGGTAGCGAGCCGAACCGCTGGGGCCCACCACCAGCGCACCCTGACAAGGCCTGAATGGACGAGGACCCTGGAAGAAGGGGGAGAGAGAGACAGAGCAAGAGACAGAAAACCTTGGGGCTGGACACAAACCTGGTCAATGGATTTCTCGTACTTATTGTGTGCTTTCAAGGAGATAAAAATCATTCTTGCGATCTCTAAATCTATGGCATACAGCTCTCCGTCCTTAGGTCGAAAGGTATTCGCTTTTTATAATTTCTTTTCTTCTTCTCCTGCTCCTTCTTTTTCTCCTTTACTCGAATTCAATAGTTCCAGGCGGCTTGCTGGTGTAGTCATAGCAGACCCGGCAGACACCATGAACCGAGTTGACGATGCGCGTCGAGCACTCGGTCAGGAACTCGGAACTGAACGGGTACGCCACAGCCGTCATGAAGTCGGTCGTCTCGACAGCCCGCAGGAGCACAATGTTCTCGTACACGCGCTTGTCACCCATGACGCCCACGGCCCGGCTGGGGTCCAGCGCGGCAAAGGCCTGTCCGATCTTGTTATACAGGCCAGCCTCCCGGATCATGCTGATGAAGATGTGGTCTGCCTGGCGCACCATCTCGACACGCTCGGGTGTGGCCTCGCCCAGGATACGGATGGCGATACCCTAGAGGTTTGTCAGCTGATTCTGCACCATGTGTGTGTGTGCGCGCGCACACACACACACACACACACACACACTGAATTCAAGAGAAGCTGCTGCTCGCTGACTTACCGGTCCTGGGAAGGGGTGACGCATCACGAGGGTTTCGGCAATGCCGAGTTGCCGTCCCATCTCTCGCACTTCGTCCTTGAAGAGCTCCCGAAGAGGCTCCAGCAGCTTCAGGCCGTGTCCCTCTGTCATCCTCTTGGGCAGACCGCCCTATAGACATTCTTTGTAAGCCGACTACAACCTCAAGAAGAATAGAACCAGTATCTGTGGGCCGGTAACTTACCACATTGTGGTGGGTCTTGATCGTCTGACTAGGTCCCTTGAAGGACAGAGATTCTATGACATCCGGGTATCTGTGATGTGGTAGAAATGTTAGCATTTGTTCCAACAGGCAAACTCCAGCAAGTACTTCACGTACAATGTGCCTTGAAGGAACCACCCAATCTTGTCAGCCCTGTTGGGGTTTGAGGCAGCCTCCTTCTCCAGCTTCTCGGCCTAGGGGAAGGGAAGCATTGTCAGTATGCCGAGGTTCGACACGAGCTCATGCATGCAGAACGGGGATCTACTCACCTCAGCCTCAAAAGCATCGATGAAAGCACCTCCGATGAATTTTCTCTTGGCCTCGGGATCAGTGATTCCCTTGAGACCAGCATAGAACTCCTTGGACGCGTCGACGACTCTCAGGTTGATGCCGAGATGCTCCTGTGTACGTGCCACCGTCAGCCACCTCACTCTCCACCACAAAAAGATTTGCCATCCTGCCTTGGATGCATTACTCACATTGAGATCCTTCTCGACCTGTTCCCTCTCCTGGTATCTCAGATAGCCGTGGTCCACCAGGACAGCCGTGAACCTCTCGCCGATGGCCTCGTGCATCAGCTTCGCAGCCACGGTCGAGTCCACACCGCCACTGACGGCTCCGAGGACCTGGCCGCTGGGGCCGACGAGCTTCCGTATCCGGGCGATTTCCTGCTCGACAAAGTTGCCCATGGTCCAGTTCTGAGAGGCACCACAGATACCCACGGCAAAGTTCTTCAGCAGCTGTGTACCGTTCGGCGTGTCTGTTTTCCTCGCACGTCAGCTAAGCTAGCCTAACCCCACTGCACCCAACCAAGACCAACAATAGATAAGATGGGAGATGTGGATCTTTGTCCGGTGGTGACGCACGGGTAACTTCGGGGTGGAACTGGATGCCGTAGATGGGCAGCGAGTCATGAGCAATGGCGGCATGCTCCGAGTTCTTGGTGGTAGCGATGGTGTGAAAGCCCTCGGGCAGCTTGGCCAGCTTGTCGCCGTGGGACATCCACACCTTCATGGTGTCCTCAAGCCCCTCAAACAGGCGGTCGGCGTGGGCATTGATGCTCTTGGCCGTCAGGTCGGCAGACCCGTACTCGCGGTGCACGCCGGCGACGACGTTATCCTTGTCCAGGCGGTGGGCGAGCTCCTGCTGGCCGTAGCAGATGCCCAGGATGGGGATCTGGAGGTCAAAGTAGGCCGGGTCCACGTGGGGGGCTCCCTCATCGTAGACCGAGTAGGGACCGCCGCCGAGGATGAGGCCTACCGGCTTGAACTTGAGCTCCGAAAGCTTGGTGGTGCAGGGGAGCATCTCAGAATAGACATTGAGCTCGCGCAGCCGGCGGATGATGCTATCGTGGTGGTGGTCGAGCCGTCAGGGTTAGTCATGGCCACGACTGGGGGGTGATGAGATGAGGCAGGATTGCCCAAGTGCAACATCAAGTTATGGCCTCATTGGTGCACATGAGGCACGAGGGAAGAGGAGAGAAGGAGAGAGGGTTCGAGGCGTGAGTGGATATGACTCACAGGTGAGTGTATTGGCTCCTATCAATTCATGTCAGTCAAAAAAAAATTCATATTTTTCTTGCGCAGGGAATCAATCAGTCATGTTCTCACCCAAAGTCCAAGACCAAAATGGTCGGGTAGACCTCATGGGGCTCAGCGCCGTCCTCAAGCCTCGCCATCTTGTTCGAGAATGGGTGAATGAATGGAGGTGGTTGCTGTGTGAGAGAGGGAGAGAGGATGGTAGGCGGGTTCGAGAAGCGCGTACTTAGTCAACTGCGATTGATATAAATTTTATGAGAACCCCTCCATACACCCCGCGGGGCACGCGCAGAAGGCGCTGCCGTAGAATGCAGGGTCCTGGGTAAGAGATAAGATAGGGCGGCCCCGACCGTAGTAACCCTTCGATACTTGGTAGGTAGCGGTGGTACGTAAACGTTTACTTGTAGAGTATACTATCCAAGGGTAAAGTACTAACTAGTATGGGGCAGGGGTCTAGCTTCTAGAGCTTTGTGCTGTGCTTCTGCTTGTTTCGCTCTGGAGTCTCGAGATATTCTCATAGCATCAGCACACACACCTCCGCCAAACACCAAACTCACCAGTAAAGAAAACAACTTTGCAGTTCCCCTCACCAATAACAAATCAAAACCAAAACCACACCCACAAAAAAAGAAGAAGAAAAGTCACTCTCCCAAAAGACAGCCCTCCAACATTCGGGAAGGGAAAAAAAAAATATAATAGGGCAGCCATGTCTTCAGACGCCATCCCCATCACCCCCGCCCGCTTCGCCGAAGCCCTCACCTCCCTCCCCCTAGTCAGCCTCCGCCTCAAGTGCCTCGAGCTGCGCAACTCCATCCTCCACCTGGCCCACAGCAACGAGGACCTTCAGCCCTACGCCGACGGCCGCCGCACCGCCATCGGCAGCCAGGCGCCCGGCGTCCCGGACCAGGACTGCATCGACGCCATCCGCGAGAACAACCTCGTCATCGAGAGGATGATGGCCCGCATCGAGCTGCTCAAGGCCGAGGTCGAGCGCAGGGGTGTCAGCTGGTCAGGCTTCGAGCTCAGTGGTGCCGACGGTGCGGGGAACGAGGAGCTGAGGGCCCTCCTCAGAACGCGCAACAGGGAGGGCGGGCTGTCTGGAGGAGGGGACGGGGACGAGGAGGAGGTAATCGTAGGCAGTGCATCGGTCGAGAATGACAACGAGGGTCGTCGGCAGGAAGCTGTGACGGAGCAGAGGAACCCTTGGACGGATGGGACCTTCCAGACGGGCTCGATCCGGAACGGCCAGCTACACATGGACGAGGTCCACAGCCAGAGCGCCGGTGTGGTTAACGGTGCACCTGTGACAGTGGCAGCGGCACCAGCAACGTATTCTACATCGCAGCCAATGGGCGAAGGCCAGGAGGGGTCTCGTGTGGATGTTTTCCAGGTGGGTGAGCTCCGGCGCGACTTGGAGCCTGCCTCTGGAGACACCGCCAGCACCGTCGAGGATGGGCGAGTGACGTCCCAGGTGTTGGATGTCAAGGAGGACGAGGACGAGGAGGGAGCAGGGGTGTACTTGTGAAACTGCTTCGCTTCCTTGGAACTTTCGATGGCCGAGGCAATGGGGTTGCTTCTACCTGGTCCGTGGTTGTTATTATGGAAAGGATGCATGCATAAGTGTGTTTGAGAAACAAACACAGGCAAGGAAAACACATCAGGACAGGTCAACAAGAGGACACACATGGAAGGGGACAACGAGGTTACCATCATCTATACCCAATCACGAGATCATGACACTTTTTTTTCTTTAATACAAAAGAGAAAACCTCACTCTGTCAGGACAAGTATTTGGTGTGAGAGATCTCATTGATACACTCATCTGTCTCGGAAGTTTTCTGTCCTTTTTCTGTCTTCAGCTCACCGGGTAGTATCCCGTGCGAGATACTAACAGCCACTTCTATCACAAACTACCCTCTGCTCAATAATGATGCTTCTTCAACGTATATGTATATGCCAACTTCCTCTTCTCTCTCCCCCCCTTTTCCAAACTGCCCACCTCTCTGCACCTACACAACGCCCTCTCCCTTCAGAATGAGCCCCTACCAAAAACGCCTCGCAATATTGACGTGCTTAGCCCAATGCAATAACCAGCCATGCACTCGTATTGATGCGATGAAGATGCAATGCGGCCTCCTGCCCCGTCCCCTCGACAAAAGAAAAGAAGAAAAAAGCCACGAGAAGACCAAAGTTTGAACAATAACAAAACAAGTGTGAATATGCACAACAAGAAGAGAAGAAAACAAATGAATCAGCAACAACAATGGTACACGCACTTGCCCCAGGACTCCGCCTTCAATGCAGGGTTGTGTGTTGTTTGTGGGTGTTTAGTAGTTATCTTGGGTTGCGCGCTCAGAAAAAGGATGATGCCCAACGACAACACCTAGGCCAGGGCGAGGCCGCTGTCGGCAGATGCGCCGGCCGGCCGTCCCTTGGCGGCATCATCGGCGACAATGGTAGCGTTGTTCGGCTGGTTGGTGACATCGTCCAGGGGTGATGACGATTCCTTCGAGGAGTCATCGACGACAGCGCTGTGCGACAACGGGGCGGACTGGGGCATGGTGGCCACGAGGGCGGGGTGCAGGTTCGCGCCGGCCTCCGACTTCCTGCTTGAGAGGTCCGAGCTGGCGATGGTCTGCAGCTTAGGCCTCTGTACAGCGTGTCGTTCCGGCGAGTGGGTGCGCTCGTCGTCCGTCTCGTCGTCGGCCTCCGAGCCGGCAGCCGCGTCCGCCGCCCTCTGCTTGGCCAATCTCCTCTTCCTCCTCCGCTCGTAGATTGTGTCCGAGGACTCGGACCCGGTGGTGTTGCTCCGGCTCCTGGCCGACCGTTGCGACAGATGCGAGCGCTGGGACCGCTGGCTTGGGAGGCTGCTCAGGGTCGAGGCCGTTCTCGACCTCCGTGTGTTGGGGCGGGCGGTGCGGATGGACCCCTCGGCCTCATTGGGCATCTCGCCCTTGCGGATCTTATCCTTGACAATCTTCTCCCCGACGAGGCGCCCCAATCCGAGCTCCTCCTTGCTGGCGAGGGACGCGGCGGCTGTTCGACGGCTGGCAACGCTGGTAAGGGACCCGCTTCTGCTCACGGGTACCTTCCCCTCCATGACCTTGGCCGGTGGCGGGGGCTGCAGCATCCAGCGGTACTCGTGCTTGCTGGCGGGCCGGCTGCTGACCACGGGTGGGTGGTAGTCGTTCACGGGCGGGTTTCGCGGCGCGCTGTAGAAGCTGGTGCGGTCCTCCTCGCTGATCCCCCGCTCCCGTTGCGGGCGGCCCGTCTCGAACAGCCTGCCGGCAGTGTCTCGCCCTTTCGTAATAACCTCACGGAGCCTCTGGCCGGCTTTATTGGCCATCTGGTGACCCCACAGCTCCTCGTCCTCTCTCTCATACCTCTTGCGGTTCCAGTCCAGATCCTGCGAGTCCGTGACGGACATGGACAGGGTGGTGCGTCTCTCAAAGTCCTCGGCAACCATGGTAGGGCTGCTGGCGGTCTCGGCGCTGTGGAACTGGGTGCTGCTGCCGATGCTCGTCTGGCGGTCCCTAGGCGATAAGGCGCCCACCGTCCTGTCTGTCGCCTCCGTCCCTGAGCTCTTCAGCTTCCTCTGGCTCGTGTTCTGGCTGGCCCCGCGCTTCGGTAGCCTTGGCCCCATGTTGATATCCTCCATCCAGTACTGATTCGTGTTCTCAGGATTTGGGTGTCGGTATAGGCCGGGCTGTTCCATCTCGAGGCGGGCCTTGATGCCCCGTTCCCGCTCGGCCTCCTTCCTCGTCTCACGACGGTGTCCGATCTTTCGACACGGCGTGCAGGCGATATAGTAGAACCAGACAGACCGCAGAGCGGCAACGAGGCCGCCATTGTGGTCATCGTGGTCGGACATCTTCGGGGGGGGGGGTAGTGAGGGAGTGCTTGCGTGTATGGGGAGTGTTGGTCGGTCGGGCAAGGGAGGTCGCGTGCTCGGTATGAATATTGCAAACTGGACGACAACGACGCAACACAACTCCTCCTCCTCCTCCTCTTCCTTACAGGTGATGGTTCCGGTGCTACCCCTTAAGATGGGTGCTCACCAGCCCCGGCTGGGGTGGTTCCGCCACGAAAGAGATGGACCACTCAGTAGCGATATGAACAATGTTGTAGGCCAGCAAGCATTGATTGTCTGTTGAGAGAAGTGGTGGAGGAACGGATGCTGCGGGTCCCCTGTATTAATGGCATGCCGCGGAACGCCGGAGTATGCGGTAATATAAGCTTAAGACAGGCGACAAACGGCGTGAGCGGGAGACAGCTGTCTCAAACCAACATCGGAGATGGCAGCGAAATCGTGATTGAAACAAACAAATTGGTGCGATACTGTTTCGGTCGGTCGGGTGCAGGCGTAGAGGAAAGGATATTGCGTGTTGCTTGTGTTGGCGTGCTCTGTGGGTGAGGTAAGAAGAGGTAAGGTGAGGTGAGGTGAAGTGGAGGGAACCTGTGTCCACTGCTCGCTGGGTCTGGCGAGATGGTGATAGGCGTCAGATCTGCGTCCGGTCCGTCGCTAGCGGAAGAGAGACTGAGTTCTGTAGTGGCAGGCCTTAGACACGAGGAGAGAGTTGTCGGTTCTTGTCGATACTCTCGACCTCGATGATACTGCTCTTGGTGACTTCGGACGGGGTCGAAAGAGAAGTTGCAGGCCTGTTTGGGGTGTGTGAGAGAGTATGTGTAAGTCCAAGTCTCAAAGGTGTGCACGTCTTGTTGTTGGGTGAATTGCCCAAGCGAATTTGATTGAATTGAATGAATGAATGGGCTTCTTTCTTGGCGCGGCGCAATATGGCGCTCAGGGGCAGCCAAATAAGGATGATATGAAACAAAGATCGCACAAGGGTGGGGGATAGCATAGAACGAGGTCGATCGGAGGCGGGGTGCATAAGGGAAGAACAAAAATAGGATTCAGAGTCGACAGAGAGAGAGGAGAAGAGGACGGAACGGTAAGAACATCCCCTCAATAACAGGATGCAGCCCCAGCCTCTAAATCGTATGTACTTGAATGTGTAGGGTCGTAGGACGGATCGAGGAGGGGGGTAGGAGGCAGGCAGGAGGAGGACGGAGAGATGCGGACGAAGGAACGAAGGAAGGGATGCAGACCAGAAAGGTAGACGTGGGCGCAGTAGTCGTGAAAGCCCACTTGCACTGATTAATGCAGGCAGGCAGGTTGTTGGGACTTTGTGCCTGTTCCTGCAGTCTTGACAAAGTTGTGCCTGCAGACGATAAACTAAGCAAGTACGCAATTCGAGGTTGCCAGGGGAGGGATAGTAGTTGCGAGAGAATAGCATGGCCACCTCGGAGGGAACCCTGATGGGTAAGAACGATGATGGGGGGAGGGAAGGAGGGGGGGTCCCTGAAGAGGCGATGATGGAATGGGACTGGGGGGGGAGCCGGGGGGGATGGGGGGCCACTGAGATGCGGGCTCGGGTTGGGATTGCCCCCAATCTGCTTTGATTTGATTTGATTTTTGACCCACGAGAGCACACGAAAGCGAGACAAGAGAGTAGTATAGAGAGACAAGACATGTTGCCCCCATGCTACGGGACACCCTGACACCGTCCCTGCGGACCTGCAGACCTGCAGCCCATCACGCCTATGCAGTGCTACCCTACGAGCCTACCTTGCCCCTACTGTACACCAACAAAACGGCTACTACGTATGTAGCTGATGCTGGGGTGCTGGGGCAACTGAGCCTACTAGCTGCTGCTGCTGCTGCTGCTGATGCCTGTTGCTGCTGCTGCTGATGCCTGTTGCTGCTGCTGCTGATGCCTGTTGCTGCTGGTAGCGTGCTGGAGCTGGCGCTATGACTATGTGGCTGTGGCTTGTTGTGGCATGGTCCACGGGGGGTCTGGGGGTTTCCTACAAGCTAGAAGAGGGGAGATTCAAGCCTCTCGCTGAAAGCAGGGGGGAATCAACACGACCGAATTACTCCGCTAAGGCGAAAGCAGAGGGGCCAACCGAGGTTTGGTCAATCATACCAAGATCCAAAGGGGAAACGTAACCCGCCCCCCTCGGCCGAATTCCCAGACAACTGGGTCCTGCATGCTGATATGATACCAAAAGGTAATCAATCTGCTGCAAGCCAGGTACATAGACACAGTAGTAAGTAGGTAGCAAGTAAAGTGGTGTGTGCGCACACTATTCGCACAGATTGCAACCGCATGCTTCATTACCAGCCAAGCCATGAAATATGCTGGAGACGGAAAGATCACCGTCTGAACAATCTGTGCCTCCGAAAATATCTTGATTCATATCAACAGACAAGATAAAATATATATATATATAATGATAGGAAAATGTACAATGTCCGCTCCATTATCGAAACATAGATAACAAGGACTGGCCAGACTCTTCAACCGTCGGAGATTCAGTCTGCTGCTGGCTTGTTGACCCGGAGACCTGTTTCCACCCGCCCCAGCCTAGACGTCAAGGCAGACTACGCCGGCGAGAAGCTAGGATATTCTCCCCGCCGCCCACATCCTTACTCTTTTGTCTACGACGATACAGGAGGAGGAAATGAAGATGCGGCACATGATACGCCCCAGGTGAGTCTGGAAGTAGGGCCTTGTTTACGGGTGATCAATGGCGGAGGAGCGACATCACGTTGCAGACTCGTTTAGATGCTGCGTGTTCAGTACTGAAGTAGTCACTATTGAAAAATGCTCGGCTTGCTCTCTCTGCATGCTACGGGCCACACATGCGACTACTAACAATTGATGCTAAATAGCATCGTTGGCTGCTGTATTGTATCTACGTACATGGTGCATGCGTGCTACGCTCTGCAACCCTATCCAGGAGGGGACCGCAGTGGTCCGGGCAAGGCAAGAAGCCGTATGAAAGAATGGAAAGATGAAACGTCCATACCCAATCATTTTGGCACCGTCCTCCTCGAGGGCTTTAGTCCAACCGAGACAGATCCTTAAAAAGAAGAGTGAAAAACCCAACCCACCGCAGAGAATGTGGTATGTCCTCCGGCCACGCCGAAACGCCACTTGGCCGCGTGGCTGAAAAATGAAAACAACACGCTGACGCCAGGTTCCAGAAAAACAAAGACAAGGTCTACATATGTACAAGGACTTTGTAGCTACCCAACTGCGTGCAGGCTGCAGAAGCAGCGCTGGCAGGCTGGGCGAGCTCAAGCCTCCTAGGCGGTGACGGCAACAGCCGCCGCAGGGCTGCTGGAGATCGCGTGCTGGGGCTGGTTCGTGGGGTGGTCCTCTGCTTCCTCCTGCTGATCGATCTCGCCGCCAGCCTCACGCTCGGCCCAGGCACCCCAGAGACCACGCTTGCCTCTCACGCGGATGGGGCCGTCCAGGGCACCCTCAGGCTGTTCAACCTTGATGGCATCCTTGGTGGCAAGCACCAGGCACTCAAAGAACATCTTCGTCGCGTCGGCCTTGGTCGTCCTCTTCTCAGGCAGGAGGTCCTGGAACACCACAGAGGTCTTCTTGCGCTTGTCGGCATTGGTTGCGGCCTCGTCACCAAACAGATCGCGTAGGATGTGCACGGCGTGCTTGGTACCGATGGACACCGGGCCGCTGTCGGCAGGATGCACAAGGGGGGCTGTCGTGTCATCGAAGTTGGGCATGGCCGTGTTGTCGTCATCGTCGTGGATGGCCATTCCATCGTCTCCTGCGATCTCAAGGATCGTGCCGTCTGGTGCGACGGACTGGTTACCGAGGTCCGTCCCGCCTACAGCGAAAGGGTCCTCGTCATTGTCGATCTCGAGGCGTGGCGACTTGGAAGCGCCGAGTTCGCCTTCCGAGCCCATGTCCGCAATTCCACTATCCCGCTTGCGTTTGAGATCGCTCGGCGCCCGGACGGCGTCCAGGGACAGCAGGCCCTTCAGTTCTGGCGCCCACATGGCGCTCTGTCCGTCCATCGTGATGCTGGCCAGGAATCCGCCGTTCTTTTGCATTTCCATCAGGGCCAAGAGATAAGGGTCTCTCGGAAGGAAAACTTGGGGCTTGAGGATGTTGTCGTGCTTCCGCTGCTGCTCCTTGAAAACAGCACCGCTGAGCATGGTCTGCTCGTCGGGAGCAATAATCTTCCGCTTCTTGGACCGCTGTGGCGCCTTGCGGTTCACCATCGTCTCGTCGTCCTCGTTAGGCTCGTACACATCCGTGGTCCGGGTGTACTCGAGCTCAATCTCCTTGGCAAACGCCTCGTCGATGTCTGACAGGGGGGACTCGGAAATGCGAGCTCTTGCCATGTCTGGCCTGGCCGCGCCCGCAGCCATAGCGGTCTGGTCTCCGAGGTTGAGCTGGAAGTCGTCATCTCCCATCATGATGTCGCCGTCGTCATCATGAATGCGGATTCCGCCGTCGCCAAACCCAAGCGCGGTGGACTCATCATGACCCCTTCCCTTAGCGGGCTGCGGGAGATCGAACTCGCTAAACATATCTTCCTCGACTCCCCTGGCAGCGGGAGCCTCACGACCCATTTCGACGGTCAGTCTGGTGGGCTGGTCATCAAGATCCATGCCAAAGTCGAGCTGCAGGTCCAGATCGTCCACATTAGCCAAGTCCAAACCGTCGTCCTTGTCCAGCCCGTCCATCAAGAACTGGCTATTGTTGAAGTCTTCTTGCAGGTTGATGTCCCGGTGACTGACGCGTCCCTTGCGACCCAGAGGCTGAGAACTCAGATCTGCGTCCTGCGTCAAGAGCAGGTCGACATCAGGCGCAGGAAGCAGATCGAGGTTGTCGTAAGGGGTGATCCGATCGGGCAAGAGAAGAGACTCCCGATTCGGGAGTTGCAGGTTTGCGGGCATGTCATTGTTGCCCGAGGATCGGAATGCCTGGTAGGCTGTCAGCAGATTTGCGACACAGATTGATGTATGTTGATTGGGTTTGGGGGAACTCTACCATCTTGATCTTCAGCAGGGCCTCGTTACAGTCATCTAACAAGTATCGGGCCTTGCGGCTGTATATTCTGACGACACCGAGGAGCAGCTGGCCCGTCATCCGCAGCGCCATCGGGGCCTGATTTGGCGTGATGATCTGCTCGACGCTCTCGGAGAGGTTGGACTGGAGAATAGACTGCTTGGACAGCTTGCGCTCCAGATTGGCCGAGAGCCAGATCCGGGCCAGAGGCCCGGTCTTCTGAAAGAGTTCTTCCGAGTAGAACATGGTCGCGACGGTGTCGCGGGAAGCCTATGACGAATAACAAATGAAGACAGCAATGCGACGGGCGTCTCTGAGAAGATCACCACCCTGGAGGCGATGAACTGTGGACGCGCCGACGCGGGGAGGGATGGTGGCTCGAGGGCTGTAAACACGAAGCCGTCGCGTGTTAGGGCGGTAGATCCGTCGCGTGGGTTAGACCACAACGGCAGCTAGCAGAAAACCGCGCAATGCGTCAATGAAGCTGTAGTGGGGAAACGCTGAGAAGCAAAGGAACACGATCGCAAGCAATTTTTTTAATGTTATGCTGAGGCGATGGGCGGCGCCTCTGAGCGGGTCGCGGGGTTTGGAGGGATTGGTGGTACTTGCGACGGAAAAGAGGAGGGAGGGAGAGAGGGGACGGTGTTTTGGCTCTCTCTGGCGTGGTGGTAGCTGGGCAGGTAAGTATGAGAAGAGAGAGACCCACGCAAGCAGGGAACTGGTCTCAGCATGGCAACGGGCCCACATCAGCTTGGACTGAATTCCGGTGGCGGGAGGTTGTGGCTGGGGTTAGGGTCCCTGTTAGGTAAGTACGTAGCGTAGCGCCGTAGCACAGCGTTAGTATTACGTACCTTGGTAGTACAAGTTCAGAACTGCGCGATCCGAATTGTACTGTTGGTACATAGATTTTTAGTACAAAGTAAGTAGTATTGACACAACAGACACCAACAACTATCTCTCTTGTCTTGGACAATTAGACAAATCAGAGAAGAAGAAACGAAGACACTCTCTTCCCCCCTCCCGGAAAAGAAAAAAGAAGAGATCACGATGAATGGTACCCATACTTGTATTCCATGTGACACATACTGCTATGTACTCCTCTATTATCATCATTGGTCTCTTTGGCTGTTAGCAGCAGATGGCAGGGTCTTCATACCTTGCCCAGCATTCTTATGCCTCCAAAAAGTCCTTCCGCATTCAAATTCCCAAAACTCAGTATCAAGCGTTGTTGGAGAAGAGCCAGGGTACTCAAATGCTGATGCCAGGGACTTGGTAACTGTGTCGAGGCATGAGGCAATACAAAGCATTGTTTCCGGTCAAAAGAAAACCTGAGACATGGCACCAACTCCTGCAAGCAATTCCAAACATCTAGGTATTGAGAGGTGCCAAGGTACCTAGTTGTGTAACTACGATAGCACCATAGCACCTTTTGCTATGCCACATGCTGTTGGCTATGGTACCGCCTAGTTGGGAACATAATCTGGACCAGAGCCCCCCCGTACCTGGTCTACAGGGGAGCGGCTGCGCTTTGACGCGACATTTGCACGCCGACCCGAGCCGGTAGTAGAACACCACCACAAGTTTTGGCAGGGCCTTTACTCCCGTAACCTTTGGTTCGTTACACGTCAGCGCCTACCTTCGACGCTCAACGCTCGACATCTTCCTTGTTCAGTTCGCTCCCTGTTCCCCCAAGATACGAAATAACAAATAGGACAGTCACAGTCCAAAACCTCGAGATCCCAAGGTCATTCCTATAATTAGATACCCACCCGGCAACGTTGTCAAACAATGATGCTGGTCCCGTGTGCGCTTCCCCAGATCTAAGTGCGACTGACAGCACCCCGAATACGTCTTTCTTGCGTTTGGCTTGCGCATACCTGGTGGCCAACCCACTCTTAGGCGGTCTAATACATCAAAGTCGAGCTTCACAGTCTCGCTTTGGGCGCAAGCCTCTGGGCAAGTCAGGCTCTCCTGCCCAGAGCGTCTCCCTACACCACCTCCACCACCACCACCACGAGAGGATGGACAGGTTCACAGGCGATTCCCCAAGCCTGCCCATCTTCAACGAGCCGACGAAATCCACTGAGCTGTCCCCATGGGCTGGAAATGGTCGGGCGCAGTCGAGGTCTCCTACGCGCACGACCTCGGCTCAGTCCAGAGTAAGAGAACCCATCCTCTCACCGAAGGGGTTGCTGGGAAGAGGCCACCTTGAGCTGACCCGTTTCTCGCGCAGAGCGTCGCCGACGAATTTTCCTACCTGACCACCGCCGAAGTTGCCACCCGCGCACGAACCTCGCTCACGCATGGCCTTACACCTCCTGAGGCTCTGTCGCGCCTGCGCGACTATGGACCCAACGAGATACCTCACGAGGACCCAGAACCGCTCTGGCTGAGATTTCTGGGACAATTCAAAGAGCCTCTGATATTATTGCTTCTCGCTTCCTCAGCCGCCTCTATTCTCCTGGGCAATCTGGACGACGCTATCAGTATCACCGTCGCGGTGACTATCGTTGTGACTGTCGGATTTGTGCAAGAGTACCGTTCTGAAAAGTCGATTGAGGCTCTCAACAATCTCGTCCCAAACCATGCGCATCTGATCAGGAGCATGCCTGCGAGAGGTGCTGCAGCCCCACGAACACCAAGCTGGCAACCAACGGCAGAAGATGGACGGGAGGGTGCTGAGTCGTCTGGCGCTGTCACACCAGAGGAAGAGACACTGGAAGCCTCGTCTTCCAAGGTGATGGCTGCAACACTGGTGCCGGGTGACCTTGTCTTGTTCACGACGGGCGATCGCATTCCTGCAGACATACGCATCACGAAGGCATCGGATCTGACAATAGATTTGTCGAACCTTACCGGAGAGACCGACCCTGTGCGAGTTACGGCTGCGCCGCGCCCGCGCAGGTCGGCAGCTAAGACGCGCATTGATGGTGCGAACCTGCAGCTACCAGTGCCCACGTTTGGGGATTCCGCTGAGGGTGGCGCCCCGAATCGGGACCACGAGTCCCACGAAGGGAGGAACATCGCCTACATGGGCACGCTGGTCAAGTCCGGACATGGCCAGGGCATCGTCTTTGCGACGGGTGGGAACACGCAGTTTGGGGCCATTGCCACAAGCGTCACAGACACCGAGAGCCCACGTTCGCCCCTGCAGCTCTCCATGGACCAGCTGGGCTCCCAGCTGAGCAAGTTCTCCTTTGTCGTTATTGGGCTCATCTCCGTGGCAGGCTGGTTCCAGGGCAAGGGCTACCTAGAGATCTTCACGGAATCGATATCTCTCGCTGTCGCCGCCATCCCAGAAGGACTGCCCATCATCGTCACCGTGACTCTGGCACTGGGTGTCCATCGGATGGCCAAGCACAATGCCATCGTTCGAAAGATGCCAAAGGTCGAGACTCTGGGTTCCGTCAATGTTGTCTGTTCGGACAAGACGGGAACACTGACCATGAATCATATGACAACCTCAAAAATGTGGTATTTCGGCGCTGACGAGGCCTTTGATGTCGACTCTGACGACGACGCAACCGACGCTGCACCCGACCCGGCCACACTGCGCATCCTGCGCATTGGCAACATCGCCAATGATGCTCGCCTGGCTAGGCGCTACACGGAGAACGGAGCTGCTGCGAAGGCGGTGCTCTCGTCCACCGTGGCGCGGGACGAGGCCTCTACCTACACGCGCTGGGTTGGTCAGCCAACAGACGTTGCCATGCTGGACCTTTTGGATAGGTTTCGTGAACACGACGTTCGCGAGTCTATAGGACCTCGAACATCTGAGGTCCCTTTTAGCTCCGAGAGAAAGTGGATGGGAGTGGCGATTGGCTCCGACAAGAACGAGAAGGAGTTCGCCTACATGAAGGGTGCTCTGGATCGTGTCCTGGATGCCTGCGACAGCTACATCTCCAAACATGGTCGAGAATTTGTACTCGATGCAGCACAGAGAGAAGAGATCAATCAGGCAGCGGAGAAGATGGCAGCCACTGGCCTGCGGGTTATTGCATTTGCCAGTGGCCCAGTCAACAGGCCCGGGGGGAGAAGCAAATCCAGCGGAGCAAACCAACGAAGTGGCACCCCTGGCCATGATGGAAGTGAGAGCCCACGCATTCAGGACTCGGAAGACGTGTACAAGGGTCTCACGTTCGCTGGTCTCGTTGGCATGAGTGATCCCCCAAGGCCCTCCGTCGGGCGTTCGATCAGGAGACTGATGCGCGGCGGAGTGAAGGTGATCATGATCACAGGTGATGCGGAGACCACGGCCGTAGCGATTGGCAAACAACTTGGCATGGACATTGCCACCCCTCGCGAGCACGGCCCAGGCCAGGTCTCAGTAAGGCCAGTCCTGAGCGGCAGAGACGTCGAAGAACTGTCCGAGGAGGACCTTGCCCTGGCGATGCAGCACACGACCATCTTCGCCCGCACAAACCCCGACCACAAGATGAAGATTATCAGCGCATTGCAGTCGCGCGGAGACATCGTGGCAATGACAGGAGATGGAGTCAACGACGCTCCAGCGCTGAAGAAGGCGGACATCGGGATCGCCATGGGCAGAAGTGGAACGGACGTGGCCAAGGAGGCTGCCGACATGATCTTGACTGACGATGACTTCTCGACTATATTGCATGCGATCGAGGAGGGCAAGGGCATCTTCAACAACATCCAGAATTTCCTCAGATTCCAGTTGAGCACAAGCGCAGCTGGTCTGTCTCTCGTTCTGCTCTGCACGGTTATGGGGTTCAAGTCTCCCCTGAACCCGATGCAGATTCTCTGGATAAGTGAGTACCATTGCACCAGCTTTTTTCCTTTCATTTCCTCTCAGTCTCTTTCATGCTAACCACAAAGTGTAGATATCATCATGGATGGCCCACCTGCACAATCCCTGGGCGTAGAACGCGTCGATGCCGACGTAATGAAGCGCCCGCCACGCCGCCGGGGTGCCCCTGTTCTCACCCGCGCCGTCATCCAACGTGTCCTGCAGTCTGCCTTCATCATTATGCTCGGCACCATGCTCGTCTATACCCATGAGATGCTTGAAGACGGCAAAGTCTCACGCCGCGACACCACCATGACCTTCACGTGCTTCGTCCTCTTCGATATGTTCAACGCGCTGAGCTGCCGATCCGAGTCCAAGTCCATACTCCGTGGCGAGGTCGGGCTGTTCACCAACACCTTGTTCAACTGGGCCGTGTCGCTCAGCCTCATGGGCCAATTACTGGTCATTTATTTTCCCTGGCTGCAGGAGGTGTTCCAGACAGAAGCTATCGGGTTCTATGACCTGCTAGGCCTGATCATGTTGTGCAGCACCGTGTTCTGGGCAGACGAGGCAAGGAAGTGGTGGTTCTACGGAAAGAAGAGGCTTGGTGGCGGGTACAGCCAGGCTGTATAGAGGAGACGAATAAACAGCCCTTGTTGGTTTTGCATGTTCAGTGGGGGGATAGCGAGGCACCTGTGTAAATATTTGTAGCACCAAATATGTAAATAGACAACATGGCCAACATCTTACTTTTTTTGGTGCCGTGGAGTTCATCGCCGAGGCGAAACGCGAGTACACACGCCCCAACAACGGTGACTGCTTTGAAGAAACAACGACATGGCCAGGCCTCGAACAAACTCTGGCGGTCCCGTAAGGCCGAGAGCTTCTTAGGAAGGTTACACAAGCTCGCACAGCACATCATTCACAAGTAAACACAGAGACCAAGCCGCTAATCCAGGGGTAGGAGGGAGGCAAGAAGGAAACAAATGAAGAAGAGAATACTCCCTCGGTCTGCCTCTTCGCAAAGACCAAGACACTTACCTTTTTCGGCACCCTGAGACGTCTCGTGGATGAGGAGTGGCGATGCCGAGTTTCGGAACGCTGGGACAAGGCTGCAGCCTTGCGTTGAGGCGGCTGGTCTTTGCTTTTGGCACTTTGTGTAGCCTCGTGGAATAGTCTAGCCTTACAGCGAGTGTCCTTGGGCTTCAGGACGGCGGGGTAATTTGATTTCATCGAGAGCGCTGGCACGGGCTTTGCTTGCTGTGGACTGTGGGAGGTGAGAGGATCAGTCGTTAGGAATTGCATATGTTGCGGCAATACAGGTCCCCGCCGCGGTGTATGGGTTTTATGACCTTTACGTGTTCAAGATTTTATTTCAGGTCAAGGCGAAAAGTAAGTTTTTCAATTCAAGTTGATTATTAGAAGAGTGGCTTCGTCACCTATGGAGCAGCGTAGTTGCAGCTTTGTAAGTCAGACTCTCGACCAAACCGATGTTTTATGAGAACTTCATACATAGTACGTTACACTGCTTCTGAGAAACCACTAAATCCAATGCCCAGCCTGGAGAGGGGCTGTAGGGAGGTACCAAGCCTATGCCAAGGCAGCTAGGGACCTGCCGTAGTACCGTGGCACACAGCGGCACCTCGGTACGTACTCTGCTGTGCCTTTGCTGGCGCTTACTGTAGTGCGCCGTAGTACAGCGTTCCCTTGCCTGCACTTAGAGACAGGTAGCGAAACCGCCCAGAACCATCAGCAGAAAGAAGACCAACTTGCATCATAACTGATGGCAGTCACTTCTGGACCCTGAACCTGCTGCTCCTCCTCCGTCCTCCTACACGAGCAGGCATGCGACGCCATACGACAAGGCTGCCTCGATGTCTGCCTTCGCAAATGGCGTGTCCACGACCTCAAAGACGAGCCGAGCTCGATCGGCTACCAACACCAATGTCCTCACCATCAACACGAACAACACCCTCCCGTCGCCTTCGCTACGCCCCAGCAGCATGACGCCCAATCCGACCTCTGCGCTGAACAGCAGTGGCGGCTTCAGGAGAAGCAACAACAACAACGACGCCGCCGCCTCCTCTCAAGACCAAGGACCCATCCTCGAAGCATCCAATCCGGCCCAGGTCCGCGCTGCCCTCACCTCCCTCCACAGCCGCGAGGCCGACCTCGTGCGCCGGCTCCAGGCCAGTCTTGCCGCCCAGGCAGATCTTGGCCGTGACCTCGGCCGGCTGGACAACCTGCGTGCGGGCCTGGGCTCGCAGGTGATCGCCACTCGGTCCATAAGCAACAACATGCTCGCCAACGCGGCGCACACGGCCGGCAGGCTCTCGGGCAGGGTGCGCGAGCTCGACCTCGAGAAGCAGAGGGTCGAGGAGACGCTCAGGGTCGTCGAGCAGGTCGCGGAGCTGAAGGCCTGCGTCGGCGGCGTCGTCTGGAGCATGGGCGCGCCGCAGGACTGGGAGGCTGCCGCCGGGTACATTGCGCGCGCGAGCAGGGTGCCTGAGGAGATCATACGGGGTGGCTTCGCAGCGGCCATGGTGCCCACGGTGGAGATCCCTGACGCGCCATGGGTCACACTGGAGAACGCCAGGGAGAGCCTCTGCGGGCTGTTCCTACGGGAGTTTGAAAAGGCGGCAAAGGAGGGCGACGGGACCAAGGTCACGAGATTCTTCAAGCTGTTCCCCCTGATAGGGAGAGGGGATGTTGGTCTCGATGTCTACGGCAGATATGTATGCCAGGGTGTTGCGGGTACCGCGAGGCAGACGCTCAAGGAGGGCACTGTGGTTCCTGGCAGGAAGGATGGGTTCTTCTACGCCAATGCCCTGACCAAGCTGTTCGAGCATATTGCCCAGATCATCGAGAGCCATGGCGGGCTGGTGGAGCGGCACTACGGATCTGGAAAGATGGTCAAGGTCATCGAGAGGCTGCAGATGGAGGCCGACGTCCAGGGCGGCATCATCCTTGATTCATGGAGCGACGACAGGGGGGTCGACAGGAAGCTGACAGACGTCAAGAGCTATCCCTTCTCTTTCCTCGTCCAGAGCTACTTCTCCCAACAGAAGGGCATGACCGGCCTACCGAGGATGGGATCGCCAGCTCCTGGGGCTGGAATCAACGACCCCAGGAACAGTGAGGATGAGGGCGTCAATATGAAGGAGGTGGATGCGCTGCTCAACGAAATTGCTGTTATGCTTGGGAGGTGGTCGGCCTACTCTCGTTTCATCGCAGGGAAATGCAAGGTAAATCTCACACCACCTTCTCGTCCAAGCCCAACAAAAGGCGCTCATACTGATTGCCATTGACTGTTAGGACCCCGAATCTCCCAAGGACACGCCTCTCGTCACTCCTGATGTTCTCAGCAAGTCCAATCTGAACCGCAAGGTGTCAGGCAGGTTAACTAATCCTTACAACGTAATGAGCACGTTCTTCTTCCGGAGATCAGTCGAAAAGGCATTCCAGCTGGATGAGATGCCCAGTGGACTCTCACTCAACCCACACAGGCCCTTGAACAGCGAACCCCCGTTTATAATATCCGCGATTGACGATGTTATGTACATCGTCAATACCGTGATACAGAAGACGCTCTCGACATCACATAAAGATGCGGCCGCATCTGTGTTACAGACTGTTGGCAGAGTTCTGGACTCCGACTTTGTTGGTATGGTCCAGAGAAAGATGCGCGACGAATCATATCCGAAACCAGTCGTCCAAGGCGGCTTCCCTCCCGAGGATAAGATCATAGCGTTCGTGGTCTTGATCAACAGCCTTGAGACATCAAACGAGTACCTCGAGCGGATTATAAACGGGTTCCTTGGAACCTCGCTCGAACGGACCAACGGCGCCGGTCCTCAGCCAGCACTCCAGGACACATTCCCCTTCGAGCATGATGTCACCTATATCAGCAGTGCCCTTACCACCCTGCTCTCGACCTTCACCTCCAAGACGACGGAGCTCCTCGGCGAAGGCCTGCAGGTCCTCGCCAACCAAGTCGTCAAACCTCGCCTACGCCCAATTCTCGCAGACACCTTCCGCGATGTGGACTATACCCTGACTGAGGACGAGATGGCCGACTACGCAGCCGCAGAGGACATCGACGAGGACGAGCTGCTGGACGATGCAGGCCGGCGCTTTGAGCACGGGTGGGACGCGCTCATGAAGCCGATCGCGCGGCTCATGACCCCCAAGACCTATGCCATCCTACTAGAGGCCACCGCTCGGTATCTCGCACGCGTACTGCTCGACCGCGCCTGGAAGTACCTCGGGCGGGCGAATGCCTTTGGCGTGATCCGCATGGAGAGGGACTTCAGTGCGATTATCAACGTGGTGTCCAAGGGCGGCAACTATGGCGTCAGAGAGCTGTTTGCCAAGGTCGCGCAAGTGCTCATGGTGGCAAACATGGAGGACGACGAGTGGGAGGAGATCGTTGCGGGTGGGGACGACGATGGGATGCAGTGGGTGCTGAGCGAGGACGAGAGGAGGAAGGCCAGGAGCCTGGTGAAGGCTTAAGGCAGGGCCTCTCGACTTTCCAAGGCAAGATTTCTCTGGACCAAAAAACTCAAGACAGTGGAAAAGCCCATCTGGCGTTGCAACTGGGTAAGAGAGTTGCTCGGTGGAGTACAAAATACTGCTGAAATTCGACTTTGTCGCCTCATGAACAATTCACAATTATCATTACGATTAGCATGCGATATGAATGCTCTCCTGGTCCGATGCACAAACGTCTTGGAGCTCGAGAGTCCATGAGTATGTCGAGGCTAGTCGTGTATTCTCGTAACTCGGGACTTTTCACGTGCGTGGCTCCTATCAAGTACCGTCGTCAACCGCTCAGAAAAGGGTGGGGGTAGGAATGGCGCGGTCTTCTCTTGCGCGCGGTCATAATAGCCGGGTCGCCGGTTTCATAATCTTCTCCCCCACTTGAACCTTAATGCCGGACCTAGCAATTCTTAGAAGACATATACATATTCATCGAACCACGCCTACTTCCACGATAACACACGGATTATTGTGACTGTTGCCCCAGTCAGGGCGAGAAAGCATGTGAATGGATGTTTATTAAACAATGCAATTATTGATGTATTTCCGATAATAATCTTGACTATTTACGATGGTAACTTCAGAGCCAGGCGATGCGCATCTGCGTCGCTGCTGGAGACATCAGGATTGCCATGGCTGCCTGGGTGAAAAACAATGTAGCTGGTGCCCATTTGTAGGTTCAAGTCAGCCATGATGAACCACTCGAGACTCAGCATACTAACTTGGTCTTTTTCTCTCTCAAGACTTGGTCATGCGTGCCGAATAACTACACAATTCCAGCGCTCGCACCCGCGTATGATGAAGACATCTGTCCGCACTGGGCAGAGAGGTGGGAAATCCGGACCCGGCCGTTGGGATGCCAGGTCTCGACCACGACCACCCTGACCTCGATCGTCTCCATCACGTCGACAGTCGTCTTTGCAACATGCATCTTCCTTTTGGTCATCGCTGTGAGAAGGTTGGCCAGTTACCACAAGCAGCAAGAGGCAGGATGGTGGATGGTGTGGAGGTGGGACTGGATGTCATGGGCGAAACGCCGAAGATCCAAACCCCTCGATCAGAGGTCGACGTCTGAGGAGCAGCAAGCTCTCCTCGCGAGATGAAAGTTGTGACTCTGGGAGATAGCTAAACCTTGGTCCAAGAAAAAGAAGAAGAAAAAAGTCTTGACTAGACTGCAAATTTTCTTCTTCCTCTTTTCCCATGGGCCACACAAAGATGTCCTTCATCCAGAGCTCACAGGCGGAATGATGGCGACTTCATCACCCTCTTTAATAACAGGCTCGTCGGCGCCACCCTCATTGGAATCCTCAGGGACGTCGACGTAGTTCAAATTGATAGTGACCAAGCACGATTCGAGCACCTTTGACTTGATGCCTGCGTATCGCTCCTCAAGCGTCGCGAAGAGCTGCTTCAGAGGCAACGGCGCGGGCAGCGGCTCGAACTCTTTACCGGTGCATGTGTTCGCGCCAGCGAAGTAGAGAAGGTTAAAGTGCCCGCTTGGGGGCTTAGGTATTGTTGAGGACATATTAGATTATCTACCTGAAAATCGCACGATGTTGTCAGCCAGTGAGCAGACCGTGTGGGAAGAAACGAGTTGCGCAAAATGGGCGAATTGTGTATTGCTTGTCAGAGATCTTGGTGATAAATTGAGACATCATATTGAGAAGTCAGGTAATACATGCTATTAAACATCATGCAATACAGCAAAGGTAGGGAGGACAGAGGATGAAGGGACTTACGTTTGTGCTTTGTGTGGCGTTGTGGTTTGCAAGAGAAGATGTAGAATGCAAAGCTCCCAAAATTTCGGAGGGCGAGGTTTTTGTAGGTCTTTCTGGAAGTGGGGCTTGCAGTACTTTTTCCACCGGCGCGGCGCGTGTTCGGCACTGGGTCCTTGCAGTAGCACTGGGCGCGACAGGCTATCAGGGGTCCAGCTCCCAAACACGGTGCACTCCAACCTTCAAACCGCTCGACGCGGTGTACATTAGAGAAGTGAGGTCATTTGTAGGCACCAGACAACCGGACCGCGGAGGATTCCTTTACTCTCGTCACAATGGCTTTGAACAGGAAATATGCTGCATTACCAGACTTGGTGAGCTGGATTGCCCCGCCGTGTTCTATGCAATCGAAAACTAACCGGTAAACATTCCAGGACTCGGCGCCCGACATCTACGAGACTCCGGAGCTCACAGACGACACATCGACCGTACCTGTACGTGTGACCTGGGTCGTACTAAATCAGGTGTGCTTTGTGAACTGACCATACTTGGAACAGACCACCCTCCAGTCGCCATCCGACCACGAATTCGAAGATGACGAGACGGACGGCCCCGGCATCTCGCGCTCCAAGCTGCGGGTCGACCAGGCACGGTCACGGTTCATGCCCTCTCAAGTAGACGCCAAAGACGTTGACTTCTCGGACCGCGTCAATGGAAAGCGCAAATCATACAAAGCATCTTCTCGAAGACAGAGAATTCTACAGGACGGCACCGAGGAGTTAGGAGATCTGAGCGACGAGGATGAAGGCGAGAGCCTCGCCCGCAAAATTGCCCGGCTAAAGCGAGAGATCGAGGAGGCGAAAGAGGAGGTGGGCAGGCAGAAGGCTGCGGAGGGGAAGCAGCCGGATGCCTCAGGCGAGGAGCAGGGGCAGGAGGCCGAGCTGGCTTCACTGAGCCAGGTGCTGGACGAGATTTCCAAACACCCAGAGGACTTGACGCAGGGCCTTGGTTTCCGTCCTGTGAGGCTTGCATCCCCACCCGAGACTGGAGCCACGGGCAGTCACTCGCAGGGCGAGGAGGCTGAGGGCACATCGGCTACCTACACCGTCACGTATGCGCCCACGTACGAGCAGACGCACGCACTGGCCAAGGCTGCCGATTTCGACCAACGCCTGGCGCTTCTGGAGAAGTCTATCGGCATTGGGTCATCTGCCCTACCGGGGCTTGACTCGAGCGGCTTGCCGCGTGCAATCGTGCCAACGCTGGAGAAGATACAAAAACAGGTATCGACCCTGTCGGACGCATCCTCGTCCTCGCTCGATACTATCAGCCGGAAGGTCCGACAGTTGACGCAGGAGGCCGAGCAACTGGAGAAGTCTCGGAGACAGGCGAAGCAGGCTAAGGACGCCCTGGCTTCTACAGGGGCGGGGTCATCCTCGCCTGCTGATCCTGATTCAGAAGAGGCTGAGCAGATCACAAAGATCAATGCTCTCTACAGCACCCTGCCCACGATCGAGAATCTCACACCACTTCTCCCGCCCTTACTGGACAGGCTGCGGTCACTGAGGGCGATCCATGCAGATGCAGCCACAGCCGGTGAGACACTGGACAGGATTGAGAGGCGTCAGACGGACATGGCGTCAGATATCAAGCTGTGGAGGGAAGGCCTGGAGAAGGTGGAGGCAGCAATGAAGGAGGGCGAATCGTCCATGGGCAACAACATGAAGGTAGTGGAGGGTTGGGTGAAGGAACTCGAAGAGAAGATGGCCAAGTTGTCATGATTGTGTCCTTTTTAAAATCTATGCCATTCATGTATGATACCCGTGAGTTTCCTATACAGAAGGTAAACATAGATAAAGTTGCCTAGATGTATGTATGGAATCTCTTCTTGTTCACATCTCATCAGCTGACAGACATTTGATCCTTCAGTGGAAGGATAAGGAATTCCAGGCAGACAGATCATAGTTCAGTCTATTTGCCTTAGTAGTATGTAGCTGTGACCTGTGACCTGTGACCTTCGAAGGTTTTGGGGGGGGGGGGGTTGAATGGTAAAGATTAACAGCTAGCAGGGGTCAGTGCACAGTTCCTTCAGCACTAAGACACGGTTGCTCTAACTGAACCCGAACGCGTCTGGTAGCGCGTACTTAGCAAGCACAGTGCTCCTGCCGAGTTTCTCACTTGCCTTGATTACTTTCCAGTTTTGAGTTGCTCTGTAACAAAGGCAGCAACAGTTCCAAGATGATGCCAGCAGTGTCCTTCAGTCCGTTTGTTCACCAAACTTGAACCATGTTGTCAATTGCATTTAAGGGTCCACTGTTCTTGTTTGGTAAGAACTCCATTTTCCACCTTGAATTCATAAATCGAGTTTGACATGTTCTCCAACCCAGATTGGAATGCACATACAACGCCCAAACTTCTTCAAGCTCAACTCTTGCTCTTCCCTCTGCTGTTGGACAGCCCAATCCGTTCCAGCTACTGTTCCAACTATAGAAGTCTTCATTTGACTTTGGTGAGCTGCTTGCTCATGATTGTCCTCATTCTATCCCAGGAACAAACGATAAGGAGACCGCACCATGCCTCCACTCTCCAGACACGATGTCCCACCACTCCATAAGATGATCAATGGGAAGCCACGCGCCAGCATACCCAAATCAATACCAGAGCCTGCAGATGTCACTGCTCTTCCCATTGAGAGTAGTGATGAGGAAGAACTGAAAGAGCCTCCAGGGCAACTCTCTGAGAACAGATATATTGACTCGTCTGATGACGATGACCACCTTTTCGGAAGCGCTGATTTGCAACGGACCAACTTTGGGAAAAAGACCGCCCCCACCAATCAGACTGCTAGCAGCTTGATCGGCCATGCTAGAAATGAGAAGTCGTCTACTGGCACTCGGGGACAACCTGAGGTTCGGCGCTCAGTCCGCCAAGTTGAGACACCCAACTTGAAGAAGAGGCCAATGCACGCAGTTCAAGACGACGAGGCAGATGACAATGTTGTGGATGATTCCAATAAGAGGGCAAGAAAAACTGCACACAAGTCAGCTCCCGGCATAGGGGATCACATGGTTGATGGGTGGATGGTGGGCAAGCGCAAGAATGAAGCAGGCTATGGCAGCAAGAGAGGACGAGGATCCCAGAGCTTGACACCCGTCAGGACTTTCAAGACACGCAAAGCCTCGGACACGCCGGAGAAGAAGAATGTCTTCAAGAAGCCAGCCGCCGTGTCATATGACTCGACACCTCCGCCCGATTCCAAATCTTCACCACTCTCTTCACCGGCTGCTCATACGCCAAAACCACTAGAGGTCCGCAGCAAGAAGCAGACATCGACGCGGCGCCAACGTGCAAGAGGAAAGAAAGCCCGGAACGCGACCCAGGATGATGTATCAAAAAGACCAGAGTTCAGGATGCCAACGAGTTATGATGATTACGCCCCAAACCCAGAGCCAGTCGACTTCGACACGCCGCTCGACGATACACCAGATGAGACTAACACGGCCCTAGGAAAGGGCGAGACGTTGTGCCCGGTCTGCGAAGAGGTTGTTGACGAGACTTTGCTCAAGGCATTCTCGAGAGGAGAGAGGATGGATATTGTCCGACAGACAAGATTCTGCCGGCTTCACAAGAAGAAGTCCGCGCAGAAACAATGGAAAGAGAGGGGCTACCCAGAGATCGACTGGAAGGGTCTCAAAAACCGTATCAAGGATCACCGTGATCATATCAAGTCCCTGATAGAGGGAAAGGCTTCCGACTCATATTTCGGATCACTGCTTCGCGAGAACATCAAGATGGGCAAGAACAGGACGCTGCTCAGGACGGAAGAATATCTCTCCCCAGGGTACTATGGGTTGCGAGGCATGAGCCTGATGACGGAAACCATAGTGGAAATGTTCTCATCTATGCTCCGGGAAAGGGCGCCGCAAGACAAGCTCATCTCTGCGAGAGGCTACACTGGCTTCGTCCAGTCGGTTTTGGTCCCGGAACTTGCTGTCAGACTCATCCAGGAAGACATGTCACTATCCCTACAGGAGGCCCAAGATGTAATGCTTGAAAGTCGTGTCGTGGGCGACACTCTTTGTGACGAGAAAGAAGACTCACAAACCTACCCCCCTGTACAAGAAGAAGAAGAGGATGATGATGATAACGATGATTGGGGTGACAGTGCTGGAGAATCGCAGCACGGGAAGGATAAGGAAACCCCTGACGGGGTTTCTACGCAACTCAAGATTCAGGAGGCTGTTGACAGTGATGATGAGTCGGAACTGTCGAGTATCGCCTCCCTAGGCGATGAGGCGGATATCAAAGACAACGTGGATACCACGACCCAGCTGCAGAAGACTGCAGATAGTGATTCAGACCTGACATCGTTGGAGGAGTTGTGCTGAGGGAGCTTTTGTGTATCGATGAAAGAAAGGGGGGGGGGGCCTAGACAGGCCTGCCGTGTCCGCGCTCTAGCCTGCCGAGCGAGGGCGGTTGGGCTTACTGGTGTAAATACAGATGGGTTCTATAGTAACTATGCATTGCGCAGCGTTGAAATGAAGTACAGAGCAGGCACTTGGGGACTGGACAGTTTTTGTTCCACAGGAGGGTTTGTCATACAAAAAGCTTGGAGCAGCCGTTTGCTTGCAATGTTCAGTGACTATACTATACATTGGGCGGGTTTCGGAGAACCAAGCTGTGACCGTCGGTTGCGTGAACGGCAAAGGCTCGAGCTGCATATGTCGCACGGCAACTCCGTTCTGAACCCTTTCCCCCCGGATGCCAGCCACCGGATGAGCCCCCGTCTGCTCTGGGGTACAAAAACACACACCTACTGCACACGCCACCAACAAGAGGGGACCGAGACACATGAGCCTAGAACCGCCATGGCCACAGGTACCCTTCTTCTTCTTTCTTTTTGTCCTTCCTTGACTTGCCCAACACTAGAGGCGCAAGCCTACGATTCACACCAAATAGAGACAATGGGACATATGTCATAGCTGGGGCTGCCTGGTAAAAGCTGGAAGAAGGAGGGGGCGAGGGGTCGCACACTACTCGGCTTATAGCGCTGACTCTGACGAATGTCTAGAGCAGGAGGGAAAGCAACGGGCCAAAAAGCAGAGTGACCTGGGAGAGAGAGAGTGTGTGTGTATGTATGTTCTGAAATCTGTCTCATCTGCGGCGTCCGCCCCCAAGACATTATTTGCTCAAGGGCGGTATGTATTCTTGGTAGAGTAGAGATGGATTTGGGGGGGGGGGGACCAACTGGGCAGAGTCCGATCAGCTCACTCACCCCCTCGCACAGGTGCCGTTCAGCCGACGGGACAAATGGGGATGGATGAAGGGTTGGGTTGGTAGACTACTCTCTGTACGTACTTACGCGGTGAGCGCGGAGGAAGGAAAGCATGAAGTGGACTTGTTCATATGCGAGTGTATGACTCTCTGGATTCCAGCTAGACAGCGGGCAGGGGAAAAACGAAAGAGAAAGAAAGAAGAAGAAGAAAAAAAGAGAATACAGGGAGCCCTTTTTGTCCAGGTAAGGGCTTCGGCCACGTGTGAGCGACCCAGTACGAGGGAAACTTTTTCATTTATCTAGGTTTCTATTATTATTGAGTTTTTCAATTGTCTTTTGTTGTTTCGAGCCCGCCGGCTTTGGTGGAGCATTGGATGGCGCGGATCTCGCAAAGTTTTTGGCTTTGCAGCATGGTGTGGTGTGCGGCTTCGAAACCCTGTTCGATAACTGCAGTCAAGTATCCAAAAGGTCTCCCGTCGGGTTGTATACGCACATGTTCCGTAGCTGGGGAAAACAACAGGGCGATAACGTTCACAGTATGTACAGATGTATTGGGCTACCCAAGGATACACGTATTTTTCCCACCCAATGTTGGTGATGGCTCCAAGGTGCCCCCGGAACTCTGACATGCATGCACAGTCATATGTCTCTGATGGCGCACCTTATTCGCTGCTGCTGCTGCTGCTGCTGCGGCTGCTGCTGCTGAGAGGACTACGACGCCCGTCATACTATGGTAAGTAGGCCCGAATCCGGATGACTTGCTATCTCTGTATATGAATCCCAGTAGTGGCTCTCGAGGTGGTGATACCCGACCGGCCTTTTGGGGCAGGGCTATAATTAACCTTGACTTTCCTCCAGACTGCTGCCACTACTACTGCACTTCCAGTGTAATAGGGACGACACCCCCTTCGCGAGGAGAAGGTGGGTGGGCTCATCGAGCCAAGATCTAGTCACCGCCCAGATGTCGCTATTTTCAGCATCGCAGACATGTTGCGGCTCACTTTGTAGCCGAGGTTTGTCGACGTCGACCTACTGCCAGGAGATGTGTCGGTTTGCATGCATACATACATACATTGTACGGCTGGACAAACTGGATCGAGGGGCGAAGAAGTATGCTGACGCGAGAGAGAGAGATGGAGAGAGGGAGACGGAGACGGAGAAGGAGAGAGAGCGGGGAGAGAAGGAGAGGAGGGGTGCGCGGGTAACGGCTTTGGAGAGAGGAGAATGTGTTCCTGGTGGGGAGGAAAGCATATCTCCCACTGCTACTCCCATCGTTACTCCTGCTGCAACAACAATACAGATGCCGGCTCAGGGATCTCTCGAGCGACAAGCGAGATTCACGGGCGCTAAAACAAGAGGATCACAGCTCCGCAAAAAGCTGCTCGCCCAAAGTCACCTTACTTGGGAGCCGTTTTGGGCCGTTGCAGGTTCCAGACAGCCGAGCCCCGGGGAAAGAGCCAAGGGCAGGGGATGTTTAGGAGGAATTGCTGCCCGCTGGGTGTGTTTGGACCATGTGTTGTGCTTGCCGGTTTGGAGACGCAGCTCCCCTCAAGTCTCAGCTCACGACACGGAGTAGTCCAAGCAGCACCCGAATAATAGCAAGAAAAATAAATAAATAAAACACACAAACAACAGGACTCGCGTACTATGGCGCATTTGTGGAAACCCGCCCACCCAGGTTACCTCTCTGTGGATGACGCTTTCGTGATCGCCGCAAGGATCTTGACGCAGTCATCGGTAAAGACAAAAAAGACAAAGGCAAGATGCAGTATGCAGTATGCAAGAAAGCGACAGGCAGCAATGTCAGAAAGAGGCAAAAAATCAAAGACCGCCATTCGATGTCGCATCGCGTCGACTTTACGTGGGCCAGCAGCCAAGCCCTTTCTCGCTTGCCCCCTCCTCTCCTTGTCCCTGATGGAGTGAGGGCGGGGTTTGCATGCAACTTCTGCTTGGTCTCTGCTCTTTCTCTTCTCCATCCTACTCTCACTTCTGTTCTCCCAGCCGCCATTGCTTGCCCACAGCAGTAGAGTGATGCTCTCTGCACTATGACTATAGCAGCTCGAGTCCAAAGCTCCAATACGAGCATTGTGCGTGCGTGCGGACTGCACTGTTTCGAAACCCTCCCTCGCTCCAAAAATGGGGTGGTGTTTGGGACGTCCTTGGCTACACACGCCATAGAAACAGCGAGATACACGTACACACACGCACACAGAGGCTGCTTCGTCTCTCACGAGTCTTTTATTGCTGCTGTGGAATTACGTCGTAGTCATGTACGTTAACTTCAGAAGCTTTGGGGGGTTCATCAAGATAAATGCGGGAGGGTGTGGGGTGATGGGCAGTCCAGGTACCGACTGTACTGTAAAAGCCCCCGAGGTCATGTACTGCTACATCGAGCCCCTCATCATGCTCACGGTAAGTAGCCTGAAGGGGAGATCGAGGGTTGGTATCACGACCTGACACCCCCCCTGGTCGGTACTTCTCCAGCCGCCTGCCACACAAGTCGCGCCGACCTAAACCTGGGATGCAGCTTGTGTCTCATTCTCAAAGATCTGCCCGCACCCGCTCCCTGCAATTGCTCGACCACTGCTGCCACCTCGAACAGATGACCGCCCCCCCCCCCTCTCTAATCCCACATCGATCAATCCACATCCACACACAGGGCCCGATCCCGAGTTTGTCCCAGCTGGTTGGGGGCGTGCGTTTATTGTGTTGCTACTCTGCTCCTGTTGGCACTGCATTGCAGCAGGCTTGGGGTGGCCAACGCTTCACATCTGCTCCACCCAACCTCGCATCTCGTCCTGCATTCGATCCCTCCCATATCGCCTTGTTGTTTTTGTGTTGTTTTTTCTTCTTTTTGAGTAAAGCTCTCTCGAAGCACATACATACTCTATACTCCTTTCCCGTCCCACTTGTTCTTCTCTACGACCAGGGGAGCAGCACACCGGTCTGGACCTTATACTATAGCTCGCGGCGACTGATTCAAATTGACCCTGAGGTTTACTGGGGAAAAAGAGAGAGAGAGAGAGAGAGGGAGAGAGATTCTCCATACACAACAGCTAGTTGCTACTACTTAAACGTCCGCTACAGAAACCTCGCGACCACAAGCACAGCAGATATAGTTCGTGATTCAGGCATATATGCGCATAACTGCTGTGGTGATCCCGCCACCCCTCACCACCCGCGCCATCAGCAACCTCGATGGGCCTTGAATAACCCCCCCGTCGCGATTGAGGAGGACATGGCTCTGTTGTGTCCTGGGACCAACAGGGCAAGGTGACAATGACGAGAGATGAGCTGACCTCACGGTTCAGCTCTGTGACGAGCGCGAGTACCGAAAGCAACGCCTCCGACATCACCGTCAAGCCGCTCCCAGCTCTGCCTGGGGCCAAAGACAAGGACAAGGACAGGCTAAAGGACAAAGACAATGGCGGCGATGACGGCTCCATCCGCCTGCGCTCCTCGTCTAGGGGCTCGCGCAGGGCTGCTGCCCCGAGCCGGATCAAGACCGACGACCATGGGCGTCCCGTCAAGTGAGTAGTTCCGTTCTCGTCATCACGATCGTCCTTGCTGGGTTTGGGTTGGGCTGGGTTGAGTTTGAGTTGTGTCTATCATCGTGCTGCCGCCACCGCCGCCGCCGCCGCCGCCGCCGCCGCAACTCCTCGCCCCGGCTCGACCGAGACATGTCGCTGCCCGCCCACCCCGCCGCCCAGCATACCGCAGCCTGTGCGCACATGCATGCCTCGAGACAATCTTGTCGACTTTCCATCTCTTGAGAGGAACTTGCCCCTCCCCCCCTGCCTGACAAGGCGCACCCAGAAATACTGACAGGTCAAACCGCCTCTGCGCTCCACCCACAGGCCCGTGAAAGAAACCAAAACCCAAGAGTCTCAGCCTCCCCATGCGAAGAGCTCCAACCCCCTGCGCGCCGCTTTGTCCCCCAGTTTCTCCTCAAACTCGAACTCGTCCTCAAATGCCGCCGCCGCCGCCGCCGCTCCTGTCTTTCCTGCTCCCCGCGAGCATCGCCTGAGCGACTTCGCCAACTACCGTCGCGATCTGGCCGTCCTGGAGCCTGCTGGCAGTCGCGCTCCTCAGATCGTGCACAACCCGCCCTCGACTGCTGCCTCTTTTATGCAACAGGTTGCGCCTTGGATGGTCGGCGGCGGCGCAGGAGCTGGCGTAGGAGGAGGAGGAACGCCAACAACCGCGACGGGAGCAGAAGAAGGAGGAGGAGGTGGAGGAGGAGGCAGTAATGGCAGCAGCAATAACAATCATCACAATAACTTGCCTACGCCGACTTCTGCCAACGGAGGTGCAATGGCTTCGACTTTCTACAACGATTCCAGCGACAACCTCTCTTCCGCCTCGCCCTCGCAGATGTCGCCGGGGTTCAGATCCGCCTCGGTCAGTGCGCTGATACGCCCCACACCAAATCCTCCCGGCAGTGACTCTCCCGACGCTGCATATCACAACGATGAAAGGAGGCCCTCCATAGCCAGCGTCACGACCACCGCAAGCAGCCAGGCGTCCAAGTCCAGCGGCCAGAGGGGAGGCATCAGGAAACTTCAGGGTTTCTTTGGTGAAGAATATCCTGGTCGAGACTCGTCGGAAACCTCCCTACCACCTTCCTTTGCCGGGAAGGAGTCCCGATCTCATTCGTACAGCCACACCCCTCGTCCCCATCGTGACCGCAACTACTCCAACGCCACAGACCATACCCGAGATGCTTCACCGTCTTCCTCCAGGCCCAGAACACCAGTACCAGCCCCAGAGGTCGTGCCCTTTCTCTACCAAGAAGCCCAGGTGCGTTCAAAAAAAAAATTCAGAGACAACCAACACAACCCTTTTCCGCCGCCCCCTTCACACCACCCACCACCACCAACTTGACCCGCAGCTCTCTCATGGGAGAGCCCTGTGCCTCCTCCCTGCAAACCTTATTTCCCCCAATCTCTCTTTTGTGTTATATCCGCGCATGCACCTTGCGGGCCCGATGCATTGCAGGAAATCTGCTCCATCTCATCTAGAACTCTCTTTCACACTTCATCGGTGGCTGATTTGTAACTTTTTTCTTCTTCTCTCTGTCTTTCCCTGCCGCCCATCAAGCGCCACTGACGTCTGTCCATCTAATCTGACTGACAATCTTGTTTCTTGTTCCGCAGGACATCGCGATTTACGGTGAGGCCCCTGTCCGAGGTGTGCTCGCCGGCCCGGACAGAGAGCGTTACGCGAGCGAAAACGGGTCGCAGAATCCTCCGAAGACTTCATCTTCCAACCGATCTGGTCAATCAATCACCCATGGACAAAGCCACTCCCATCGACACAACAAGAGCAATGACGATTCCCGGATCCTGCGGCCTTCGATAAGTCGAGAAGATTCTCAAGCCAGCATGCTGCACTCGTCCAAGACGGCCCAGAATAACGTGTTCGGCTCGCGATCTCGTGCACAAAGTCCCACGCCCAGTGGGCACAGCAGTCTCGGAATGAAGAATGGAGGGCTCGACGGCCCTGCCTCGCCCAGCTACAGCCACCATCACAAGAAGGGAATCTTCAACCGGTTCCGGGGGAGGAAAGAAAAGGAGGAGATCGGACCCCCGCTCAACAAGAAGCTCTCGACCTCGACACAGTCCCTCGCGTCCACATGGGTGCCCAAGCCATCGCGCCAGGAGTTTACAAAGGATGACGGGCCAGTGGTGTACGGGCAGACGTTGGGTTCCGCTGGTAGAGACCCAACAGCCGAGCCCCCGCGACGGCCCGAGACCGCGCGACAGGCAACATTCAATAACAAGTTCCCCTTCTCCAAGAAGGGCCGCTCCAACAAGGGCTATGACGATCCAGACGAGCTGATCGGACCGACCGAGCGCTCCAACGGCAAAGGCACATACTTCCAACTCGACACCGACCTCGATGACATGTCGGGCATCGTGACCAGACATGCGCCCCTTACACCGATCATCCCGGGCACCTCGAGTACTACCGAAACCGAAAAACCCCCAGCGCCACCGAGAAACAACGGCGTCAACGGTGTCTGGAATGCCCCAGACAGCTGGGCGGTTCGGAAGACAGACCTAGAAGCTACCACCCAGGCCCTGGAGCTCGAGGAGATTGGCAGTCCACCGCGGCCGGACGAGAAGCTTGCGCCCTACTGCATCCGCGTTTTCCGGTCCGACGGCACGTTTGCGACGTTGCAGATGGCTCTTGATTCATCTGTCCAAGATCTCATTGGTCAGATCATCAAGAAGTCCTATGTTACAGAGAGCCTGGATAACTACCACATTGTCCTGAAGAAGCACGACCTGGTCCGTCTACTGAATCACGCCGAACGCCCTCTCTATATACAGAAGCGCCTCCTCCAGCAGGTCGGGTACGAGGAGCGGGACAGGATCGAAGACCTCGGCCGCGAGGACAACAGCTACATCTGTCGATTCCTTTTCCTCTCGGCCAAGGAAAGCGACTTCCATGCCAGTACTCATGATCTGGGCTTCGGCCGGATGCAAAAGTTCAACCACATCGACTTGTCAGGCCGGAATCTTGTCACCATTCCTATCTCTTTGTACTCCAAGGCTGGTGAAATCATTTCGCTGAACCTGTCACGAAATCTGTCTCTAGATCTGCCTCGAGACTTCATCCACTCCTGCGTCAACCTGCGTGACATCAAGTACAACAACAACGAGGCCCGCAAGCTGCCTCTGAGCTTCAGCCGCGCCAACAAGCTCACATACCTCGATGTCTCCAACAACCGGCTGGAGCAGCTGGAGCATGCTGAGCTCGGCAGCCTCACCGGCCTGCTGAAGCTCAACCTGGCCAACAACAGGCTCAAGCATCTACCACCCTACTTCGGAGCATACCGATCACTGCGCACCCTGAACCTCTCGTCAAACTTCCTTGAGAATTTCCCCAGCTTCCTGTGCGAGCTGGAGAGCTTGGTAGATCTTGATGTGTCCTTCAACCTCATCATGAACTTCCCCGACAACATTGGCAACCTCAAATCATTGGAAAGGCTGGTTGTCACCAACAACAGGCTCTCGGGGGCCCTACCAGACTCGTTCAAGAACCTGCAGAGCTTGCGTGAGCTTGATGTCAAGTACAATGCAATCTCGGCCATGGATGTGATATCTGAGCTCCCTAAGCTGGAGATCATGACAGCAGACCACAACGCCATCTCACAATTTCTGGGTAGTTTTGAGAGACTGCGGTCTCTTAAGCTCAACGCAAACCCCATCACCAAGTTTGGTATCACTGCTCCTGTTCCGACCCTGAAGCACCTCAACCTTTCCCATGCACAGCTGGCAAGCATCGACGACACCTTTCACAACATCTTGAACCTTGAACGACTGGTCCTGGACAAGAACTACTTTGCTTCCTTACCGGCTCAGATCGGCAGCTTGCGACGTCTGGAGCATTTCAGCATTGCAAACAACTCGCTTGGTGAGCTGCCTGCTGAGATAGGCTGCCTCACAGAGCTTAGAGTCCTGGATGTCCGAAGCAACAATCTCAGGAAACTACCCATGGACATCTGGTGGGCACACAAGCTGGAAACACTGAACGCATCTACCAACATCCTGGACTCCTTCCCTAAGCCGGCATCCCGTCCGCCGCAACCGCCTCCAGATCTCACGGCGTCACAATCATCTACAGGGCTCAAGCCAAGCTCCAACGGTGGTCTAAGTCCGTCTCCAAGCACTGATGACCTGATGCCGGATGGATCGAGAAGGCCGAGTCAAGCCTCGAGTACGTTGCTGAGTGTCGGGCCATCCCCAGTCCCCGCAGGTCCCGATCGCAAGAGCTCGGTCGTTTCAGTTTACGGCAAGGGAGGCCGCAAAACGTCCGTCATGTCAAGGACCACCACAAGCCAGAGCAGCAGCTCCTTGCCGCCTCCGATGCCTGGTCCGAGAAAGGATTCTGGGCTGTCGTCTCGATTGACCAACACGTTTGCAGGGTCGCTGAGGAACCTATATCTTGCTGACAATCAGCTCGATGACGAGGTTTTCGACCATATCACCCTACTCGGAGAGCTGCGCGTCCTCAACTTATCGTACAATGAGTTGAGCGACATGCCTCAGAGGTCGATCAAGAGCTGGCCGCAGCTCGTCGAGCTGTATCTGTCCGGTAACGAGCTGACCAGCCTGCCTGCGGATGATCTCGAGGAGTACAACTCCCTGCAGGTGATCCACATCAACAGCAACAAGTTCACTAATCTTCCTGCCGACATCTCCAAGGCCAAGAAGCTGGCCGTGCTGGACTGCGGAAGCAATTATCTCAAGTACAACATCTCCAACGTGCCATACGACTGGAACTGGAACCTCAACCCCAACCTGAGATTCCTCAACCTCTCTGGCAACAGGCGTCTGGAAATCAAGCAGACACAGAATGGCCCCGCCAATGCCAACCGCGAAAACTACACTGACTTCAGCAGTCTGCTGAATCTCCGAGTGCTTGGCTTGATGGACGTCACGTTGATTGTACCGAGTATCCCGGACCAGAGTGAAGATCGTCGAGTCCGGACCTCGGGCTCTTTGGCCGGATTCTTGCCGTATGGCATGGCAGATACGCTGGGTAGAAACGAGCATCTCTCGACTATCGATCTGGTGGTCCCCCGATTCAACGCATCCGATACCGAGACCTTGTTGGGCCTGTTCGATGGCCAGGCCCTCTCGAGTGGCGGCTCTAAGATCGCCAAGTACCTGCACGAGAACTTTGGTTATATTTTCGGCATGGAGTTGAAGGCACTGAAGCCGAAGCTGAAGGAGACGCCTGCCGACGCCATGCGCCGGGCGTTCCTGGCTCTGAACAAAGATCTCGTGACGATCGCAATTCAGCATGCCGAGGAACGACCTATTGTGTCCCATCGAGGGTCTTCTGCCTCGGTCGTACTCAGCAAGGAGGATCTCAACTCGGGCGCTGTAGCTACCGTGGCCTATCTGCAAGGGCAGGAGCTGTACATCGCGAACGTGGGCGATGTGCAGGCGCTGCTCATCGAGTCCGACAGCACGCAGAAGATCCTGACGCACAAGCACGACCCTGCTGAGCCCAACGAGCGATCCCGTATCCGAGATGCCGGTGGATGGGTATCGCGCAACGGAAGGCTGAACGACCTACTTGAGGTCTCTCGTGCCTTTGGGTATGCAGATCTCATGCCTGCCGTGCAAGCTGCGCCCCATGTGGCTCACATCACGATCAAAGAACAACATGAAGTCATCGTGATGGCCACAAGAGAACTGTGGGAATACCTCACGCCGACCCTTGTCACTGATGTGGTCAAGAATGAGCGCCCCGATCTCATGCGAGCCTCCCAGAAAGTTCGAGATCTTGCCATGGCTTACGGCGCGTCGGGGAAGATCATGGTGATGATGATCAGCGTCGCCGATATGAAGAAGAGAAGCGAGAGGTCAAGGCTGCACCGTGGACAGAGCATGTCTCTGGTCCCCTCTGGGCTGGATAGTGATCTGCTGCCCCGGGAGATGCGCAAGAACAAACGAGCGGCAAAGAACGATGCCCTGGACTCCAACCTGCGCAAGGTGGGCACCGAGGTGCCGGCGCCCACGGGCATGATCGCCATCGTCTTCACTGATATCAAGAACTCGACGAACCTGTGGGAAACATATCCGGCTGCGATGAGATCCGCGATCAAAGCCCACAACGACATCATGAGACGACAACTGCGCCGCATAGGTGGGTACGAAGTCAAGACAGAAGGTGACGCCTTCATGGTGTCTTTCCCCACCGCGACATCCGCCCTGCTGTGGTGCTTTGCAGTCCAGACGGCACTGCTCTATGGTGACTGGCCCCAGGAGATGCTCAACTCGGTCAACTGCCAGCCGCTCTACGACAAGGACAACAATCTTATCTTCAGAGGCCTCTCTGTTCGCATGGGCACGCACTGGGGCGAACCTCTCTGCGAGGTTGACCCCATCACCCACCGCATGGACTACTACGGACCGATTGTCAACAAGGCCTCGCGTGTTTCGGCATGTGCCGACGGTGGTCAGATCACAGTGTCTTCTGATTTCATCTCTGAGATCCAGCGGTGCCTGGAGACATACCAAGATTCTAATTCCAATCTCGACGACGGTCTGGAGGAGGATACTTTTGCCCAGGCCGTGCGCAAGGAGCTGCGAAACCTGAGCTCGCAGGGATTCGAGGTCAAGGAGATGGGCGAGAAGAAGCTCAAGGGACTCGAGAACCCGGAGGTGATCTATTCACTGTACCCGCACTCCCTGGCCGGTCGCATCGAGCAGCATCTCTTCCATGAGAGGCAGGTGTCGGGTGAGCCGGGCAAGCCAGCCTCCCTCGCGCCGGCCGGGGAGCTCGCCTTCGATCCAGAGGTGATCTGGGCCTTGTGGCGGGTCAGCCTCCGGCTCGAGATGCTCTGCAGCACCCTGGAGGAGAACTCGGGTCGTGGCCTGCAGCCACCCGAGACGGAGTTGCTGGAACGGATGAAACAAAAGGGCGGCGAAGTCACGGAGCGGTTCCTTGTTAACTTCATGGAACATCAAGTGAGCCGAATAGAGGTGAGTTGAAAACGGATCTTTTTTCTTCTTCTTCCAATAGAGGAGGGAGGAACGAAGCTGACGAAGAAAACCCAAAACCTGCAGACCTGTATCTCTACTCTGACGATGCGCCATCTTGCCGCGGGCAACGGGCCGATCGCCAAGCTCGAGGACCTCAGAGCACCGATGACGGATGTGCTCTCGGGCCTGGCTGAACAACTGCTCGAGCTACAGCGCTACAAGGCGAGATTCGGCGAGCTCGAGGACCATCGCATCGTCGAAGAAGACCTCACCGACAGTGAGCCCGAGTAGAGGAGATGTTCCTGTGCTCTAGACCCCCGACAGTCTCATCTTGTGTGTCGGTTGTTCCTTTTTTTATTGAGGAGGCTCGCCATGCCTTTTCTTCCTTTTCGCATTGCTGTAAATGCACCAACCTCATTTGTGTGGTTCAAGGTGTGCTGATGGGTCCTCTCAGCATTGCTTGTGTGGATTTACTGGTTTCCCCTTCTACTTTCCTGGCATCGGGTGGGCCGCAAGCGTCTATTTACCTCGTCGTTCATCTTTGTGTTCCCTAGCAACCAAGCATATACTTTCTGTACGATTGACGATACTCCAACCAGCACCGCACCTCTATGGATGCCCCAGCTTACACACATGCTTGGCCGGCAATACTACCCTTCTCGTTTCTTGCTTTTACCCCGTTGAATTATTTGGACATGGTCACACACACATACACACACACAAAGAGGCAAAGCTAGTGTTCCTTGGATACTTGGGCGCAAGGGATATATCACCGGGCTGGCTTGTGTAGAAAGACAAACCAGGCGCGTCGAGATTCCGACCAGACCTCCTTTGGTACGGCCGAGCCCCGCCTTTTACTTTAAACCTCTGGACAGTCAAATTCTGTTTGTTGAGCGGCAAGGGATTCCTTTTCATCTTTGTTGTTTGTTTCAAGGGGAAAGGTGGTTTGCTTGTGTTCTTGTTTTTTTTCTTCTGGAAAGGGTGGGGGCCACGGAGGACGGGGTATCCGAGCCTTTTTCTTTGGTTGGGAAGAATGGGGGTTTCGTTCGGTCGCTCAAACCTATTATATATCAGGGGCACTGGAGAGGCAAGGCATTCTTGGCTTTAAGAGAAGACCGCGTAACAAAGAAGCATTACTATTCAGTACTAGCACTACTACTACTATTATTACTATCACAGCAATCAGCCCAATGGAAAAAAGCATTGCATACCCCAGTTGGGTTTCTGCCCTCCCAAGAGTTGTTGTGTGGGCCATGTACTGTATAGTGTGGTGAACGCCTACGGAAGAAAGAGAATGAAGGAAGTGAAATGTAAAATATATCTATTGAAAATGGGTGTGGGGGGAAGAGAGAAAATACTGGAGTAGCAAGTAAGCCAACCAGCCAACTGGTGCCACACCGCCACACTGCTATGGCCAGGGAAATACAGTGCAGTGTGCAGGTGTGCAGTGAGGCGGGTAGGACCGAAGATCCCTGTAGAATGGCCCGAGTCCAGGGGCCCGGCCCAGAGCATCAGCTGTTTCTTCAGGGTCTTCCCACGTAGTACATACTGACGTCAACCAAAATCATTCAGTGGGACAACCCGCTGCTTGCGCCGTACAAGCAGCACCAGCAGCAGCAGCAACAGTAGCCGCGGTAAGTATGATTTCCACATCTCGTCTCTTTTGTTCTGCATGAAATTGGGTCATAATGAGGTTTCTATAAGAACAAGACTTGGACAATCATAAAAAGACGAAGAAGAAGAAGAAGAAGAAGAAGAACGACGAGGCATGAGGCAACAGCAAGTCTCGCAGTGACGACTTGGGTCGTTAACCAAACCTTGGAAGGCGTGTGGGCTGAACCCGAATACCTTCAGCTTAGAGGGTGGTTGTGGCGGTCAGACGGCTGAGGAAAGGCCTGAACTCTCTCTCTCTCTCTCTCTCTCTCTTCGTGTGCGTGTGTTGGGGGTGAGGGGGAAAGAACGAAGAACAAAAAGGAAAAAAAAATATGAGGGAAGGTCATGCCAGCAACGGCCAGGTGACTGTGCCCATCACCACAATACCGCCCGCTGCTCTCGTCAACCTCGGCGCCCACGTCCGCGACCTCTACAAGCGACACTTTGCACACGAGCTCGCTGCAGGCACCGTCAAGCCGCTGGTCATCCCCTACTCGATCCTCGGCGCCTTCATCCTGCCCGTGCTGTACTTCTCGGTGCCCCATGTGAACAGGCCGTGGCTGTTCCGGGCGCGGTGGCTCGTCATGCTCTTCATCGTGGCCTTCAACCTCTCCGAGACGGCAGGCCGCTCGAGCGCCAACTTTGCGGTGGGCTATGCGGTTGGGCTGTTGCAGGCGTGGGGGATCCTCTGGGGCGCTACGCTGCTTATATGGATGCGTCCGCAGTTTGAAGCGGAGAGGGTGGAGAGGAGGAGGAGGAGGAGGAGGAGGAGGAGGAGGAGGAACGAGGACGAGGTGGTGCACGAGTCTGCCATGACCGTGGCGCATTCTGAGAATGGCTATCGTTACGGGATGCAACAGCAGAATGGCGTATCTTGGCCAGATGGAAATGGTGATGCCGATGGTCTCAGAAGTGTTAATGGCACTGTCGACCCTTCTGAGCTAGACCTCGGGAAGAAGACGAAGAAGAGTGACAAAGAGAATGAGCAGGCCTCGGACGCCCCTGACGAGGATATCGCGAGGAGCCTTGCTGAAGGGTACGAGTACTACTGGCAGGCCTATCCAGCGGATGGGTCCTTCTTGACGCGCTTCGACTGGTCTTGGGACCTCGTCACGTCGTTTCGTGGGACCGGTAAGTCTCACTCCTCGGTGCTCTCTCTTGTCTTTTCCTTGTCATATAAAAAAAAAAAAAAAAAAAAAGAGTTGTTCTCAAACTGATAGCATACACAAAGGATGGAACTGGTGCATTCCCATCCTCCCACGCTTCGCCAAACCCGAGAAGCCTCTCTCCGGCTCCCTAGTCGACCTCGGATCGATCCCCCTCCGTACTCGCCAGGGCTACCGCCGATATACCAGCCGCAGGGAGTGGCTCCGGCTCAGGCTCATACCGATCATCCTGTCCTACCTGGCCCTCGACGCCCTGAGTGTTCTCATGATGAAGGACCCTTATTTCATCTTTGGCCCCGACTTTGAAGCCGTTACCATCACGACGACGACCACCACCACCACCACCTCGTCTTCCTCCTCCTCCACCCACCATCCCCTCACCCTGCCACCCATCCTCGCCGCGCTCCCCTCCCCGATCCTCTTCCTCTACCGCGCCCTCCTCTGCTTCCCCGCCGTCCTCATCGCCATCGACCTCATCATGACCTCCTACCAGCTCTTCGCGCACTTCGTCCTCGGCCGTCTCCTCGGCACCCGCGCCGAGCTGTGGCACTACCCTTGCATCTACGGCAGCTTCACCCCCTGCGTTCTCGACAGGGGTATGGCTGGCTTCTGGGGCGGCTGGTGGCACCAGACCTTCCGCGCTGCCTTCAGCACACCGGGTCTCTGGCTGAGCCGCCACGGCCACATCCACATCCACACCCACGACCCCCACTCCTCCTCCGCCGCCGCCGCCACCGCCCAGGGAAAAGCCCTCGCCGGTCTCCTCGCCTTCGCCCAGAGCGGCTTCTTGCATGCCCTGGGCAGCGTCACCTGTCTCCCGCCCAGCCAGCCCTGGGCGCCCCCGCTGTTCTTCCTGCTGTGCTGGGCCGGCACCCTGGTCCAGTCCGCCACGTCCGCCGCGCTGGGCCACTGGACGACAACAACAACAACCACACGGGCGCCGCGCTGGGTACGTCGGACAGGCAACTTCTTGTTCGTGCTTTCTTGGCTTGGCTGTGCCCAGTTCCTCTTCTGCGACGACCTTGCTCGCGCGGGCGTGTGGATGCTGGAGCCGGTGCCGGCCAGTCCCTTGCGGGCGGCGGGGCTGGGGCGGCCTGGGGATAGCTGGTGGCGGTGGGACTCGACGTATCGGCCGAGATGGGTGGTTGGGGAGAATTGGTGGGAGAGCGGAATTGCGGTGTGAGGGAGAGGGGAAGTATGGGCTGATCATGACGCATACGATGTTCTCTTGATTTTTTCTTTCTCTCTTTTCTTCTTTCTTTTCTTTCTTCTCTCTTTGACAAACAAGACATGTGTGTAGATGGATAGATAGCATTAGCATATATATATATATATATATATATACATACATGGATGGTGTTGCACGAGAGGGTGCGTGCTGGGAAGGGGAAGGGGAGGCTGGGAGGGGGCCGGTGGAGTGAGTGCATGGTCTTGATAGATAGATCCTGGGGGCGACAAGAGTCTAAAGAGTCTATATACAGTGTGCCAGCAATGGCATCATGAGGTGTTTCTTCAAAGTCAGTCCGTTTAATGTATGCTTCTTCTTCTTCTTCTTCTCTTGGGTATCATGTCATGTCGACTATCATTGTAGACCTGCACGCAGTCCACACTCGAAACTATTGTTTCTTCTTCTCTTCTTCTCTTCACTTCCCTTCGAGAGCATCATCACAACCTCCACGTCTTCTCCGTCCCTTCTTGTTCTTCTTCCCCTCCTTATTTTCCTTCCTCTCCTCCATGCCCACAATCTCGTCATCCAACCAAGCCAACACCGCCAGAAACCGCGCCTGCTTCCTCCCCAACACCCACCGAAACGCCCTGAGTGCCAAAGCCCTGACCTGCCCCTTGCCAATCCGACACTCGTACCGCGGGTATTTGACCCGCCGAGACGCGCTGGTCAGCAGGTTATACACCACATCCACCAATTCGTTGATAGTGTCGACCCACACCGAGACGCCAGGCTGCCTGGCCAGAGGGAGACACCGCACATATGCCCAAGCTTTAGTGGCCGTCTCGACCAGCGCATCTGAGAGGTTACGCAGCACGGTATGGGTGGTGTTGTGGCCAGCGTCGTAGAACATGAGGTGCGACTGGAGCTTGAAGGCGCTGAGGGTCTTGCGCTTGAAGTTGGCGCCCGGGTGGCGGGTGAACTCCACCGTGAGGGCGTTGGTGATGGCCGGGTCCTTGACGGCCGAGACGTGGATGGGGGCGAGGCCTCGGTCTCTGGTGAGCTCCAGGGTGTGGGTGTTGATTTGTGTGCCGCAATAGGGGAAGACCGGGTCGCTGTCGGGTTGAATGGCAGGCACGGCGAGCCCGTTGACGCACAGGGCGAAGTTGACGAGGGTCTTGGGCGGGCTGATGGTCACGCCATACTCTGGAATGCCGGCCTGCATGATGGTGAGGAAGCGCGAGGCCTTGGCCTGGTCTGTGGTGATGAGGAGGAAGTCATCAATCAAGCGAAGTAAGAGGCTGTCGTTGGCGGCGCGCACAAATCCTAGGTGGGTCCTCTCCAGGTCGGCGTAGAAGTAGTTACAGAGCACAGAAGATAGAACGCTGCCCTGCGGGATGCCGTTCTTCTGCCTGTAGTACTTCTTGCCCATCTTGACCAGATTCTGCTGAACATGGGAGGCCAGCAGCGCGAGGAGGTCGCGCGTGCCGTGCGTCTTTCGGAACACGCTGTCCACATGGACAGTGTTCTTCTTGCTCTGGATTCTTTGCTGGGTGAGCATTTCTAGAAAGGTCGTCTTGTCCCCTGCGGCTTTGGCGGTCGAGTTCCACCGCTTGATAATTTTGGAGCCCGCAAGGTCACTGCTGTTGAGCGCTACCTCGACATGCTTGATCACTTCGTACACGTCATGGGAGGGTACGGAATTCATGAGGGCGACGACGGCATCCTGAGGGATGGTGTCGAAAGCGGACTGCACATCGACTTTGGCGAAGTAGAGTGGCCCGTGACGCAGACCAAGGCGCTTCTTGAAGGAGCTGAGGCGTTCGTACAGGTCGCCCACTGAGAACAAGGTGGATCCCAGGCGACTAGCATGATGGCTCTGGTCGACCACGTCTCAGTCAGCTACAACATGGAGGAGGAAGAAAGAAAGAAAGAAAGAAAGAAAGAGAAGGAAGATAAAAAGGGGCGTCAACCCCAGCAAGTAGATCGCTGGCTCACCTTTTCAAGCTTCAGCATGCTGTACACAGGCCCCAGGATGGAATTGATACTCTGACCAAGGACTTGTCTGTTCTTGCTTGTGATTATTCTCCGGCGCAGATTCATGATGGGTCGGACAGACGTGTGTTTCGGCAGCAGTCTGACCTGGCTGTAGCCCAGCCGCCTCGAATCGAGTATCGCCGAAGCCTCTTTCGCCTTCACCTCCTCAAACATCTTGGCCCGGAGCTGCGCCATGGCGGGCTCTGCAATGGACCGCCAGACATCGTGCCGGAAGAAGAAGAGGCGATACCGGTGAACATTTGACTCTGTAACATAGAAGTTGCCGCGAATCAGGGGGATCAGAAGGGAATCAAAGACGTAGTATACAAACTCGGCAAAGATCTCGCGTCGCTTCCGAAAGTCGGTCTGGCTGCACTTCTGCCCTTGGAGGCCTGGAGGTTCAAGCCATTGGATCTCAGTAACCTAGCAAAGTCAGCAACATGGTTCATGCAACCGTCAAAGTTGCCTTGACCCTAATCCAAAGGACAGGCATTCTCACCTTCAGACCCTGCATGACTTCATGCAGGGAGATAGACTCGAACCGACGGAGCTTGATGAAACGATCAACATTTCTCAAGAAGACTCGTTGATTGTGACTTTGTACATCACCGCAGCCCCAAAACTCGTTTGGAATGATTTTTGACAAGACCGTTTGACAGAATCCAGAAATCTTAGCCACTGGCACCGCAAGCTCTATCAATGATGAATAGCTCCTCGTTGGAAGGTTCGGGGCGTGAACAGGTGGCGGTCGAAGCCTTTTCCGCATCTTAGAAGGTTGCCCCGAGGGTTTCTTTCCGCTCAACAAGGAAGAAGCTTTAGCACTAGTGTTGCAATGATGATAATGGCCAGGGCTTTCTTCTGGCACTGGGGAATCACTCTATGGCTAATTAGTTACAGTTGTATTGTGAGAGTCCGATCGTAGTTGAACGACTGAGTGCGCCCAGAGGGTCAGTCAAGAGAAGGGAATTCGTACCGGACAATAGTGCTCTAGTAACTTGGAATAAGAGCAACGGGCATGTCGGGTCTGCAGCCTCTGAATCATATGCTCGAGCCTTCCTCTCAAGCGCTTTGGCACCCGCACGTCGAGCTGTCGACTGCCTTTTCCGTCGGTTTTGCCAAATTTTGCAAAGATTTCCGCCTCGCGCACGGCGTAATCCTGAAATTTCTGGGCCGACTTCAGGGGGTCCACATGAGACGTGAAGGCATTATGAAGGCTAAACTGGCGAGGAAACATGTACATCATGACACGAAGGGTAGCGTCGTCGTGCAGTGATCTTACGTCGTTGCTATCTCCATCTTCAGCAGGCTGTGTACTTCTGCCATGGTGGAGAGGGAATCTGTTTAATGCGTCTAGAAAAGTGAGCGCAGTAAGCACACCATGCATGCACTGAAATCGTCGGGGGACAGGAAAACCCACGTATATGTTTGAAGCCAAAGTGCACCAGCCCTCGAGCATTGAGCGCGGCTCTTGCGTACAAGATGCGGCTCCTCACAAAGATGATGTCTGTCGGTTTTCTCTCGAAGTTACTCGGGTCCTTGACTGGACCAGGAGTAGCGAGAGGAGATGGTAGGGGGTCACACTCGAATATCGGAGCTCCTGTTCCGATGTTCAGACGTGTTTAGCCGGTAGATAAAGATGGATAACACGACCAAACTCACCGCTCAACTGATAGTAGTTACCCCGACCGGCTTCAACGGGCAAGAAGACAGAGCAGTCGAGCAGCAGATTGATCATCATGCTCTCGCCAGACTTGCCCAGGATCTGAAGTAGCTGCGGCCATGGGAACTGTTTTATGGCGGCGACCCTCTCATTGAAGAAGACGCGGTGGAGCCCCTGAATCGAAGAGGGGACTCCCTGTTGCCTCGGACCACTGCGCCTTCGCAGGCCATCACAAAGCAGGTAGCGGGGTGTCCTACTCGGATTCTTCTCTCTAGAAAAGAGCAACCAGATGATGAAGTCAACGATCTATCATCGCTGGGTCAGCCAGTTCCTTTCCAGACCATAGAAGAGGCCCCCCCCCCCTTACCTCGGACTGGAAGTGAGTTGCACTGGCATCACCACCAGATAGCGTCACGTGAGAATCGTCTCTCTGCGAGTATTCCACCCACTGCTGCAGGCGGTCTTCAGACTGCTCCTTGGCAGTTTCCCTGGGCACCTCCGCAAGCCCAACCAGCGCTGTGTCCAGGAGTGTAGCGAGCTGTGCCCGAACACCGCTGGGATCGTCTTCAGAGCCGTCGGCTGTCCCGACTGCGGCAATCTTCCTCCGCCGGATTCTGGACGAGGCCGGCAGGTGACTGAGGACGTACTGCCGCAGGGTCAGCGTGGTTGGGTAGTATTGGGCCAGAAGAGCATGCTTCACAGCGTCGGCGGACGGCAGGGTCCCCACGTTGGTCCCCGTCGTCCTGCTCTGCTTTGCCGGTGGTGGTCTCTGGTCGACAGGAGGACCCGGGCCTGAGGAACTCGTCCTCCTCTTCCTCTTCTTCGAGACTGATGGCCTCGAACGCAACCCAGTATCAAGGCGCTGCTGTCGCAATCCCGTAGCCATATCTTGTGGGGGTTTGTTGTCTCCTGGCGAGACGTGTCATCCAGAATTGGCTTATGATTCTGATGGCTCGAGCTCTTGATAATTCCCTTTGGAGAGTCACCAACGGTGCTCGATGTTTGGTGGCAGGCTCGAGGACATACATCTCATGGTTAAATAAGTGTGATCCACTGGCACGCGGCGCAATTCGTGTCATATGGATTCCCACCAAGAGCACTTGGATCAACACCAGGTCTTCATCTGGTGGAATGAGGGACTGAGACAAGATTAATTGTGTCAAGAGATAGAACGTGAGGGAGAGAAAGATTCAGAAAGGTTTCACACCACAGCATCAATCTGCTGCTGCGGTTCTTCGCTGCCAGAATCGCGACGCGTCTGGGTGCTGTTGCTGTTGTTGTTGTTGTTGCTGCTGCTGCTGCTGTTACTGCTGCTGCTGTTACTGCTGCTGCTGTTACTGCTGCTACTGCTGCGACTGCTAGTACTGCTAACTGCTGGACCAGCAAGAGCCATCCATGTGCCTAGGGGCAACAGATTCGGCCAGAGACAAGGGGCGTGGGGGCAGTGGAACATCTTGGGCGTACCACCGGCTTGCGGGCCGTTGTGTTTAGCGCAACTAGGGCCATGGTGGTACTACGTACTGTGTATCAGTTTTTCTAGTGATGGTTTAGCGACCGTGACCATGACCCGTGCGCTATGTATGACACCCAGGTACAACGTGCTAAAGCACAACACCCCCTTCCAGTCTCGTATTTCTCTCTTATCCCACTTGGCCGGAACCGCCACGCGGACGTCCTAAACTTGTCTGGTGTCTGTAGATGGCTGTTTTCTTTGAACGATGTTTATTTTAATTTAGAAAAGAAAAAATACAAAGTCCTCATTACCAGATCTTGATACTGCAATACCTGTACGTGCTGCTGGCTATTTATCAACTCACGGGGTCAGCTCGAGGGTCTTTCCATATCGAGTGCCATTGGTCCTCCACCATGTGACTGTGGAGCCCTTGTTTTTTCTCTTGACTTTGGAGGCCCATATCTGATCTGCTAACCACGGACTACAGCTAGGTACTCTGCGAGATTACTCTCCCCTCGGATCTCTCTGCCACTAGCAGTTGTCGATCCAAATCCATCGTATCCAAGATCCAGATCGCTTACTTTAGTACAGATGCTCACATAACGACGAGGACATACAAGAGTTGCAATGTAACCCCGATATGGTGCCAGTGTTATCAAAGAACAAAAAGAACGGCTCGAAAGGGTCGCTTCATTTCGGGGCCCCCTTCCCAGGGCAGCAAGAATCCGTGGCGATCAGTAAAAGAACAATCCATAGAGGACAAGGCCTTGTCTATAGCACGAGGTCGTTCTCCGGCTGTTTCCAAAAGGGTTGTCATCCCTGGTTCCTTTTTCTCTCTCTGTCATCTTTGTCTTGGGTTTCGCTGCTATGGTACTCGCTCTCCAGCGACGGATACACCCGGTGGCTATGCGTTGTGGCTACCATAGTACAACACTTTGTTGGACGGCAGGATGGTTTTCCTCTGGTGGCATGCTAAGCCCAGACGTTAGCTGGTACTATCAGCACTACAGTATGATGAGTGCTCCCTTGCTTAACTGGGCCAGCTCCGGCACCCAACCAAGAACAGGAGAGGAGGCATCATCCTAGGAGCTAGGCACACTGATAAAATGGAATTGCGGAATAACCTCAATAGCTCTGCTCAACGACAAGAGAAGGAAGAGTCAGAAAGTAGAGGGTCTCCCCAGTCCCTTATCCCCCTTGATGTTTCTTCTTTTCTTTCCCTTCTTTACTTCCCCTTCTTTTTTGAGTTTTGAGTTTTGGAGGGTGGTAGGGGTTGGAGAGAGATCGTGTAACCAGATGGTTGGTCAGATACTGCCGGAGTACAGATACATCGAGACGGCCGCCCGTACATGTCCCCCGTGTATCGGAGCCCAATGGTTGCAGTAGTGTTCGTGTGTAACAGTGGGCCTCCACGTTCTGGCCGGTACTTGGAGGCATGTACCTGGACGTGCACGGCCATCTCGTGTCGCCTGGCCATCGCCATTAGTACCATAGTACTTTTTCTTGTTATGATTATGATTTTTATTGTTATTGTTTTGTTGTTGGTGTCGATATTTGTCATATTGTCAGCTGATATACCATCCCACGGTCGTTTTCTTTCCCATTCTGCTATGTGAGGAGGAGGCCTGAGAAATTGGGTTGAGGAATTGAAGTCATACTCTCCTCCCCTCCCTCCCCTCCTCCTCCTCATCTTCAATTCGTGGACGGGGAAGTCAGGCCATGGTGTTGGGCTGCAATCCAGACGTGGCCAGCTGCAGCCTGCAGACAGCAAGTACACTCAATGCATACTAGTAGTGCTGACTGACCCCTGTCGCGGAGCTGCACGGAGTCGCAAGTCTGGACTGAACTGCAGTGACTGACACTCGCAACAAGCAGCAAACCCTTGGATTCATCCAACTTTGCAAGATTTGATTTTGCAAGTGAGAAGTTACTACCCAATTACTTTACACGGTCATTTTTTTCTTCTTTTTCCTCCCACATTATTCACCCACTTTTTTTTTCGTTCTTTTTCCCTCCCTCACTTGGCAAACGCCCCCCCCCCTTCTCTCCACTCTCCACCTCCACCACAACCCCTCCCCTTCCCCCGTCCTTACTCACTGTGGATTTGATTGATCTAATACCCTTCCGAGGCCCAAAGTCTTACTGGTGTCATCCCCCCACAGCAGCAGGTGCGATTCAAAAGTTGTGACTGCCCTTCATACTTGGTTTACCTTCGTACTACCACCTCCTTCATCTCACCTTGCCAAAGCTATCCAGAGGGGGTACAGAGGCTTGCCGGGTTCTTTCTGGAGAATCCTTCATGACGGTACTGAGATATAATTCGTTTTCAGGCCACTTGCAGGCGGCCAGAGATAATCAACGTCGAACACTGGGCGTCCACCCGTCGCCAGTCACCACACACCACGCGCCTGATCGCCCGCATCCCGCCGTTCGCTCCTTGCCTCTGGCCCACGGCGCTCTCTCCCTTGTTGCCGCCGTCGCAGGGAGTTCCTGGCATCTCTTTCTGGCCAACCGAAACCCTCCCACCCCCGTCCTCCACTCACATTGCACATCCGCACCTCAATGCTCGTCGCCTCTGACCCTGGCGAACCCCTCCTGCTGGCGCTGGTGACTGCATGAGTTTCTGACCCTCGCCCAATCCTCTCCGCCCAACTCACGTTCCGAATCATTGAGTCCCACTGGCACTGACAGTGTGGGCAGCGTGGGAAAAGCGTGTGTGTGTCAGTGCGAGAGTGCGGAGTGGCCCCCTTCCAGCAGGCTGCCCGACTCCTTCTTGCGACACGCTCCAGCAGCAAAACCCACCCACACAACTCTCTCTATCTCTACGCTCGTTCTCTACACGTACAGCACGACCCAGCTGCAGGGGTGTCGGGGCGATCCCCAGAGCTCGTTGGCCTGCGTCCACAGTAAGTAGGTGCAGACAGGTAGTAGGAGTGATGTCCAGGCCACCATGGACGGAAGCAATCGAGAAGACGAGGATCTTCGCCAGGACCCTGGCCTGGCGGTAGCTACCTCGCCCTCATCCCATCATCACCCCCAAGCCCACCACGATCTCCACTCCCATCTCTCCTCCCCGTCGAGACAGCAGCAACACTTTGCAAGATACGACGATCAGCCTCTCTACGACGCCATCACTGCCCTCGACCCCTACTCTTCTGCAGACGAGAGACATCGTGTCCTGTCTCCTGCTGACGAGGACGCCTCCTCGCCCTTCGACCCGCCGCCCGCATCCTATGACAACTTCCATGCTGCGGCCTCAGATGCTGCAGCGCTTGCCGCCCCTGGAGGGAGCCCTGACGACTTCTACCGAGGCTACAGGAACTTTGAGGCCGCGAAACACGACCCGGCATCCTCCTCGACCCACGACCCCATGGCCTCAGCTGCCTCGACCAACCGCCGCGCCCCACCCGCACGGTCCAACACCACCAGCAACAGTAACAGCAGCAACGGCACTGCTGCTGCTTCCTCCAAGCTGCCAGCCCTACAAGGCGGCCGCGTTGGCACGAGGCCCTACTACCGCTCAGCATCTAATCCCGTCGACGACCGTTTTGTGCCCGTCGAAGGAAACAGGCTTCGCTCTGCCACTGGAAGTGCGGTGCCTCCCGCTGCGAGGGCAAGCGTCAAGGACATGAAGAAGCGATTCGAACAGAATGGGACCCCGTCCCCAGCCGACGCCCGCCGGGTGCCATCACGAAATGTCGCCAGGGGCGGCACCGTGAGGCCCGTCAACGGCCGCTCTGCGACCATGAGTGATGCCCAGCCGTACTCGTCGCTGCGTGCGCCTGCAGGTGACTCTCCCAAGGGCAGCGCCTCTGGTGGCACACAGCGGTCTAGGTTCATGCCAGAGGACCATGTCTCGACCAATTCACAGTCGTTTGCAAGCCGCATCAGCCGACCGAAAGCGGCCGGCTCCTCGAACAACACGCACCCCTCACATGGCACGAACCAATCGTCCTTATCATCCCAAAGCAACAAACAGCAGCAGTCATCATCGTCGTCGTCGTCGTTCCCGCCGTCTGCTCCAGGTGAGCCCCTCCTCTTTGGGGAGATACGGCAAGAGGACGTCAATGCAGAGACGCCCGGGTTCGGTATAGAGGGTGACTCGCTGCGGAGAGAGGCAGAATCCTCAGGACAGGACCCTTCGATCCAGCAGCATCAGCGCAATCAATCAGACGCCCCCACCGAGCCTGCCTCGCCTACCGACTGGTATCGTGGAGCTTCTTCGCCCCAGAGGAATGGCGCATCACACCGTCGCACCGACGAGAGTCCCACGAGGTCACACACCAGATCGCAGAGTGACCAGCCGGGCCCAAGAGCACCCCCAGTCAACACCAACAATACGCAGTTGCGGCGACAATTGGAGCAGGCGTACTCCCCTCACTCGCCCTCATCCTCTCGACTCCCTGTCATGAACAAGAAATTCAGCACACCACCGGACCCTGCAAGTCCAGCGTCGACCCGATCTAACTCGCCAGCAGGTGTGCGGCGGGTGCCACCCAGCGGCAGGACGTCGAGACAACAAAGCACGCCCGTGACACGTGCAAAGACGCCTGTCACCCGATCAAAGACGCCCACCGGCCCATCGACTGCCCGAAAGACAACACCTGCCCCGAATTCCGCTAACGCCCGTCTCGCGGCTGTCATCTCTCCGCCACCGAAGCTGTCGCCCCCGCTCCGAAGCTCCCGGCCGAGACAACCCGTATCGCAGGCGACAACAGCCAGCTCCAGGCTAAAGACTATAGACCACTCCAGGGCCCCTCATAATCCACCTCTCAGGCCCTCGGCAAGATCCGACTCCAGACAGGAGGCACCACCAGGACGGAGAAGGAAGCTGTCGCTGGGCGGGCCAGTCGACTTTGCGCAGCGGCGAGAGACTATAAAACTCAAATACAGCAAGACGATACGAGATACGGAGGCGAGAGAGGCCAGGGAGGCTGCAGCAGAGAGGCGGAAGAAGGAGCTTCAGGCAGCTGCAAAGGCAAAGGCTCGTGCCCAGGCCCGAGCAGAGGCACAAATTGCGGCTGCCGAAGCCGCAGCACTCGAGGCGGCGAGAGAGCCCACCAGAACATCTGACGCGTCCCATGATGTGGAGGGGTCACATGACGAGAACAGCGCTGACACAGCTGGCGGCCATGAAGCTATATCGATCGGGAACAGCGCCGCGCCGAGTACAGTCCGTCCGCCGCCGCCTCCTGTGCTGAGTCTCGATTCTCCAACTCTAGGGCTCCCCGGGACTTTCCCAAGCGTAGGGTCACCACCCTTCGACCAGGATGAGGCACCTCCATCAGCTGTTTCCGAGACTAGCGTCGTCACTGAGTTTGACCATGAAGCTCAGACAGAGCCGCCGGTGCCTGAGCGCTCGACACACGAGGAGGGGCCACCTGAACAGCCGGCACCTGTCAACAACACCAACAACAACACCCAGGCTGAAGCTCCGGCCGCCCCGCGATCCTCGTCTTCCTACAAGAGGGCGACCTACCGGGATCCCTTCGAAGACCTCGCTGACGAAGAAAGCATTCCAATCACGATCTCTCTTGAGCCGTCCTCTCCCGGGCGTGGCCCTCAGGGCCCATCGTCGTGGACCGCATCTCGCGCTGAACTTCCGATCCCTGGGGCTTTCACGGACGATTACGACACAATATCTGTCTCCGAGGTCGAGCCTCATCATATCGCCGAGTATCACCACCAGTCCGAGCTGCAGCAACAGGAGCCAGGGGTGCAGGCTGAGCAGCAGCCAGTCGAGCCTGCTATTGAGCCACAAGCCACAGTCAAGGATGAGTATGAGCCACAACCGTACGTCGCGCAGCCATACCATACAACCACTGTCACTATCATAAGTCGAGATGCCGGTTTCGGCTCTCCGCCGTACGCCGAACAGGAAGAGGCAGAGTACATGCAGCCACGGGATGAGCCACAAATGGACTCACTAGAGGACTTCTATACCGGTCCGCGGTTGAAGGATAACATTGCCAGCCTCCGGGATTCAACATACACAGCTTCTGATGTTGATGTCTCGGACGGGCCTTCGGCTGCAGGCGAGGCGCAGCGCACCCCTGACACCTCCAACAGCCTCAATGTCCCCTCGATGACCACTCCGGCCAACCGATCGAGCCAGCAGTCCATGTGGACAGATTTGTCATACAGCAGCAGGGACTCACGGCGTCTGGACTATGCCGACACGAGTGAGGCTGATGCCTCCCGGCCCCAGTCAATGCGAGACGATGACTCCTCGTTCAGACATCGCTACTACATGGACGGCGGCGGAGACGACGAGGGCACCGAGCATCATCGCACAGCAGAGTCTGACACACGGGGCATCTTCTTCGGATCCTACGCCCCCGGGCTTGATCACGGTCTGCGAATCCCAAGGCTTCCAGATCACTCGCCACCGCCACCTCCCGACGCCGGCTCACGCCCAACCAGTGGCTACTATGACGATCACAGGTCCACGAGCTCTGTCACAAGAGACGAGAATGGGAACATCAGCTTTCCTTTAGCACGCAGGGAGAGCGATGATTACCACGACGCCTCGTCTCCCCAATCACTCGACAGCCGCATGCCCGCCCAGACGCCTGTCGAGGGTGAGCGCAAGGTGTCCGAAGACCTGGATGAAGAGTCTGTCGCAGCCAGAAAAGAAAAGAACCGTCTGCGCCAACGTCAACTGTGCATCAGGGAAATAGTGGACACAGAGGCAGTCTTCGTCAGGGACATGAATGTTGTCGAGGAGATCTACAAGGGCACGGCGGAAGCATGCCCCAAGCTTGATGACAAGACCATCAAGTTGATTTTCCGCAATACGCACGAGATTGTTGCTTTCCACACGACATTTCTAAGCGAACTCAAGGACGGCGTCACGAGCGTGTACGTGCCTCGAGGGAAGCGGTCCCCGATGCTGAAGGAGGACGCGACGTTCTCGGATGCGAATACGATTCGCTCGGTCGCCTCGACGACAGCATCAGCTGTGCCCTCAACAACACCATCTTCCACGACGCTGGTGTCGCCGCCCAGTATTACCGCAGCAAGCGACGAGACAGACGATGTCAAGGATCGTCTCACCATCATCGGACCGGCGTTTATACGGAACATTGAGCAGATGAGGGCGGCACACGAGGGATTTCTCCGGACGAGCGACGTTGCCAACAAGCGTTTGATCGAAATCCAGCAAGATCCGACCGTACAGGTGTGGTTGAACGAGTGCAACGAGGTGGCGAGAGACCTCACAGCTGCGTGGAACCTGGACTCGCTTCTCATCAAGCCCATGCAGAGGATCACCAAGTATCCCAACCTCATTGCTCAGTTGCTACAGTACACGCCTGAAGATCATCCCGACCGGGAGGATTTAGTTGCCGCCCGGATGTCCGTTGAGAATGCCATCCTGGACATCAACAAGACCAAGAAGAATTTCGAGCTGGTCGGACAGATCGTAGGCAGGAAGGGGAAGGACTCGGATGTCAAGGCTGGCTTCGCCAGAGCCTTTGGCAAGAGGGTCGACAAGCTGCAGGCCTCAAGCAACCGGACCCCCGAGGATCCCGAGTATCTCAAGCTCAACGAGAAATTCAGCGACGACTACCTGCGCTTGCAGGTCGTTCTTCGAGATGTGGAATTCTACACCAGGCAGGTCGCCGCCTATGTACAGACATTCCTGGACTACTTGTCTGCAATGGAGCTAGTCATGAGGCTCCAACCTGGTCCGCACCCGGAGCTTGAAGCTAAATGGGTCCAATTCAACGTCTCTATGAGAGACATCAAGACGGTGGCCCTGGATCAGCATGTAAGCACGTCGACTAACAGGCGAAACCAGACTACAGCTAACAAGAGAACAACAGCTCTTTGCGATCCGCAAACATGTGATAGAACCGTTCGAGTTGGTCATCCGGAGTTATCAGAATCCTCTGCTCGCCATGAAGAAGCGGAACAAGCGACGCCTCGACTATGAAAAGTCCGTCCAGCTGAAGAAGAGCGGCAAGAAGATAGACAAACAGCTCTCGGAGCTGGTGGAGCACTACGAGGCCTTGAACGACACCCTGAAGAAGGAGCTGCCGCAGCTCTCTGCGCTTACCGAGAAAGTGGGCAACATCTGCCTCGGCAACATGATCAACATCCAGGCCAAGTGGTGGTTCATATGGAGGGAGAAGATCCGAGCTGTTGGGGCGGCCCCAGAAATCCGCGACATATCCGAGGTCGTGACGACATTCCAGCGAGACTTCAAGGAGATGGAAGAGCAGATCATGGCTCTCGGCATCCTCAACCACACCATGAGGACACGAACTTCTCAATCCACAACAGACGAGACCGTCTCCAGGATCAGGTCACGACCCTCTGATCTCGGGACCCCGCGGCTTCGCGGCCTGTCTATGACAAGCGATCATGTTCCAGTGCTGCCCACGCCGGACTTCGCCAAGCAACACAACCCGCCATTCCCGACATCACCTCCGCCCAGCAACAATGGCCCTCCCGGTTACTTCTACAGGGACTACTATGCAGGCCTTACCTCACGTGGTCCTGCCTCGCCGATCTCTGACATCTCCAGTACTCCGCGTAATGTCCCGCCCATCACGACGCGACCTGGCACGGGCCGAAGCTATGACTCTGCGGGCGTGCCAAGACCTAGCATCGAGTCGTTGTCCTCGAGCCACCTGCGGCGAGAGTCCAACTCTGCCACCAGCCCTCCACTCTCTGGTGGCGACGGGCACCGCAATTCTGGGCTCTTTCAGTCTGCCTTGCCCTTAACCGAAACCCCCGAGGAGTCTCAGCCTGCCTCATCATCTCGTGCATCATCGCGCGAGCGTCAAACCAACAATGGCTACAACGTGTTGTGGCTTGCTGCATCCCTCTTCGAGTTTAATATCGAGACAACGAAGCACGAGGCTGGCTATCCTTATCTGACATACACAGCCGGAGAGGTTCGTCTTCTTGGTCGTTGAAATCATTGTGCAACCAGCCATCTTACTGACCATGTTTATTGGCAGATCTTCGATGTCGTCGCTGAGAAGGGTGAACTGTGGCTCGCCAAAAATCAGGACGACCCAAACAATCTTGTCGGCTGGATCTGGTCTAAACATTTCGCCAAATTAGCCGATTCGTAAGGGATGCGAACACCTCGTAAATGACAACTGACTTGACGGACATGCTAGCACAGCATGACCGCTCGGCATGCGGCGTTCTGGATGACGGACCTTCTATTCTTCAACGAGACCTGAACGTGGGGATTGTCTATCAACTCAACTTCATGAGAACCTCATTTGTATTACACATTACGACAAACAAGGACGAGCAAGCATACATTTTCATTTTCTTTTTATATTCCCTTCCGGAGGAGTTCATCAAGGGGAAATCGGCTTGTTAGAAGATACCAGAAATCCGCAGGCGGGCGTTCACACCATTTCAATTCGCATGATCCTGTGCTGCACACACACAAGACAATCAAGAAAGAAAAAAAAGAAAGAAAGAGTGCCGGCTGTGAAGAAAAGGGGCGAGGGGACTGGGCGCAGCTTCCATCACGACTTGTTTTCATTTGTTTGGCTTTCTCACCATGGAAATGAGGACCAATTTATTTCACAGCAGGGTGAAACGGAACTGCAAGGGGATCATGCCAAAAAAGAAACAAAATACACCAAAGTCCTTGCTAGCTTTTGCTGGCTTTGGGTCGGGCAGGTGCCTTGCCTTTAATCTTCAGCATCAAGCTTTTTTGCCAAAGAAATTCTCTTACTGTCGTGGCTGTCCAAAACCTGGAGTCAGGAGCTTCGGGGAAAGGAAGGACATCTACCATTGCTACTTTTGATATGGACATGGGATGGTGGCGGACTGGGGGGTGGATAGGGACGGAAGTCCGTTTTTGTGTTGGCTTTCGGGTATTCCATCAACACCATGTGTTGGATGGACAAGGCCTTTTTGTAGCAGTTCCAAGGAGCTGTCCAGATCAAAGAGTACTACTACTAGGGCAGGAGCATAGGCAATGGATCAATATTTAACATTCAGTGCGATGCAATAATGTCGGTCAGTTGTTATCCCCCTTTCTCTCTCGGTCCACTCATCATGTGTTTTTGTGGGCAGCAATAGTTACACAAGTCATCTCTGCAGTTTTTGCTGGGCTCAGTTGCACCTTTTCCCCCTTGTCTTCCTGAACAAGAACTCTAACAAAGATGGGCGTGTGTGAAAAGCCACCAAACAGTGCATGTGTGTACTGTATGTAAACTGTAGCCTATAGGTGAGCAAAGGAGGGTACATGGCTGGCCAGCTGAAAGAGATATGCCTCTTAGCCATCTCTGACCTGATTGTGGGAGAGACTGTGCTGGGGATTCGCAAATCTGTTCCTCCGCAGGACCATCCGGTCCGCAGACCGACCGACTGAGCCTTTCTAAGTTCTTTTGTTGCCGGTCATCAGAGTCACAAACTGGGTTTTAGATTGTGGGTATAGCATAGTTTTCTGGTAGAGGAGAGGAAAAGGTTACGTATACTATATAGGTAGGTAACCATACACAGGAGAGATGCATTGGCGTGTTGCCATCTGCCCTGTAGCTTCTGCGGGAACGAAAGCCTCGGTATAGTCTTGTCTCGGTAGTGAACTTATTTTGGGCTGTTCTGCCTGGCGCTCTAGGGCAGATCACATGGTCATTCATGATCAATGCAAAAGCTTCTTTATGAGTCATCATCAGCATTGTTTCTCTGCAGTGGCCGTCTGCCGGGGGTTGTATCGCCTCTACATGTCAAATGTGACTTGGGTCCGTACAAGACACACACACACAGAGAGAGAGAGAGAGGCAGCAAGAGACGTCAATATTGTTCATGGTCGAGACTGCAAGGCTGGAGCCATTGAAACACGTTGCTCAGCAAGGCTACGTCAGACCTGCTTGGATATCAGAGCAGCGTGGATGTATGTGCCCAAGCTGAGTAAGCTGTTCGCGGCTTGTTGCGGCACGACTCTACAGATGAGCGGCGGAAGAAATCATGCCGGCCTGGTGGTGGTGACACCAACATCTCCCCCATTGTCAGGCAGGAAAGACGTGTGTGTGTCTATCGTGGCTGTGGCGCACAGGAGGCGCTGGGTTTTCTAGTCTCAACCTGCTGCCCAAACCCATTGCAGCCGTACCAGAGTTGGGCCTCCGAGGTTTCACAGAGAATAGCAAGCAGTCTCAAAGCCCTACGTACAGCCGTGGACTCGGCTCTGGGTGGCCAAGAGCGGAGACAAGTCCAGTCCACCTGGGTGGGCTCGCGTGCAGCTTGACCAGCATGGTGAGACGTCAAGAACAGGTGGCTTGCAGATCGGCATAACCGCAAGAGTAAATGCGACGAGTGACGAGGTCTCGTTCATATGGAGAGGGAGGAAGGGGGAGGGAGGGAGGCAAGAACAGGAAAAGAATAGGCCGCCTCAAGGTCGTACGACGTTGCTGCCGGTGATGGTCGACTGCCAGTTCGTGGCATCCTCCTACCATTGGCGCGGTCGCCACAGAGCAGGTTGGGCCAGGGGCAGGAATCCAGGTAGACCCACATTGTTCCGGCGCAGTGGCACCTGATTGCAGTCAAGCCTCTCTGCGTTGCTTGAGGCTCGACCGGTGTGAGAGGAACGGCTTGGCCTGGCAGCAATGGTGGCGTCTCTGCGCGTGCGACATCAGATGGGATCGTGATGCTCAGGCCCCCTTTGTCTCTGCCTCTTTTTGGACAATTCCACCGTGAGAATATCCGAGGAGCCACAGTTTCGTCTCTGAGCCTTGGCTGCTGGTCGATGCATGGGTACAGTAGGAAATGCGACAAAAGAGGGCGCGCAATGCCATTTGCTGATCTCTGCAGCCGCGTCTATGCCTGTGCCGGGGTTGTGTCAGCGCCGTCTGATTGCCATCACCATGTCGCGACAGGAACAAGCTCTCGCCATACACGCGTATATTGCGCAGGCCAGGCCTGATAATATGGACCATCAGTAAATGACAGATAGCATATAACGGTCCTGTTGTGTATATAAATACCACACATACCATAGGCTTCTTGGCCGGCTAGTCGTCCCCGAGATTACTACTGGCCGGTGAAGCTTCGGATCCGGGTGGTAAATGTGCATAGACGCAAGGATGAAATTATCGCATTCGGAGGGGGTCCACTGCTCTTGTTTCCTGCGCGGACCATCCAAGCACCCAAGCATTTTTTTCAGGGTGCGGGTGCGGGTGCCAATGCCAATGCCAATGCCAGTTTCCAGTATGTACAAGGCAGCAAGGAAGCAAGGAAGCAATTCCCGTCTGCCCGTTCCCTTGGGTGGTGGGGCCGCGGCGGGATGGTGGGGCTGTTCGCAAGAGGAGTACCTACAGGGGCACACACATCAGAAGGGAAAGAGAGGGGAGACCAGAGAGGGTGGGCACCTGTGGGAAGGATCCGGCAGAGATATGAAGGGGTGTAGGGAACCGCAGAAGTTAATCATTGTGCAACCTTCTGAGGAAAAAGAAGGGAGGGTAGAGGGAGGGGAAAAGGAAGAGAGAAAAAAAATGGAGAGGAGGAAGGGGGAGGGGGGGCCTAAAGGAGTCATGAGGTGAGCCTACCTGAGCATTTACTGACTATCAAGGCTGGCAGCTACGACTGTGATGAGTTCCTATCAAACAAGTCAGGTTGGACTGGAGACACACTCAACTGTGGTACACTGTGGTACTACTTTCTACATGGTATGATTCGGTAGCTTACTGGGGGTCAATGTTGTTAATCTTGGTATGCACTGACTTACTGGATTGAGATACTAGACTTGCTAGAAATGGGCCTAACCTAGCCTGTCTGAGGTTATTTGGCCAGATCAAACCCTGCATCTGGCAAGGCCTATCAGCCAGAGTACCATAGTACGCAATAATTACTGGTCCCAGCAGCACCAGCACCAGCACCAGCAGCAGCACCTCCACTTAGCACCCAACCCCTCGGCCGTCCCCCCCTCTTCCTTGTTCTCAATCACCCCTCTTACACACCCCCCCCTCTTTTACATATGGAAAGAAAGAAAAGAAAAAAAGAACGGCAAACAAGTCAAAATTGAAGGTGCCAAGTAGTATTCAGCAGTGAATTAGCTCTATCTCTCTTCCAACCCCCTTTATCATACCACTCCTCTCCTTCCAGGGGGAAAAACATAAAAGAAAAGAAAAAAAGGCGACATGCAAAACGCAAGTGTGCTCCCGTCTGGAGGTGCTATAGTATCCGCCGTACCATACTATAGTCCGTCAGTCACCTACTATAGTGTAGGGTATGCATTAACACAGCAGTAATAGTGCGGAACACTACTTCCCGGCCCATACAATAATACTATGGTACTATGGTACTGGGATACCTGATTACCCCGCTGTCAACGCGCAGCGCTGCACGTACCACAGTACTATCCCCGCCCCCTGGCACCCCCTGATGGAACAGGGTCACCATTGCTACCATTGGATAACCACAACTGCCTGGCCCGTAGTGCTGGGCTAGGTCAGCATGGGTGGTTCTGGGTCGACGACGTTCTGCTGCAACTGGGCGCCTGTCAGATGCTGCCACCACCTTCCCCCCCCCCAACCTGAACATCTCTAAACCTTGCATGCTCTACTGCTGCTACCACTATTTGGCCTTGAACCTGTTCCTGTCCGACCCTTTTTCCTTCCACCCCCATCGTATCTTTTCTTCTCGTCCACAACCGTTTCATGCACATTTACACAATCACACACACACAAGAAACAGACTCTGTGAGCAGAGAGAGTACAGACGGCCTTCTGCACAGCCCTTTTGCAACATGGTCTAGGGCCCCACCTTACTCTCTCCCGTCTATCGTGCACTGTTCTGTTCTGCTTGTGCATGTGTGAGAGCGTTTGTGTGTGTGCCTCGGCTTCCTACTGCCTCCATACATTCAGGCAGCCCATGCATTCAGTCTCTCTCACGACGGCAACACGGTCCGGCCCATAGCCATCGAACCCCCCTGGCATGCGCAGATCAAAAGAGTCTCCACTGCTCGAGTGCCGTTCCGTTTGGGTGGTGCAGCTCCTTCATCTCGTCAACGTGGTCCTCTCTACCTTTGGTGGTGCCTAGCAAAAGGGCCTCACGACAGTCTTTTGCACCAGAGTACCACTGGTGACAACCGACCAGACAAACTCGAGAGTGTGGTTGTGGGCTTAGGGGCGGACGATATAAACACTACCGCTACCAATTCCTCCTCAGGCCACCAGTAGGGGCGACCTCACACACACACCCACACCAATCTCTCTGGAGCGTCGCTTATCATCGCGCACCGTCGAGTCAATATCGATATCGCGAGATTCTCGCTGACGTTCCCTTTGAAGAGAAAGGAAAAGACAAAAGCTTGCGTCTTTGATTACACACCATCCAGAAAAATAGATCACCACGAGGGGAACATCCAATGACCTCGTACTCAAGCCCGCGAGGGCCCAACGGCACGATGCCTTCCGTCTACCCCCACCAGCTGCCGCCTCCTCCTCTGGCGCACAGCAGTTATGCGTCTTCGCAGACACTGCCCTCCATGGCGTCCCCGCCGAACGGCAATGCCTACAGCAGCACGGCGGGTTATGCCCAGTCACAGGCGTACCAGCACCATCAGCCATCCTACCCGGGCCAGCAAGGCCATCCCCAACAACCAGGACAGTCCCTATACCACCAACCCTCGTCACTCGGTCCGCCACACTCCCAGGCAAGCCCAAATGCGAGCGTGCCGCCCCAGCAGGCATCTCCACCAGGAGGCGACGAGGCTGTCACCAAGCTAGAGGCCGTATCCACTGTCCTCAATGGCCGCCGATATGCGTATGTCATGACCGCTCCTCTTCCCTCGCCTTCTTCTTCTTCACGTGCTAGCCTTGATGCCAGACCTGGACCATTGGATAGGACCTGTGCAGATACTGTCGTGGACCTACTTCCTTTGATCGATGATGAGAGGCTGATCTACGAAATCCCCAATACAGATTGATCGTTGAGCAGCAACCAATCCGTGCCCGAATGTGCGGTTTCGGTGACAAAGTAGGTCTTCCGTCCCAGTGCTTGTGGCAAACTTCCCCCTGTCAGCAAAGAGCAATCATCTAACGGCGAGAGCAGGACCGCAGACCGCTTACTCCACCACCGGCAATCAGGCTTCTCGTGACAGACGTCCACACTGGCGAAGAAGTTGATGTAAAGTGAGTATCGACTCGTCTCGGGCAGCGCAGGTTGCGGTAAAACTGACCTTGGGGCGACAGCACCATCGACTTCGCGCAATACGTTGTGACAGTAGATCTCTGGGACGACCTTGGCTCCAAGGAAGTAAATGTCGTGCGTAGCACCACGGCCACGCCAGCGATATCTTCAACCATCCACGAGTCTTTCAACAATCTCGAGTCGATGCCGTATCGAACTACGAACATCGCACCCTACCCATCATCCCATTCTGGCCAGGTGTCGCTGTACGGCCAACCTCAGCCTCCCGTCGCCCAGTACGGCGGTGGTCAGTACGGTCAAGGTCAGTAGCCACTTTGTCTATCTCGTCACCTCTTTATTTCTTCGTCCAGTTCCATCATGTCAACTTGCAAGGTTAGAACTGACAGTCTAAAGTTCCGAGCTACCCACCAGCCCCCAACGGGTACGGTCAGACGGCATACGGGTATCCCAATGACTTTGCACCTCTGTACAGGCCACCACAGGTGTATGAGGCAGGGTCTATGAATGGGCCGCAGAGGATTTCCATGTCAGGGCCTTCCGGTGCCGGCGTCCAAGGCATGTTCACCAGGAATCTTATCGGGAACTGCGCTGGGAGTGCTTTTCGGCTGCAGGACACCAAGGACAAGATCGGTATCTGGTTCGTCATGCAGGACCTTAGTGTGAGGACAGAAGGAAACTTCAGGTAAGTCGAAAGACGTGACGCCCCCAACAAGGCACGACATCCTTCCTGGTCGCCCAAAAGAAGCTGCTCAATGTCTTGGGGGAAGGAGGTGGATGGGCATGGAGACGGACAAGAGGCATACTGACTCAATGTCGAACAACCTTGTAGACTCCGATTTTCCTTCGTCGACGTCAAGCCTACCGCGGACCAGAAGGGTGATGCGCCTGTCAAGATTGGCAAGTCCCCGATCCTCGCATCTGTGTTCAGCGACAAATTCCAGGTCTACTCTGCCAAGAAGTTCCCTGGCGTCTGTGACAGCACCGAGCTCAGCAAATGCTTTGCGACCCAGGGCATCAAGATTCCGATCAGGAAGGAAGGTGGAAAGGGCGGCGGGGACGACGATGATGACGATGACTAGCAACTTTCGTCCATCACATTGCAGCAGCATGGGGCGGAACACGAGCAACAACCCAAGACAGTGTCCGGGCGTCGTCACAGTCACCGACGGACTGGACCATACAGACGTGTCCGGAATAACTTTTGTCAGCGAGGAAGCAGTTGCAGCCCTGGACTCCAACATAAAGGCAAGAATCATTGCAAAGATTCAGAATGCCTGTCGCCTCTTTGATCTCCTGCCCTCAATGTCCAGGCTCGGCTTCTGCACATTGTTCGACGATTGGATCTTCCTTTTCGGCCTTGGGGAAAGATTCATCACTCATCTGCGTCTCGTTTTAAGAGGGTACAAGAAGGTCTACTAAGGCATGCATTGGCTACTACATCGGCTCGGGGGGCTTGGGTTGGCTATTAGATAGATACGGTCTGTTCAAATGGTGTGGTTCTTTTTCTTCTTCTTTTTGGTTGGATTCTTCTTCTTCTTGACCGTCCCCCTTTTTCATGTCTTCTTTGGGTTCTGAAGTTCTGAAATTCGATTGTACATGTACTGTGGTGCGATAGTACCGAGAGGTTCTTCTTGCCTGACGTTGTAAGAAGAGATGGCACCAGTAAAGCCAGGTGTCATCAGGTGTGCTCATTGGCGCCGAGGAGACAGCGAATAGCAGGACAGGCGCAGGAGTAGGAGACACTCCCATTCGGATGTCTGGAGAGGTCGGTGTGCTCAGGAAAAGAAGTCAGCGATGGTTGCAGACACAATCGGCTTGCCATATTACCCTCACGGCAGGCGACCCTAGCGTTCTGAGGTAGTAAATGCTGTGAGCATGACATTATTCTCTTCCTCGGAAGCCAATGGCATCGTGGTAGGACCTCGGAATTGTGCAATCCGGACGAGAGACCAGTCACTCAGCGAGCCACGGAAAAAGAAAGAAGAAAAAAGTAGTAAATCCCACTTCCACAGATGACAGGGCAAAGTATGATTAACATGGTAGTCAGAAAGAAAAGATGGGTCTCAGGTGAACGGACGGGCAGTCAGGCAGTAAGTGAGTGAGTGGCGTTCCCGACAGTCTGGGTACGGAACCAAATCGGGAAGCAATCCGAGGGGGTGGTTCAAGGGAGGGGGTCGAAAAAAACAAGTAAGACCTGAAACGAGACAGTCATTTACCTCGTTGTCAATCTTCTTTCGTTTCTTTTCTTTTTCGTCCCAGCCCCTCGTCCCCTTTCTTTCTTTTGGACGGACCCGAGGTGTCGGAGCCGGGAGATGGGGAAAAGAGAAAATAGGGAAAAGTAATTCACCCTTGCATACATACGAATGAATACTGGGTGGTGTCTCAGGGTGGCGGATGGAAGAGGTACGAGGAGAGAGGAGAAGCAAGATTTGATCCAGGTCAAAGTTTCTACATCTCAACATAGTTGTAATGCACCGTGGTTTTTTTTCTTCCCTTCTCTTTCGTTCCATATCGTCCATCGTCATGTTGCCGCCCCCGAGTATGGCACTCTCTTCCCTCTGCTGGCTTGCCTCTCCCCCTGCTCGCGTCTCTGAGACATCTCACACCGCCAGGGAAACAAAAACGAGGAGGACATTGGACGGGGAAACCCGCCACCTTCCCCCCCCCCGTCCTGACCCCACTCAACCTGTCTCATCTCATCGGAAATTTCGTGTTTTTTCCCCCTTCCTGCCCCTTCCTTCTTCCTGCACGCACAAAAGCAAGCTAGGAGGAATTATTAGCTACAGGACGGGACCAGATGCCGTTCCCGGTTCTTCGGATCCATCCCCACCCTCCTTTCCCCCTTGCGGAGGGCTCGTTTGATAGTGAGTAGTAGTGAGAGAGTCCTGTACGTGTGATAAAACGGGTGAATACGGAATGGGCCACATTGCCGATCTGAGAAAGAGTGTCGAGATCTTGAGAGACAAGGAACTTTGGGCAGATGGGAAAGGAAAAATAGAGAGGAATAACGAGAGGTTGGGCATTGTCTGGGAAATCTCAGTGCGCTGTTAGGATACTTTGTTTGGGTTGCGTCTGGGCGCCGGGAGGAGATGGAAGAAATACTCCTGCCTAGTTGTTTTTCTCTTGGATGGGGGGTTGCTTTTTGGTCAGGGCCAGGGGGGTGAGTGTGGAAGGTCTTGGACTAGTCATAACAACAATTTCAGCCTCGAGCTCATTTCAATAGATGCACTACATTATAGAGTCAGTTCTGCTTGTCACTATAATGCCACAATCTGACTATTTTATGTTGTCTCAATTTTTAGTGATCAATCAATCGCCTGCTGCTTGTAACAGAAGGACGTCTACTATGTTGTTGCTTTGCATTTGATGTTTCTTTGGTGCCAGACCCAACTCAAGGATATCGGACCGCAGTACAAGTTACCCACGGAGAAAAAAGGAACGTCAAAAGTACCCAGGCACAATCATGGAGGACTTGTTTTGGCACTTTGGCTGGGCAACATCTAATTCGTTGAATGTACTTGAGCAGATAGAACCGGGTTGCTGCCTAAACGCCAGAAGAAAGCTATGCCGCTTTGTGACCAAGTATCAACACGTATAAATACAGCAAAGCCCGGTTAGCCATGAAATCCCTGGATTCATGCTGGCCCTGTTCCTCCACCCCACAGTCCTCTACAGAATGGCCCCAAGACAGAAGAAGTGCACTCATCCTTCCCTGGCGGCGGGCGTATCCCCCCACGGTGACGAGGCAGGATACAAGCGGCCAGACTGGAAACGCAGGGCCGCGGCTACAACTTCGTCCGGCCGCTTCCCATGGGACGGCCCCAAAGAAGAGCCTGCTTCTCATCTCTTCACGTTCCCGGCGCCCCTCGTCCTCCCTGACGATGACCTCGCGCAGGACCCCAACGAACCCCCGCAGAGCATGCGGTCGTGGCACAACATGCCAGAGAGGAATCATGTCACCTACAACAGAAAGACAGTGTACGTGGCGAGGCCACCAGATATTTCCAAGTCATTGTCGGTTATGGGCGAGTGGATCGAGCCAGCCATAAGGTCAGGGAAGAAGGGGAAGAAAAAAGGAGCCGCCCAAGCAGCAGCAGGGCAGCCACCCAAAGCTGATGAGATCCTGGCATATCTCGGTGCGTTCTACCACGGCTTCGAAGTGAAGGAGTACAACCCCACGCTCCGCTTCGAGCCCTGGGAAGGCGACATGGGAGAGAGTACCCCTACATCCTTTGTGGCTCTAAAAGAAGGACCTGCCGATAGCCTCACGCGCATCCGAGCGCGGCCCAGCCTGGACGGTGTCTTCTCCCACCAGCTCAACCTTGACGACCTGCTGGATTGTGCCATCAGGATCCTCCCTCGAGACGCGTACGCCCTCCTCCTCCTCGTGGACCACGACCTCTACGAGGACGACGAGGATGATTTCTGCTGCGGCAGGGCCTACGGGGGCAGCCGTGTAGCTGTCGTCTCCTCGGCACGCTATAATCCCCTCTGCCATGACTACGAGGGTGTGGACGCATCACATATCTGGCCTGCGTCGCACTGCGCGGCGTACGTGGCATCACAATGTGGATTATCTGATCTCACACCATCAAAATGCGACCAAGAAGGAGAAAACGGCAGCGGTGAGCCCGACAGCGCGCTCCACCAGGCCGTGGCAGCCTTTAGGGCTACTAGTACTACTACTTCCGGCGGTGGCAGGACGGCCGCTGCCACCAGACGTGAGTTCACACAAGGCCTGTGGCTCTTCTGCCTGGCGCGTACGGCCTCCCACGAGCTGGGTCACTGCTTCGGCATGGCCCACTGCATGTACTATGCGTGCGTTATGCAGAGCACGGCGGGCGTGGCCGAGGACTGCAGGCAGCCGCCGTATCTATGTCCTATCTGCGCGGGGAAACTCTCGGCGGCCGCCGGGGAGGCCCACGGTCCGGGGTTTGACGGACAGAGATATGCGAAGGAGGTGTGTGAGGCCATGATGCGGTTCTGTGCGAGGTGGAAGCACGTCGGCGCGTGGGCTGGGTACGAGGCTTGGCTGGCCGCGAGGCTGCGGGCCTGAGTATAGAGATGGAGAGATAGAGGGTGGTCACGACCCGCAGAAAATATTGTGTATAAACTGCTGTACTCTGGGGGTTCAGCCAGCCTTAGGAGTATCTGAAGGACCTCTCGTGATAGGCATGATCTGGTACGAGGCCACAGACTCTAGGATATTCTGCTGTGTGATCGATATATGGTGGCGAGACTGCAAGCTAGACTGTCTAACCTGTTTGAATTTTGTCTGGATGCTCAATGATTGCCCTTGCACAAACCTGAGGTAATTCAACTCTTCCGCTCTGTATCTCGCTATTGCAATATTGCCGTGTGTGAAACGAAAAAGAACCAGGGGTGGTATGGTAGAAGGGGAGGAGGAAGAAGAAGAAGAAGAAGGGACGGCTCAACTCAACCTGAGTCCGAAATGGTTGTCGATATAAACAAACAAGATGCAGTCGTTTTCAACAACAATACAAACCAAACATCCTGCGTGGTGTAACGGTAACACATCGGCTTGTCACGCCGGGATCCTGGGTTCAACTCCCAGCGCAGGAGACTTACTTTTTGGCTGTTTCTGCTGCTTTTTTCGGTATGTCGACATGTTGTTGATGTGTGTTGCTCCTGCTGTTTGACTCCCGCTGGGCACAATGTTTGGAGTGCAGGGGGGGCCGGTACCCACTCGCCAATGCACTAACCATATCCAGGGGCTCATGCACGTAATACAGGTAATATACAGGGGTCATATGCACCTATAATTCCGTCTTCTTAGTATTAGTGCAGCGGGTGCAGGCTGCCACTTCTTTCTCACGTTCATGAGGTTGTGAATGTGAACATTGCCTGTAGCCAGCCTTTGAATTCTCAATACTTTTTCCACGATGGATAAAAGCTCAGCTTATCGACTGCTTGGATTTCATCCGTTTCCTTTGCGACTGATCCATTGCCTAATCTTCAAAACACATTTAGTTTTCTTCAGGATTTCCTCTTTTTTCTCTTTTTCCCTTTTTCTCTCTATATTATAGAGAATCACGGCCACTCAATCCTTCTAATTCACGCTCAAATGCATGTTCAGCACCATGTCTCTGGAAATGGCAACCAAAGCCAAAGAAGCCTTCTACAAGCAGCTGGATGCCTTGGATACTTCACATGACGATGAAGACGAAAACCTTCAAGATGACCACCGGCAAAGGAGTAGGGCCTTCTTCGAACAGGCGAAGCGAGGCAGACAACACAAAAAGCCAAGTCAGGCCAGTATGACCACTGCATCTGCTGCGGGCACAGATTTGAGACCAGAACCTAAGCCTGCCAAAAGCGTCTCAACGGCTGGTGCCACACCAAATACCACTATACAGGCCACGCCTTTTATCCCTAATTCTCACCCTCGAGCAAGTCGACAACAGATTCCTACAAGCACATCATTTGTGCAAGACACACCTCTGCAAGAGGCTCGACCCGACCACAGCATGACGAAACATACATCTGCAAATACCGTATCTAAGGAACCTCCAAGGTCCTTAAATTCCATTATAGCAAGTAGCCGCGGCGGCCGTCGAAAGCAGCCTGCCAGAGGCAAGGGCAAAAACGACGTGCCAGAGGAGAAACGGATTCTAAAGAATCTCAGACTGTTCTACATCCCTCCGAACCGCATTTCCCTTCGCAAACATCGAATCGAGCATGCAGAAAAATACGGCGCGACGGTGACCGACCAGCTTGCTGACGCTACCCATATTGTCGTCGACAAGCACCTCAGATACGAATATATCAAGGCTATCGTTTCACCGGCCTCTGGGGATGTTAACATCACGCTTGTTACGGAAGAATGGCCTTTGGATTGCATACAGCAAGGACGCGTACTCCCACCCTACCTGAAGTATCGGGTCAAAGGGACGCCCTCTGGGCAGCCGGGGTCTACGGGGAAAGAGACAGAGCAACGAGACGCCACTCGGAGGCCCGACCGTTCTTTAGAGCTGAAACCCCCTCACAAGAATCCAAAGAGATGTGATTATGTCCCTGACGTGACACCTTCGCAAAGCACGGCATCTCCGCTCCTATTTCTGGACCAGAGACAGCTTGAGGGTACAGACGTGGCAGAAGCAACTCGGCCTCCGAATCAAGAGGCAGCTGACAATCATCCAATCATGCCAGCATCAAAAGCTACCAATGGAGTGGTTTCTAAAGACGCAGAGGAGTTGGATAGCCCTGCCAATCTCCACAAAGAAAACCATGAATTCTGTGACGAGCTCTCACAAATCATTACTAAGGCCCGTAAGGAGTTTAAGGATGTTCCACGCATCGGAGATGAGGACGCGAACCTCAGTCCAAATGACGACGATGGGGAAGACGGCTCGGAGGCAGAGGAGGAGCGAGAACCGAAGAGGTTCAAGAAGAAGGGCGGAGGCAAAAGCAGTCCGAAGAAGTACGACGAGTATTACGCCTGCAATCGGGCAGGCACCAAGGAGCAGGCCGAAGACAAGGACAATCCAAATGCCTTCACCATTAGCGTTTTTCAAAAGATGCTGGATTATTACACCAAGACAAATGATCATTGGCGGGTACTCGCGTACCGCAGAATCATTACCACTCTTTCAATGGTCAAAGACCGCACCGTCACTACGGCTGAGGAGGCCAAGAAGCTGCCGTTCTTTGGAGAGAGGCTGTCCGCCAAGCTTGAGGAGATCGTCAAGACCCATACCCTCCAGCGATTACAATTTGCTCTGGAGGATCCCGTGAGTCAAGTTAAAGCATTGTTCCTAGGGGTTTACGGCGCGGGTCCGACGACCGCCGACAAATGGATCGCGCAGGGCCTTCGAACACTCGATGATTTGCTACGGAGCGCCGACCTCTCGTACAGTCAAAGAATTGGCATTGAGCATTACGAAGATATCAACTCTCGCATACCGCGTGCTGAAGTTACGAAGCTTGGCGAGTATGTGAAGGCTGAAGCAGTCAACATAGACAAGGAGGTGGAACTTCTCATCGGAGGCAGCTACCGTCGGGGCGCGACCAGCAGTGGTGATATTGATTTTATCATCACCAAGAAAGGCACGACCTCCAGCGGTGATCTGACCCCGTTCCTCGACAAGCTCATCGGCAACCTGAGCAGACAGGGTTTTCTGACAGCAGAGCTTGCTGCCCACAGCTCCACCAGAGACGGCAGTGGCAGCAAATGGCACGGCTGCTGCGTATTGCCCCGAGCCACTGACGACAAAAATAATGACAACTACCGTCCTGTGTGGCGGAGAATCGATCTGCTTCTCGTGCCAGAGACGGAGTACGGCGCGGCGCTCATCTACTTCACAGGCAACGACATCTTCAATCGCAGCATCCGGTTGCTGGCGTCCAAAAAGCAGATGAGACTGAACCAGCGTGGGCTGTACAAGGACGTGCTGAGGGGTCAGAACAGGCAGAAGATCTCCGATGGGGACCTGCTCGAGGGTAGGAATGAGAAAAGGATCTTCCAGCTCCTGGGGGTGAAGTGGCGGGAGCCGCATGAGAGATGGTGTTGAGTGCATAGAGGACATGACATAGAGAGGCGGGACGGCCATTGATACCCTATTTGACTTCGAAAAGACTATATGCTTTCCTTTCGTCATATGCAGTTCAAATAATATTTCGTTGGTTTTGGTATCATGTTATTTACACGCCCTCTTGTAACGCTCTGTCCTGGATATTGGAGGCACGACTTCCAGCTGCAAATGCCTCTCCCCTCCCCAGCAATCATGTTTTGAGGCCAGAAACTCCATCCAATGCACCGTTCGACGTCGTTTTTGAAGAAAGGAAAAAAGATCGTTGCCGTCGAGATTTGCAAGATCCATGGATGGGCACTTGCTCATGAATCATCCATTTCTTGGTCATTGGCGCCACTTGCGCCGTTGTCTTGGACATCTTCCCAGCCATCACCATCTTCTTCTTCCTCGTCGTCAGGTAAGTCGCCGGCCTCGGCGGTGATGGCGGCCAGCAGCTCGGCCGCATGCTCGCCCAGCCTGTCATCCTCGTATTCTTGCGCCTCGAACAGCAGCTGGCACTGTGATAACCACTGCCTGGCCCGCACCCAATGCTTCTTCCAGTGATCATCGTCATTATCCCTTGGCTTTTTGTTCTTCTCGTCTTCTGGGGGGTTTTTTATCTTCTCGCCCAGTGTGAAATGCGCGAGTCCGCCCAGGTACCAGGCCTCGACGCTCGTGTCATCTTCCAATACGAGCCTCTCACACACGTCCACGGCCTTGCCCTCCAGCTCGCACTCCATCAACAGCCTCGCAAGCGCCACCCTGCTGGGGAACGGCGGCACCTTGGGGTCCTCCGGGTCCAGGGCGGACCACAGCGACAGGCTCCTCTCCAGCGCCGCGACGGCGTCGTCTCGCCTGCTCTGGCTGACCCGCACGTTGGCCACCGTCTGCCACGCATCCGGCAGCTCGGGCGCGAGCATGGTCGCCTCCGTGACCAGCGTCTCACACCGCGCCTCTGCGTCCTCCTCCCACGACAGGTCCGTCATGTACACCTCGGCGACCGCGCACAGCGTCTCGGCCAGCTTCCGCTTCTTCTCGTCCACCTTGGCCTCCAGCTCCTCCTCCAGCGCGCCGTGCGCGCTGCCCTTTCTCTGCGCCTCGGCCGCGGCCTCGGTGAGCGTCTGGATCTGGACGCGAAGACACGCCGCCGCCTTGTCGTGCCACCGCACCGAGTCGGCGCCGCCCTCCTCGGACAGCTGCGCGAGCCAGTTGAACTTCTCGGGCCCGCCGCCGAGGTCCTCGGCCAGCGCGCCCTCGGCGTCCAGCCCCGCCGCCTCGAGGAAGAAGGCCCGGGCGTCGTCGATCTCGCCCAGCTCGACGTGGATCTCGCCGAGCAGGTTGTACGCGGCGCATGCGCGGGCGTCGTCGGACTCGAGGGCGCTGTCGAGGGCCTGGCGCGCGAGGGCGGCGGCGCCGGCTGCGTCGCCTTGTTCGAGGTGGGCGGTCGCCTCCGCGAGGAGCTGTCTGGGTGGTCTGGAGGGGGCGGAGGACTTCTTTGACTGCGAGCGCGCTTTGGCTTTTGCCTTTTTGGACGGGCGTGTGGGCGCCATTTTCTGAGGGTTGGGAAGGGGGGGTGTGTGGAATTGACAACGAGGAGTAGAACAGAGTTGGGTTTTAGGGAGGAGCAAAGTCGATGGCTCGGGTGCTGCAGTGGTGATTGTATTTTTTGGGAGCAACCGTGAAATTTCTTATCGCGATAGCGAGACCACGCAAAAGACATGAGTTAAAGATGTTGCATGTGATTACTAAGCCGTTACATCTCATACATGCGAATGCTCAGAGTGTGTGATTAACTACTTTATAATGTTTATATTTGTGATGAACTTCATGGCAATGCTATACTTGTGAAGCCATTCTTCGGAACCTTTACTCATACCTAAGTATGTTCTCAGTTGGTCCCTTCAGCTAGACAGTATGTGAGGTACAACGCCTCATGTACCAGGACATTGGGTAGCCTCGAGCATGCAGGCTCAAGGCCGATGTGAAGTAGCTCCAAACTAGCTGTTGGATTAGATGAGTGGTTGCAGCAAGGAAGCAAAACCAGGCGATGGGCATATTATGATATTGCATGTGAAAATCCATCTCGACCTATGGAGAAGAGAAGAAAGTCGGTAAGACGAGAAATTCTGATGATGCATAAATAACCCCTAGAATTGACCAGTGTAGCCGTTGTGTTGTGTCGTCAAGACTTCGATCATTCAGACAGGGCAACAAACCAAAGCTTGCACTTCTTGCGGTCTGGTATCTCGACACCCTCGAGCAGTCCCTTGGCCTGCCTCTCCCGCACAGACCGACAAGCCGAGCTGTGCACCCACTTTTGATACTTCTCCTCCCACTCGTCACACCAGGCTATGCGCTGAGTCCACGATTTCTTCTTCTGCTTATAGTAGTTCTCCATCAACAAGGCGGCCTGGAGCCTGCCCTCCAGCGTGCGAAAGTCCAAAACTAACGGCGCCCGGATCGCGGTCCTGGCCTCTTCGTCCTCCACCGCGTACCGGAGCGTCGTGTCGAAACTAAAGTATTTGTGCTTCTGCCACCCTTGGACCTCTTTGTCCTCGAGCCATGCCTTGCGTCGGCAGCGGGCTTCGCCGGCCGCTGTCTTCCACTCCAAGAATGTCTGCCAATGGTCCTCGCGATGAGCAACCACTCTGGAGCGCAACTCCTCAATCTGCTCGGCTCGGGCGGGCGGGCGGGTGAGCAGCCAGCGTCTGAAGCAGGGGGGCAGCAGGGAAATGCCCTGGAATCTGCGCTTGGAGGACGGGACCTCAACGATGCTGCCTTCCTTCTCTGAGGTGGACGAGGTCACAGTCTTGCTGTCGGCCATCTTCTCATCCTGTGAGCCATTGTTGAGCGTCTCTAAGGACCTATCATGTTGATGTTGGTAAGGGGCCATCTTGAAGAGGTGGTAGATGAGAGAGGTGGGGAACCTCTTGTATGAAGTGCAAGTGTATAGATACAAGGAGGATTCCTGACAGACAGGAAGAAAGAAGAGGGAGGATGCGCAGCAGTGTCAAAAAGGGGGTTCTTTGATGCCTCTTATACACTGCTGGGTCAGTCTTGCCTCGAGGCATCATCCATTGGGGACCTTGTCACCTGTTGCGCCATTGTTGTCACTACCCAAGACTAGCATGTGTTAATTTGAGGCTTTCAAACGGAGGTGAGTTCTAGTACAAGATAGTGAAGGAAGCTTCACAAGCAACTGCCAGAGGAGAAGAAGGGGTGGGGAGGGCGAAAGAAGATGACTCTGGAAACAAAGCCTCCTGGATGCTGAACAGAAGAAGACCAGGCTCATCATCACTTTGCTCAACTCGGCTCACCGCCGGATCAAATTGTGTCTGTCAGAAAGAGAAAGAGAGAGAGAGCCTTTCAGATTCCTCAGGGGGAGGAGATGGAATCTGAACTGCCAGAGTAGCTATGAGTTATTCACATGCTAAACAAAAATAGTACACACAGAGCACCCAAACTTGCATGTGCAAAAGACCCTAAAGTCGTTGGAGGTTCACAGCTTAGTGTTGTCTGGTATTACATAAGCTCACTCTACTGGGGAGAGACACCTCCTAGCTACAGTGATACCCCGCAGGCACCCGCCCACCCACCCAGAAAACAGCAGATGATAGGTGCTGCCCCTCCAAGAGCCACCACCAGTTCTGGACCCTTAGACCTGACCTCAGCTCCAACACCGTCACACTCTCTACTCGCCCAACACCACCCAAGCCACCAGATCTAGCTCCTTTCTTCCCTGGCACACCGCAACCTCACGCTATAAAGAGAAAAAGAAGAAAAAAGAAAACACCACCAAGATAATCTGCCTAATCTTTACACACACACACACACACACACACATAAACACATCCACAATCGCTCAACAACATGAAGGGCCCTACCCCCGAGCAGCACGACGGCACCGGCCTGCGCATTGGCATTGTCCACGCGCGGTGGAACGCTGAGATCATCGACCCGCTGCTGGAGGGTGTCAAGTCCAAACTGCTGGCGTGCGGTGTCGAGGAGGGCAACATCGTCGTCGAGTCGGTGCCCGGCTCGTGGGAGCTGCCCATTGGTGTCCAACGGTATGTTAAAGCCTCCCCCCCCCCCCCATCTTCCTCCCTTCTTCCCTTGTCCCTCTCTTTCCCTCTCTACCTGGGAACTTATCCGCAAGCCACATTCCCGCCAATGATCCCCCAAAGTGTCTGTTTTTACCCCCCCCCCCCCC